>CAUEGO010000002.1:0-238265 GCA_958496205.1 Idaea biselata | reverse complement strand
TTCGGCATAGCGTCGCTGTCTAGTTGGAAGCTCTGCATCCAGAAGGCGTCGCAGCGACAGGTGTAGGTGGCGTGGTCACACGTCCCACGTCCGCTGCACGTGGAGAGACATCTATCTATGTACTGTACTGTATGTGTAATGTGTAATGTACCGCAGTTCGGCATAGCGTCGCCGTCTAGTTGGAAGCTCTGCATCCAGAAGGCGTCGCAGCGACAGGTGTAGGTGGCGTGGTCACACGTCCCACGTCCGCTGCACGTGGAGAGACATCTATCTATGTACTGTACTGTATGTGTAATGTGTAATGTACCGCAGTTCGGCATAGCGTCGCCGTCTAGTTGGAAGCTCTGCATCCAGAAGGCGTCGCAGCGACAGGTGTAGGTGGCGTGGTCACACGTCCCACGTCCGCTGCACGTGGAGAGACATCTATCTATGTACTGTACTGTATGTGTAATGTGTAATGTACCGCAGTTCGGCATAGCGTCGCCGTCTAGTTGGAAGCTCTGCATCCAGAAGGCGTCGCAGCGACAGGTGTAGGTGGCGTGGTCACACGTCCCACGTCCGCTGCACGTGGAGAGACATCTATCTATGTACTGTACTGTATGTGTAATGTGTAATGTACCGCAGTTCGGCATAGCGTCGCTGTCTAGTTGGAAGCTCTGCATCCAGAAGGCGTCGCAGCGACAGGTGTAGGTGGCGTGGTCACACGTCCCACGTCCGCTGCACGTGGAGAGACATCTATCTATGTACTGTACTGTATGTGTAATGTGTAATGTACCGCAGTTCGGCATAGCGTCGCCGTCTAGTTGGAAGCTCTGCATCCAGAAGGCGTCGCAGCGACAGGTGTAGGTGGCGTGGTCACACGTCCCACGTCCGCTGCACGTGGAGAGACATCTATCTATGTACTGTACTGTATGTGTAATGTGTAATGTACCGCAGTTCGGCATAGCGTCGCTGTCTAGTTGGAAGCTCTGCATCCAGAAGGCGTCGCAGCGACAGGTGTAGGTGGCGTGGTCACACGTCCCACGTCCGCTGCACGTGGAGAGACATCTATCTATGTACTGTACTGTATGTGTAATGTGTAATGTACCGCAGTTCGGCATAGCGTCGCCGTCTAGTTGGAAGCTCTGCATCCAGAAGGCGTCGCAGCGACAGGTGTAGGTGGCGTGGTCACACGTCCCACGTCCGCTGCACGTGGAGAGACATCTATCTATGTACTGTACTGTATGTGTAATGTGTAATGTACCGCAGTTCGGCATAGCGTCGCCGTCTAGTTGGAAGCTCTGCATCCAGAAGGCGTCGCAGCGACAGGTGTAGGTGGCGTGGTCACACGTCCCACGTCCGCTGCACGTGGAGAGACATCTATCTATGTACTGTACTGTATGTGTAATGTGTAATGTACCGCAGTTCGGCATAGCGTCGCCGTCTAGTTGGAAGCTCTGCATCCAGAAGGCGTCGCAGCGACAGGTGTAGGTGGCGTGGTCACACGTCCCACGTCCGCTGCACGTGGAGAGACATCTATCTATGTACTGTACTGTATGTGTAATGTGTAATGTACCGCAGTTCGGCATAGCGTCGCCGTCTAGTTGGAAGCTCTGCATCCAGAAGGCGTCGCAGCGACAGGTGTAGGTGGCGTGGTCACACGTCCCACGTCCGCTGCACGTGGAGAGACATCTATCTATGTACTGTACTGTATGTGTAATGTGTAATGTACCGCAGTTCGGCATAGCGTCGCCGTCTAGTTGGAAGCTCTGCATCCAGAAGGCGTCGCAGCGACAGGTGTAGGTGGCGTGGTCACACGTCCCACGTCCGCTGCACGTGGAGAGACATCTATCTATGTACTGTACTGTATGTGTAATGTGTAATGTACCGCAGTTCGGCATAGCGTCGCCGTCTAGTTGGAAGCTCTGCATCCAGAAGGCGTCGCAGCGACAGGTGTAGGTGGCGTGGTCACACGTCCCACGTCCGCTGCACGTGGAGAGACATCTATCTATGTACTGTACTGTATGTGTAATGTGTAATGTACCGCAGTTCGGCATAGCGTCGCCGTCTAGTTGGAAGCTCTGCATCCAGAAGGCGTCGCAGCGACAGGTGTAGGTGGCGTGGTCACACGTCCCACGTCCGCTGCACGTGGAGAGACATCTATCTATGTACTGTACTGTATGTGTAATGTGTAATGTACCGCAGTTCGGCATAGCGTCGCCGTCTAGTTGGAAGCTCTGCATCCAGAAGGCGTCGCAGCGACAGGTGTAGGTGGCGTGGTCACACGTCCCACGTCCGCTGCACGTGGAGAGACATCTATCTATGTACTGTACTGTATGTGTAATGTGTAATGTACCGCAGTTCGGCATAGCGTCGCCGTCTAGTTGGAAGCTCTGCATCCAGAAGGCGTCGCAGCGACAGGTGTAGGTGGCGTGGTCACACGTCCCACGTCCGCTGCACGTGGAGAGACATCTATCTATGTACTGTACTGTATGTGTAATGTGTAATGTACCGCAGTTCGGCATAGCGTCGCTGTCTAGTTGGAAGCTCTGCATCCAGAAGGCGTCGCAGCGACAGGTGTAGGTGGCGTGGTCACACGTCCCACGTCCGCTGCACGTGGAGAGACAGCGTGTGGAGCGCACGCGGGACCGGGACTCTACCGCGCGTCCCGCGGCGCGGGCCAGCGGTAGGGATACTGTGCCTTCTATTATTTTGTTCTAAACATAAAGACAAAACAACGGTTAAGAGTTGTGCCTCTGTCTCTTTCACTGATCCCGGACGGTTGCCCCTCCGGGGTGGCCGGACGGAACAGCGGACCCATCTCTTCATACCCTAGCTGGTCATAGCTTGGGACGCTATAACATATATGCATAGGTGTTCGAGGAACGGGTTGACTGTCTCTTTCACAATGGGATAAAATCGGTATATAACTGATCCCTGACGGTTGCTACTGGGAGTGGCCTAACGAGGACCCCTCCATTTATACCCCAGGTGGTCATAGTTGGGGACGTTATAACTTATATTATATACATAGTTTAGTCGTTCGGGTCCCCGTTGTCTCTTTCACTCGATTTTATCGAAAATTTTAAATAAATAAATCAACCTTATCGTGCGATAGAGAGAGTTAAAAGTCGCCTATTATCCACCTCTAAACTATTTTATCTCATTAGACTCAGCGGTACTCTTAACTTGAATGCCGTATGCATACTGCGCCTTTTAGCATTTTGTTCTAAACATTAAATAAAATAAACGGTTAAGAATGGTGTGTTTACCTTTGTCACTTTTAAACGATTTTATAGAGAATTTGAATCAAAATTCAACATTATCGTGTGAAGAGAGAGTTGAAAGTCGCCCACATTTCTATTTGAAAATTGGTGTCGGGGGTAGTCAGTTATCCACCTCTAAACTATTACAAAATTAAACAATTTCGATCTCATTAGATATAGTAAACATCAATCTATTTTAAAGTTGTTTTGTCTGATAGTTTTCATCTTTATTGCGTACCTAGTAGGTACCGTACCTACTATAACTATGTAGGTACTACCTACATAGTTATGGAAGACCACAAAAAGACGCGTGTCAATAAATAATTTTGTCAAGATTGAGATCAATGTTTGCTACTTACATTTTCAGTCAAATAGAATATGAGCTGCGTATTTCCTGAGTCCACTTGTCCCCTGACAGCTGTCACTACCACTTTGATATCTCCTTTCAGAATGAGGGTCATTTTCTGTATCAGGGAGTCCAGTTGACCTGGTCAATGAGAATATACCATTTTTATTAATATAAATCATAACGACTAATTATATCGAATAACGTTTAAAGGAACATGATATAGTTTTGAGATTTTGCGGCAATGTTAACATTGAACCAAATTTACAGATAGTGCAACCCACGAAGGCGCGCCCCACTATTCCTCCTAACCGTTTATAGGATATGCGATCTTCTCAACCAAAAATTGGTAGGGCGCGTCTTCGTGGATTGCACTATCTGTAACATGGTTTGAATAATCTAGACTACGATCTGACCAAAATGTTAGATCATAGTCAAGAACGTATTGTAGAAGTAGTCACCTTGAGTGAAGGTAGATATGGGCGTGTTGAGAGTCATCTCCATGAGGTTCATCTCCTGAGGGTCAGGCTTCACTTGCACGCTCACTGTGTCGCGATCCGACTCGCCTTGGTCGTCCGTCACTGTCAGCTCGAACACGTAACGCCCGGGCTCTATGTTTGTTAACTGGAATTATTTAAATAAATAAAATAAAAATAAATTCTCCGAACAACACACAGCGCCATCTAGCCCCGTGGTAAGCGACTAAGCTTGTGTTACGGTGACTAGACAACGGATATAATACTTATATTTATTTTTCTTTTGTAAATACATACATATTATACATAGAGGGACACCCAGACCAGACACAAATATTTATTTTTTAAGCATAAATACTTGCACCCGGCGGGAATCGAACCCGCAACCTCCTGCATTGCAGTCGCGCTTTCGCACGACGCGCCACCGAGGTCGTATTTGTGACTATTAAGTCATTTATGGACCAAAGAAAAACGATATAATATCGCTTCATCTGTTCGTGAGCTACAATGCCACAGATACACAGACTCACAGACTGACACCTCAAAATAACACCATTCTCTTTCCTTTGGGGGTTAAAAACAACTGCTGAACGAGCTAAATAGGGGAATTACAGAGTAACAATAAATAATTTATACAGATACACTTTTGAGGGTGGGATGACTCAGGCATCAATTATAGGGCATAACTCAGATGGAAAGCTTGTGATCAATGGTGGTGCGCTGTTAGCCTTTCTACGTGAATATGCTCATACCATGGAAGACTGAATAGGAGTGCTACGACTTGGCGACTTTTAGGTACCTATACTGTACTGGCACGAAATAGAATACCAAGGCAAGAGTGACTAAGTAAAAAAACTGCTGCTCCATCATTTATTTATTAAGCCCACGTTGGAAACGGTTGAAGATACAATGCTACTTTACTGCTTGCTTGCGTTGCTGCTTTTATTTGCTTTAGTGATGGTTTGGGGTCTGTCATAGCTGCAGTACCTTTGTTACTGTATCTATTTTGCCGAGGTTGATCCTTTTTTGAGGCACACTCACACACACAGCTTCTTAGATTTTTATTATGTTAACTCAATTAGTTATGTTTTTACGTTTTATTTTATTTTTTGTACCTATTTGTCTAATTTGATCAAGTCATTATTATTACCGAGTGCTTGTTCAAAAAATGATTTCACAATACAAGTTTAGATGCTTAGTTTGGATCCAAATTGGGCTGTATGCCAACATCCTGTAATATTTAACTAATTAATATTAATTAAAAGCAACTCACCATCAAAACAGGCTGTGTATCGGAGTCCATGATAACAGTCCCGGCAGCCAACCCGGACGCGGCGCGTGTCCACTTCCAGGAGACGATACGGAAGTCGTCCGATGATTTAGTACCATTTAGTATCAACACTGGTAAAGGAAGGTTCAATACTTGGTCGCCACCAGCGTCCGCTTTTGGAGGACTGTTCTTATCTAAAAACATACCCATTTACTTATAAACGATTACTAAGTTAATGTAACCTTTGTCTCTGTCTGTTAACTCTGAAACTTCATGTCACAGTAAAAGACAAACGTTACATAATGTTAGTCATCGTTCATAACTAAGGGGTATATTATTTAGTAACAGCTGAATAATATGTATAGGGTACTAGTTGTGTCCCGCGGTTTCACTCGCAGCTGTGTTCACCCTTGACTTCGAAGCAACGCAGCTTGAGCAACTTAAAGTTATTATGTTTCGATAGTCCCGATCTCGTGAGAATTTCGTGTTATTTAGAAATATTTGTTTATCTATTATTTTAAAGGAATCTAACACCAACTTAACTGGCACCTAACTTTATACAGTACTTCATTCACATAATATTTACAATTACATGCGTATTTAACTTCCATCTCCCTGCATTCAAAAATCACTACACAAAACTGTACCTACCAATAAATACGTTTGAACTCAGAACGACTCAAAACTATTTTTACAAAACATAAACACGCAGCAACCCGCCAAAATGAGTTCAAACATTCATAAGAAGTTAGTTTTTAATCAGTAGGCCTACCGCGTAACTTCAAATAATTCCTTAGCGCGGCGCGGTGTCGATTTCTTAACACCACAAATCGACGTCGGCTTGAACTTGTGCGTTAGGCCTGCAGATTCCAAATCAAGATTAGTAGGTTAAACACTTACTCTGAGTGACAGTGATAGTAACATTAGCACTAGCCGAGTTCCCATTGTCATCGAGTACAGTCAGAGAGAAAACGTATTGGCCCTTAGTGAGCTGGGTAGCGTTAGCAACGGACTCGTTAAAGTGGATGATGTTAGAGTTGGTGGGGCCGGACAGGCAGCGCCATGTGTACGCCACGATGCGGTGGTCGTCGTGGGAAGCTGAGCCGTTCAGCTCGACCCAGGTTTGCGGGAGGGATATGAACTGGAAAAGAAATGCCTGATGTTTTCCCCTCTCATGCAAATATATGTACATCTATCTATTTAAGGAAGTCGTGTTAGTTACACTATTCGATCTGTCGATTTTCAATGTCTTACAATTTTGTATAACCTAGTCGTTTGGAGTAATAAAAATATTATAGTTTTTACTGAATAGCCGGTTGCCATAATTTATTTCAAAGTGCAGATCGCCGGATATATGGTTTTTGTATTTGTTCGTGCTTTTTATACAAACGTTCACAATCTTCAGATTAGAGATGTGCATGCAAAATGATGAGTAGGTACCTACAATGTTGGCAGGTAGGTGAGACTACCACACTCACCTTGTCGGGCCCCGCGCCGGCCACAGGCGGCGTGTTGGTGGCGGGCTTCACGAAAACGTGCACCTCGGCCAAGGACGACTGCCCCGAGGAGTCCGTCACCTTCAGCACGAACGTGTACACGCCCTCCGATAGGTTCGACAGCTAGACAAGATAAAGATGGCAAACACTAAACATGAGTATACTCTTGCTGATGTGAAAAATAAGTTTGGTCAGCTTAAAGCAATAAGAGCAATAAAGTCAAGTTGGTTTTAGACGGAAAAATGACAATGAATGAATAGATGACAGCATCAGGCGCTAAATACCCCCAACTCCTGTGGATAACCGACCTGCAAGTAAGGCGAGTGCGTGTTCTGCATGTCGACGGCCTTGTTCTCGTCCTCGGCCGCCTTGGTCCACTCCCACGACGTGATCTCGTGGTCGTCGGTCGACAGGCTGCCGTTCAACGTGAGGTTGTTGCGAGGCAGGTAGATTATCACGTCTTGACCTGGTATGTACACAGTTTTAAGCCGCGTATCGACTTCGCGCTCCAAGAGGACGAACAACGGCGCGCGTTCCAGCCGCGCGAAATGGATACCACTTTGGAACGCGCGCCAATGTGTTTGTTGGAGCGCATGAACGTGGAGCGGGCCGTTCCATTTGGTGTCGGTTTTTAACCGCGCATCAAAGGTGGCGCGCGCGCCAGTTGATACAGACGCGTAGTATTTTGTCTGTTTGTGGCGTTTCACGACTGGTCTACATGTTGAACGACCGAACACTGGAACAGTCACCTCGCGCGGCAGGCGCGCTTAGTTGATATGTTCCAAATATTTGGAGCGCGCTCCGCGGAGCCCAATCTCGGCGCGGTCATTCATGGCACGCGCGGCAGGAGCACGTCGTCGATACGCGGCTTTACAGTCTGCTGTGTAGCTCATTGGCCTAACTGCGCCTGCCGATCTTGAGAACCGAAACTAGCGTTTGGGGACACAATCTGTCTATAACTGATCCCGGACGGTTGCCACTCCGGGGTGTCCGGAACAGCGGACCCCTCTCTTCATACCCTTGCTGGTCATAGCTGGGGACGCTATAACATATATGCATAGATGTTAGAGGAACGGGTTGACTGCCGATCTTGAATGGTCGTGCGCGTTAAGCAACGCTTGGCGCGGTTATTACTTGGATAGTGACCAATAATTTGTGTGGCAATAAAATACTTTCTTGAGTTCCACCGTGCTTCTGAAGGCACGTTAAGCAGTTGGTCTCGGTTATTCTCTCTGATAGCAGTCGTTAGGTCAAGTTAGAGGAATTAAGGCGACCTGAAAACTCTAACACTAGGTGAGCCACGCCGCTAACGAAAAAGAAAGAAAGTCAGTCTGCTCGCGACCACGGGCGGTGTAACCCGTGCCAACGACGAAGAGGTTATTTAAATCTAAACGCGATCTAGATCCGTAGTCCTAATAATAATACAGGGTTTTTAATTTGATGATGGTCTCAACAGTAAGAACTGGAACTTAATGTTTGAATCGGTCGATTTCTACTGATTTTAGCTTGACTTCGGACTCTCGCGTCGACTGGATTAGACCTCTTGTTACACTCGTTCGATTCCCAGAGTAAAATTTTCGACACCATACGAAAATATTAGAAATCCAGCTATTTATATCGCTCGAAGTTGTAAAAGCTATTCAAAAATAGAAGCCCTGATCCTAGAACAGATGTAGCTATGAGGAAAGATCTTCTTCATTCTACTGCTACTAATATTACCAACCTGCATTAGCTTCTGGCGGATAATCAGTATGGTTCAAGACTGTAATATTAGCAGTGGTAGAGTTCTTGACATGATCCGAGTCTTCGACGGTCAGCTTGAAGGTATAGTTGCCTGGTTGCTTCAGGTCTTTGAGGACTAATGTAGGTCCGTCCTGCAGGGGCGGCTGGTAGCCTATAGGGCCTGAGGTTAGGTCCCAGTGCCAGGATATTATAGCGTCGTCATCCTGAACAAAAATATTAAGGGGTGTTAAGACCTCTGTCGGATTTGGCGAAAACTGTAGATTATTTTCAGACGCAATGTTTTTAAATATTTACATTAGGTTTCAGGGGAGAGTCTGCCCACTCTTTTCTCCATACAAACGTAGTCGACTGTTTCCTCCCTAGATAAAGACATTAGAAAAAATACGTTTATGCCATAAAACCGTTTTTTTTAAATTTATAATTAATGTATTTCTATTCTAATAAGAAAATGAAAAAAACCTAAACGTAGAGGCATAGTCATGCATGGCAGACAAAGGTTTTATGACATAAACGAATTCGCTCTTAATCTTAATCCAGGGACGAAACAGTCGTCTACGTTTGCATAGAGAAAGAATAGCTAGAATTCCCTCTGAAACTTCTCATCCGAGCGATGTTCCCGGTTGCATCCCTCTCGGGAGCCCGGGGTCCGCTAAACCCCAAATGTTTTTTTTTTAATTTGGGGTCGACGCAGTCGGTAAGTCATCATTGGCCATACCTTCTGCAATTAGATTTGGCAATGTTATTACGGCCGGCCGCCTGCCTGACACCAACCCTCTTAGGGATCAAGCAGTTTATCCGCCGCCGCGCGGGGAGAACTTAAGGTTTGCTAATCTTCCTCAGATCCCTTAGTCGCCTTTTACGACACCCACGGGATGAGATGGGGCAACCCTATTCTATGCCGGGGATACACAGCTAACCCTCTAGAATTCCCTCTGAAAACATTTGTAAAATTCCCTGGCACAAATGGTAAAAGAGGCCTACCTTACTGGCACTCCCGTCGAGCACAGCCATGGTATTGGGCAGCTTGACGGTCTGCGCTTGCGGCGTGATGACAACATGCGGCGCCGTGTTGGTGCGCTGCGGTGGCAGGACCGTCACGTTGGCGAACCCTTCCCCGAAGGATGCGCTCCCGTTTACCGTCACCTTGAACCTGTACTGGCCCTCGGTTAGCTCGGTCAGGGTTACCGTGGCTCCGTTCTGGTTCATGTTACCTGGAACCACGACACTAATCAGTAAGTACCTACTCTTTTAGTATAGTTTATAATTCCTACTCATTTAGTATCCTACTATCCTACTAATACTATCGTACTAATATTATAAATGTGAAAGTTTGTGAGGATGGATGTTTGTTACTCTTTCACGCAAAATCTACTGAACCGATTGCGATGAAACTTGGAATATAGATAGCTGGACACCTAGAATAACACATAGGCTACTTTTTATCCCGTAATTCCCGCGGGATCGGGACTTACGCGGGTGAAACCGCGGGGCGCAGCTAGTAGTTTATAATTGGAACGAAGTTCCTTATCGCGCGTTGCGAAAGGGGGCTAAACCAAAAGTTGTAACGACACTTTTTTTTTGCTTGGAACTTCGTTCCATCCGGGTGCCCCTTGACACCTCTCATGCGTTTCCGCCAAAACTCCTATGGTGATTTGAATAATTTTATATTTACTTTTTAATTCTATAACCTCGACGTTTCGACCATGTTACAACGATCTTGGTCGCGAGAGGATATAAAATTATGAGTTCCAATCGTGTTAGTTTAAAAAGTTTATTAGTATAGTTTAGTCTACCTATTCTTTTAACATAGTTTGAAGGACTGATAACCGCTGGGGACTAAAATCCCTCGAGAGGTGGAAATAACAGTTTAATATTTGCAACTGGTACCCTAAGTTCAGTACTGTACGTACATTGAATAGTTAGCCAGGAGCAAGTAAGTGTTCCATGAGTGTAAGTCCCGATTTTCATAATAAATCAAGAACAAAATATTTTAAAACAGCAATAGTTTGCTAAATCAGTTATTCTTTGAAATTAAAGACATTTTTCGGTTTGAATCGCGTGGTTTTTATTACTTTTAGCATTGTTACAACGCTCAACGTTTCGAGACCTTTCCAGGTCTCTTCTTCAGGATAGACTATTCAGTTATTCTTGTTAGTTCATTTTAGCGTTCTTACCAGTAAAACCTCCTTTGGGTTGGTCTACCAGTGTCCAAACATAGTTGTAATGACTCATTGTAGCTTTTTCATCGGGAATAGTGTACGCTGCTAATGTGACTTCATTGTCAGGCAATTGCACCTAGAAGAAACAAACAGACTAAAATAATTACATGTTGATTTGATGATGACGGCCTCTGTGATACATCGGGCGAAGACCCGGCTGCAATGCAAAAGGTTGCGGTGATCGCGAGGTGCAAGTATTTATGCTTAAAAATAAATATTTGTTTCTGGGTTGGGTGTTTTCTAGGTTTCACATTTATGTATGTATAGCTGCGTCCGGGAGGCGGTTTCACCCGCGTAAGTCCCGATTCCGTGGGAATATCGGGACCAAAAGTAACCTATGTTACTCCTCGATAATTATCGACAAGTAACACATCCTCGATAATGTATCTTTCTATTGGTGAAAGAATTTTTGAAATCGGCACAGTAGTTTTTGAGATTATTCATGACAAACACACACACACACACAAATACAATACTTTCCTCTTTATAATATTAGTGTAGTTTAACAAAAAAACCGTTGTCTAGTACCCATAGTGCCCATAGGCTAGTGCTTAGTTTGGGGCAAGATTGCGCTGTGTGTAACGTCGTGCAAAATATTTAGCTTCATCATATTAAAAAGAGATGCTCTATACCAGATGCGTGGCGTGTTTTGTACTAGAGTACGACGCCCACAGAAGTCGTCGTCAAAAGAAGTCCGAGTATGCGCGCGCGCACCGCGTTTGGTGCGCAGTGCGTTTGGTACGTGTGCTGTGCTCTTGTCGGTGTGGTATGGTTACGTACGTAACCTTACTTATATTATAAATGAAAAAGTAACTCTGTCTATCTACCTGTTACACTTTCACACCTAAACCGCTGAACCGATTTTGATGAATTTTGATATAGAGATAGATAGGACCTTGGAGAAGGACATAGGCTACTTTTGATCTTTGATACTTTTGATAATGCGGGTGAAACCGCGGGCGCAGCTAGTATTATATATATTTTTTGCTATTATGTACTAACCTGTTTAGACAGAATAGACACAGTTAAAGTCTGCACAGTTTTAGTAGATGAAGTCTCCAGTTTGAGTTCAGGGTTGGCATCGGAATCATCTTTCTTTATAGCATCAATAGCGTCTGTTGGACCCTTAGAATATGGCCTCAATGTTTGGACACATGAGCCTTGTGCGTTCTCCTCTGTGCCTGGGAGGCATTTACAGATCCCGTTCCTTAGTTTTAAACCTGGTAAAGTAGATTAATATGATTTATTAGAGGCGGGTTACTGGCCTATATTTTTAGCAAAGAAAATTAATCCTAAAGGTAATTAAAAGTCGACTCGTCCAGCCACAAGATTAAACATTTTGGCACTAAAGGGAATTTATATGCTTATAAATAACCTAGTCTACACCAGGGTTTATCCAGATATGTTGCCGCTACACCAGGGTTTATCTAGATATAAGGCTGCTACACCAGGGTTTATACAGATATGTAGCCATTATACCACGATTAATCCAGATATAGCGGGAGCGTCGGCGACGTTATAAAGGCTAGTAGATGCTTTTAGATAATCTGGATTCTAGCTTATTTTGTATAATCTATCTATATCTATCTATCTTTATATATAAAAGAAAGTCGTGTTAGTTACACATTTATAACTCGAGTCCGGGTAAACCAATTTAGCTGAAAATTGGTGGGGAGGTAGCTTAGAACCAGGGGAAGGTCATAGGATACCGTAAATCCCACGAGATCGAAACTTACGTGGGTGAAACCGCGGGGCGCAGCTAGTAATATATAAAAAGACGTGTTAGTTACACTATTTATATCTCAAGAACGGCTGAACCGATTTGGCTGAAAATTGGTGGGGAGGTAGCTTAGACCCAGGAGAAGGACATAGAAAACTTTTCTTTTTTTTTGCCTCTAAGGCGGAACCGGGTTAACCGAAGTTAGCCGGATCAGCTAGTCCTGAATAAAATAATGATATAAGTAAATGAATTTACCTAGTGGTATACATTCAGAGTTGAACGGGCAATCCTCTGCTCCGACCTCACAAGATATCTTCTCCAAGAAGCTTGTTGAATCTATTATCATATCGCTGTCACTGTCTCTGTACTTGGTGTAAGGCCTAGAGTCATCATCATCCATCGGCAAGTTGTTTATAAAATGCGATAGGTAATTAGAACCATCATCGTCATTGATCATCTGGTTTCTATGACTAGTGTAGGGTGAGTATATTGATTCTTCTTCCGGTGAATAATTGTTGCTGACTTCTCTAAAACTTGATTGATCTAGTATATCTGACCAGTTTTCTGAAAGATAATGGCTGTGATGCAATGTTCATCATCAAAAAATCTTCTGTGACAGTATTGGAATCTGTGCCAACTTGTTCAAACTTGTTTAGTTACAGACTAAGGCTGGGTTTGAATTTTGAACGTCATCAAGCATGGGACAAGCGAGGGACAACACAGGTTTGAATCCTGTCATGGGAGAATGTTTGATGATCTATTTCTCCTTGTAAAATATTTCTAGTAAAATGCCTTGAGCAATATTAGTTTAAACATTAGTTTTATTAGTTAACTAGTTATTCCATTGTGACCTAGTTTCAGCCTAGTTTATAAAACTTTATGTAGGTGTTTGAAACCTACTGAGCTGATTTTAATGAACAGTAAACTCTTTAGATATGTGTATGATTGTACAATCTAATTTTATACTCTAAACTATTATACATGTACTTAAACTATCTAAGTTAAACTTTAGTAGTGTGGGCAGGGAGTAGGTAGTTAAATGAACATGAGATTAGAAGTTGTGTTGTTAATAATTTAATGAAATCTCAACTAGTTTAGTACCATTAAGGTTTATTTACCTGTCGTTACCAAGTCTTGTTGTCTTGCAAATGGCATTATGAATCAGCAAAAGCTTGGAAAATTGCAAGCAATTCATGGAAATTGAAACAGCAAAAAAAACTTTATTGACTCATAAAATGACAATTGTTATTCAAATTTTGATATTAAAGACTGAAATGATACAGAAATGATAAATGCATAATTTTATCACATGAATAGGCCATCAGGATGTTATTATTAGTGAAAGACTTTGTACTTTGACAATATAATTTGTTAAATAATAAAGCTTATATACTCTAGCCCAGGGGCCTAACAACCTTGTTTCATTTCAACTAAATAAAACTTCACGAAGCATTTCTCAGGTGAGATTTTATAAATAAACATCTCTGAATAAGCTGTTATGATTATGGGAATTTTAATGGTTAAATCTTGACAATGCTTTGTGTCTTTTCATTAGTACACACTGTAATATAGCTACAGCAATCTACTTCAATTGCATGCTAGGTACTAACATTTGTTTTTATTTGAGGTAACTTTAGGTAAAGGCAATAAACTGTGATAGATAAGAATAGTAACATAGGATAATTCATACCATTGGGTAAAACGGGTTTAACCAATATCATAGAGACATGCGAGTCCCATTTCCGGCCGCCGGTCCTCATCAGCGGCATGCATAACTCGTCACTTGCACATTCAACATGGTAACACCGGGCCTCGACAATGAAGACAATGTTGCAATTGTCGGTGATGCAGCATGATAGAACACACTGCCTCAGACCTTTGAGGGTTGTTTTCTCCGTGAAATTACCGGCAGTTAGGTTACCTAAAATTATAAATATTAATAGGAGAATATTGGTATTTGGAATGGATTTTGTATGGTTGGAAATGAGACAATAACTTTTACATGACTGAATTTGATATCATGAAACACATATAATATTTATCACAGTAAATCCAGCTTTACAATAATAACAATCGTATTGGAGTCGGCTCCTCGCGCTTGCTCGCGAAGCTGTAATGCCACGTAGTAGTTAGATATATGAATTTCCATATTTTTAACAAAGAACAAATTCCTTTTTCATGTATTTATTAGGTAATATAAAGTGAGTGTTTGATACAGCTGTGTCCTAAGTAATATAAACAGAAAAAGTTGCGTGTTTACTTACCGACTGGCACATAATTAAGAAAATTCTTAGGATACAACTTGGGACACTTGTTAATTTCATATTTTTCACTCCAAGCTTTGTTATATTGAGATATTGATAATTTAATATTCAGTAAGAAAATTATTAACAAATTTAGACACAGTATTCTATTATTGTTCATTATTAATTAATAAATGAAACTACGGCGAACTGTGGATTACAACTTTGGTTTATTCAACTATTTACAATAAGTTCTAACTTCATTATCAGCAACAATTCTATATTTTGCACAAGGATATGAATAATTCCATGCGTGGGAAGTTTTTGTAGCGATAAAGCTATGTAAATAATGTAAATTAATTTAATTTTGGCAATGTAATCGACCGAGTTTTGCTGGCTTTTTGATTAATCAACAATCGAACAACGATAGATAACGTTGTCAAAGTCAAGTTGACACTTGAGTTAGCAATCGTTAGGGATGCGATATTTGTTTATATTTATTTTTATTTTTTTTTACAAATTTCAATTTTAGTCGATTAATCGACTAAAACAGAAACATAATCCATAGACAATGTGTCTCTTTCGAAAGCGGATCATATGTAAGGAAACGGAAATAGTATAAGTGGAAGGTTTTTTTTTAAATATAAGAGCGGAAATGAAAAGTTTTCCCGTCATTGGATTCCATATTTGAACGAGATCGAAGCGATCGGCCAGCCCCAGGGAAGAAAGAATCCAACGAGAGTACGATGAGCGTTGCCACCACAGTGTCGACCCGTGTGAGACAACCTAGCATAAGATATGCCTCACCTGGGACGATTAGCGGTTGTGGCCTCATCGCAGCTCTCGGGAGCTAATTGTTCCCAAAAACCCTTTCTTAGTAGACCTACACATGACAAAGAACACACCCTCTAAATTTCATGTCTCTAGGACCTGCAGTTTAGACACTGTGCGTTGATATAACATATTATAGTAGAGTCAGTCAGACAGGGGCGTCTCTAGCGGGTGTGCAGGGTGTACCTACACAGCACACGGGCGCAAAGGTCTCAGGGGCGCCGCGGCGCCCCTGAGTCCGCGGGGCCCACACCCAGCCCCCGTTTCAGAATCGCATTTCGGAATTTATTTTTATTTTTAAATATTCTGTTATGGTCTACGGTAGGTAGGTAGGTATGAGATGGTAATACGAATTAGTATATTAGGGCTAGATGTCGCATCGCTATTTACTCAAAGGCGCGTATAGGGAGGGTGATCCTTCGACTGGAATATTTTTTTGCTTATTTTTATGAAAAAATATTAAACCCTGTGCCAGAGCAAATCTTTTGTACTTTATTAATTACTTGATTAATATAATAGAAAATGGTAAAAGAGGCACCACTGTAAAGCTAATATTTTAGGAGAAATATCAAATTTTTAAAAGATGACTCTTGAAGATAATGACAACGTGTCGATGTTAATTATGAAATGGCGATGAAGGGTTCCCAAGCCAACCTCACCTGCTAGCTTGGTGCACCTGCTGATAAACGGACGAGGCTCTGGCGCAGACTTTTCCTTCGGGGTTGGGAGGTCAGACGGCAGTCGCTCCCGTAAAAGTCGAAATTCGCCAAATCTTTTATGAGAGTTCAAAAAATGATTGCCACAGGGATAGGGCGCCGCCGCATAACGGCGCACAGGAGCTTCGCCCGACTCCTGTGGTAAGTGGACGAGGGCTACCGGGCGGGTACGGCCAAAGACGCGAGCCCCGAAATACAAGGTGAAACTCGACTTCGCAACGTGGAACATTCTCACGCTAACCGGACGCGCGAGGGAGCTGGCCGACGTACTCTTCAGGCGGAAGGCAACAAACTGATCTACACGGGTGCATCTGGTGGAGAGATCGGGATGGCTGTGGTGCTCGCTGAGGGATTGCATGGCGATATCTTGGAGGTGAATCGCTTTAGCGATCGACTTATGTGCGTGAAGGTGCTTATTGGGGGGGTTCCTATTTACGTCGTAAGTACTTACGCTCCACAGGTCGGTTGTAGCGACGCTGATAAGGTGGTTTTGGGATAAACTCGGCAAGGTCCTTGGGGCTATCTCGTTGTCACAGGGAATCGTTTTGGGTGGTGATCTGAACGGTCATGTGGGTGAAATTGGGGTGGAATTTGAACGTGTTCATGGAGGCTACGGATATGGCAGTCGGAAAGAGGAAGGGGAAAAAATCCTACGTACGTGTGCCACTGCCGAACTGGAACTCGTGAACATGCCGTCGCTTTAATAACCTTTTATTTTGTTCCTTGGTATTAATTAATGGTAAAATAAATTACTTCATATTCAAGACGAATTCAATACCTTTCTAGGACCTTTTGAATTATTCAATTCGGACATTTCATTCAAAAGATATCGGTGTATGTAGGTACCTACCTATTGTTTCCCGACATATTTTTTCAACTTCACTATAAAATAATATTAGGGGTACCTACGTCATAATATGTCAAATTAGTAGGTACTGTTGTTTGTACCTATAATATTCCATATTGGAATCACTCTTAACTCTTACTAAAGGGCGCCAAGGAGGTATTTGCACACAGGCGCTACATGAGCTAGAGACGCCCCTGTCAGAACTTTAAATGTTATATGCATAATAGATTTAATATGACAATGTTGTGCTTGAATTACTAGTACCTATAGTACACGTTACCTATATTGACACAGTACCTATTTCAGATGTTCAACGTCGTCCACAGCATCATGGTTTATTTATACTTAAGCGACACACTTGAGACAAGCATTTTAATTCAACCACCGTACCGTACCAGGTTTTACGTATACTGACGGACAGATAATTATTATATTATACCATTGTATACTTATAGTTGATTTTCACAATTATTAGAATCATCAAATTACTTACTTAAATTAATTTTGAATATTAAATTGAAAGTGATCAAACCTCACGATGATAATATTATTAATAATTGCTATTGTAACTGTTATTTTCTATTATCTCAAATGGTATAGAAAAGCGATGGTAATGGATCGTCAAACATCGAACTTGGTGACTTTGCCTGGTCTACCAATAGTTGGAAGTGCATTGCTATTTACTGGGGATAATGAAAGTTAATAAATAAACGATATTTTTATTTATAGTCCTATATATTAAAAACTATAAGTACAGTTTACCTAAAATAAATTTAATTTTCAGAGATTTTACAAAACTTTTTTAATTTGGCAAAATTAGCGAATAAAAATAAAGGTGTCGTAAAAGTTTGGCTTGGTCCTAAGTTATACGTGGGTAAGTAAAAAAAAACAGAATGATTTTCACAGTTTAAGTGTTAACAGATAAACAAGTCATTATTAAAACAATTTTTAGCAATATTTAGCGCAGAAGATGCTCAAGTGATACTCGATAATTGCATGGCGAAAGATGAAACTTACAGATTTATGCGACCGTGGTTAGGAAATGGCCTTTTCGTTGCACCAGGTACCAAATTTATTTCATTTCATGCTAATTTATGTAGAAGAACTTCGCAACTGTGTGTATAGGGCCCACTAAGACCTTTGGGCCCAAGTCAGCTTCACCTGCAAGCTTGGTGCACCTGCTGAAAAACGGACGAGGTTCTGAGGCAGACTTTCCCTCCGGGGTTGGAAGGTCAGACGGCAGTGGCTCCCATAAAACTCAAATTTCAGTTAAATCTTCTGGATAGGTCTAGTAAAAAAGTTATCAACATTTAAGCGGACCCCGGACTCCCGAGAGGGATGCAACCGGGAACATCGTTTGAATGATGATTAATTGTTTCGCAACTAAATCAATACTAATATTATAAAGAGGTAACGTTGGTAACATGTATGTATGTATGTATGTATATTGGGGGTAATCTCCGAAACTACTGGACCGATTTCAAAAATTCTTTCACCTTTAGAAAGCTACATTCACTCTGAGTAATTATATATAAAAGTACCTACCTATAAAATATATATTTATTATTGTTTATAAAAAATAAAAATATATATTGGCTTTTATTATTTTCACAGTGGATATTTGGAAAATTCATAGGAAACTAATTCTGCCGGTTTTCAACAATAAAATTGTGGAAGGCTATTTGGGATCGGTCGTGGAACAAGCTGAGATTCTGATACAAAAACTTAGACATCAAGTTGACCAGGGAACATTTGATGTCTTCCCGTTTGTCACGGCTTGCACTTTGGACATTCTTTTTGGTGAGTGTAGGTACTTAGTACACCCGTATTAATAGACGAATTTAAGTGATTACCTAGTTTTTTTTAGGATTCCGTACCCAAAGGGTGAAAACGGGACCCTATTATTGAGATTTCGCTCTCTGTCCGTCTGTCACCAGGCTGTACCTATCTCCCAATTGTGTTAGTAGTACGAAACCCTGCGCGAGTCCGACTCGCACTTGTTTTTAATTGTAGACTATGATTTGACACATTTTCGAAGAAAAAAATGTGAAATACAAAGAAACAAAATGTCTGAAATTAAAAAAAAACATTAAATGTTTAGAATCACAGATGGGAGAGGCGATGAACGTGCAGAACAACCCTGAGACCCCGTACCTCCGAGCTAGAAAAACATTAATGGCCATAATGAACATGCGTTTCTTCAAATTGTGGCGACAGCCAGACTTTCTCTTCAATCTGTCGTCGTACGCCAAACAGCAGGAAGACAACATCAATCTGACGCGCAAATACGTTGATGAGGTAAGATACAAAATTATGTGGGTTTATTTGTTTATGTTAGGTACTTTAGTGTACTATCTAATGCAGCCATTCTCAAAGTGTGCACCGCGGAACCCAGGGATTCCGCAAAGCCTATGGCTCCGGGAAAGTACGAGAAAAAAAAGGAAAAAGTCATCAATAAAATTTTAGTCTATAACAGTTTAGAAAGCAGGTCGAAGAAGGTTTTTTTAAAGGCACTTTTTCCGTGAATTGTCCTGACCCAACCCAAAATTTGTATGTTAAAGTGTTTCCTAAAATTTAGGTTTTGAAAACAAAATGCTTCCCAAATTCTGCACCTGATGTGATTTGAACCGGCAACTCCTACTTACAAATAACTATTTTTTTATGTTGGGGCTCCGTAAAAAAATCGGCTGTCCCAAAGGGGTCCGTTACCAAAAAAGTTTGAGAAACGCTGATCTAATGTTTATTTAAGACTACTACTCTTTGGACCGACGACATTGTAGCGGTCGCGGGTAGTCGTTGGATGGAGGAGGCTCAGGATCGCTATTTGTGGCATCGCATCGTATGGAGGAGGCCTATGTTCAGCAGTGGATGGGTACCTATAGACTGAGATGATGATGATGAGATGATGTTTTATGTAGCTACGAATGTAATGTAAATAGCCGTGATAGACGAATTTGGTCAATAAAATAAGAAATAGGTGGTATTGAAATTTCTCTGAATGAAATTACAAAATAAACGATGCAAAATGGAAGTATTATTTGTATTGTAGTACAGGGCATTAGGTAGGTAGGTACTACTAGCCTTTACACCTAATCTATATTCCAAGTTTCATCGCAATCGGTTCAGTAGTTTTTGCGTGAAAGAGTAACAAACATCCAAACATCCATACAAACTTTCACATTTATAATATTAGTAGAATAGGATATTAGTAGGAAGTAGGATAAGTCAGATTACCCGGTTTTGACCATTTTATGAGGCGTTCATAACTTGATAGCTGTAGTTGTCAATGATTTTTTTTGTTAAAAGGCATTACGAACATGTTGTTCTAGCCCTTACATGAAAACAAAAATAGTTGATACGGGATATTCTAACATTGCGTATTTGAAAAATGAGCTAGAATCACCAACATGCATTTTCATAATAGTATTGTATTTAAAAACATTTGTCTTTAAGTATGATTCAGGAATTTGTAAACAAGCAAAAAGGCATTCTTATGAATTTTGAATAGACAATCGTAGTATGACAGCACTAGCTCACGCGGCAACGTCGAACTGAACCGAACTTACGACTGAGGCTAGTGCGTCAGCTAGACGCAGTTTTATCGTCTCATTTTCCGAGACTTGGTAACGTATCTGCTGTTTTTTGTTTTCATCTAAGTTCTAGCCTACCAAAACCATGACCCTTTATTGGTTTATACATCAAACAGTAAATTATTTATAGAGTGAAAATAATAAAATAAGTCATTTTGTGCCAGTTAATAAAAATAAATCAAATCATTTTTGATAAATCTAAAATTTAAATACTTAGTAAATTTTTTTAAGCAACATTTATTTCATCCGACCCGAATATCGTAGTTGTGTATATCTTAACTACAACTCTTTAAAATCCTAGAAGACCACAAAGGGGTCGGTAGCCACAACCGGGTCCCTAATATGGGGATGTTTTCCCGCGCTTTTATTAAAAAAATATTATGTTGACAGACAATAATACGAAGGAAGAAAAGTGACATCACGGATTCTCTGAATGGCCTAGAGAACGTTGCACCTGGTGAGTTACTTCTACCGTACTACTACTATCCTACCTTACCCTACTACACCTACTATCCTACCCTACTACCTTGCCCTATTACTACAACCCTACCTTACACTACTACTCTTACTATCCTACCCTACTACTACTATCCTACCTTACCCTACTACACCTACTATCCTACCCTACTACCTTGCCCTATTACTACAACCCTACCTTACACTACTACTCTTACTATCCTACCCTACTACTACTATCCTACCTTACCCTACTACACCTACTATCCTACCCTACTACCTTGCCCTATTACTACAACCCTACCTTACACTACTACTCTTACTATCCTACCCTACTACTACTATCCTACCTTACCCTACTACACCTACTATCCTACCCTACTACCTTGCCCTATTACTACAACCCTACCTTACACTACTACTCTTACTATCCTACCCTACTACTACTATCCTACCTTACCCTACTACACCTACTATCCTACCCTACTACCTTGCCCTATTACTACAACCCTACCTTACACTACTACTCTTACTATCCTACCCTACTACTACTATCCTACCTTACCCTACTACACCTACTATCCTACCCTACTACCTTGCCCTATTACTACAACCCTACCTTACACTACTACTCTTACTATCCTACCCTACTACTACTATCCTACCTTACCCTACTACACCTACTATCCTACCCTACTACCTTGCCCTATTACTACAACCCTACCTTACACTACTACTCTTACTATCCTACCCTACTACTACTATCCTACCTTACCCTACTACACCTACTATCCTACCCTACTACCTTGCCCTATTACTACAACCCTACCTTACACTACTACTCTTACTATCCTACCCTACTACTACTATCCTACCTTACCCTACTACACCTACTATCCTACCCTACTACCTTGTCCTATTACTACAACCCTACCTTACACTACTACTCTTACTATCCTACCCTACTACTACTATCCTACCTTACCCTACTACACCTACTATCCTACCCTACTACCTTGCCCTATTACTACAACCCTACCTTACACTACTACTCTTACTATCCTACCCTACTACTACTATCCTACCTTACCCTACTACACCTACTATCCTACCCTACTACCTTGCCCTATTACTACAACCCTACCTTACACTACTACTCTTACTACCCTACCCTACTAGCCTACCCTACTACCTTACCCTACTACTACTATCCTACCCTACTACCCTACCCTACTACCCTACCCTACTACCCTACCCTACTACCCTACCCTACTACTACTATCCTACCCTACTACCCTACCCTACTAGCCTACCCTACTACCTTACCCTACTACTACTATCCTACCCTACTACCCTACCCTACTAACCTACCCTGCTAGCCTACCCTACGAGCCTACCCTACTAGCCTACCCTACTAGCCTACCCTACTAGCCTACCCTACTAGCCTACCCTACTACTACTCTTTAAAAAACCTATTAAACATATTCTTCACCTGGTTCTAAGCTGGCTCCCGCAGCCTCCCCACCAATTTTCAGCCAAATCGGTTCAGCCGTTCTTGAGTTATAAAGAACGACTTTCTTTTATGTAGGCATATACTTACCTAGATTAGATAGATAACTGATTAGAAAACTTATAGTTACCTACGTCATCATGAAAGTCTAAAATCTCTTATTTCCCATGGCAGGTATCAAATCTCCCCCCTTCATAGACTTGCTGTTCGCTCGTAACGTTTTCACGGACAAAGAGATGCGAGAGCATGCAGATTCCAACACGATAGCGGGGAATGATACCACCGCACTTGTGGTTAGCTACACTTTGGTGCTACTTGGTAACCATCCGGATGTTCAGGAAAAGATGTTTCAAGAGTGAGTTAATACTTGTAGACTTTAGGTCAGGAAACACAATTGTTAGTTCCAATTAACATTATGTGCTGGTTTATATTCAACCGTAAGTTTGTTAAGGGGAAAGTCTACCTACTTTTTTCTTCATGCAAACTTTACACACGTAGTCGACTGTGTCCTCCCTGTATGCTGACTTTAGGGCAAATATGTTTATGCCATTAAACCTACATAGGTAAGTATATCAGTCATGACCCTACGTTTTGATTCTTTTCTTATTCCAATTTTTTAAATTTTATTTCTATTCTAATTTTAAAATTAAGAAAACCAAGACGTAGGGGCATGGTTATGGCAGATATAGGTTTTATGGCATAAACTGTCTGAATCCAGAGAGGAAACTTTCGACTTCTTTTGTATGGAGAAAGAGTAGGGAGACTTTTCCCTGAAGAACGTGGCGACTGTTACCGTTTCCATTCTCCATTCTCCATTCAAATAAAATGGAGAAACATTTTTCAATGAAAAAAATGTTTCTCCGTTTTATTTCATTTCGAATGAATATTTTGGAAAACCTTGCGGTGGGGACCCTTTAAAAGTAAAATCTTAATCCGAATAATATCAATATTAAGGTAGAAAACTAAATTTTTCATAATTTATTTTGGTATTAAGTTTGTATGGAAATGGTAACAGTCGCCACGTTCTTAACCTATCCTTTTACCATTCATTCAACTTTTCTCGATAATGAATTTATCTATAATTAAGTTTATTTGTGGGAGAAATACCCCAGCAATCAAAAATCCCCCACGACAGGGCTACTGCGTTTCTTTCGACTGATAATTTCTGACGTTCGAAATTCAAATTTGTTTGAAACTGCTGATAATACCTAAATGACGAAATAAAGTAGGGCCTCTGTATGTAAGTACCAAGACAGACGAAAGACAAATTTAGCTAGACTTGAAGTAGAGACGCTTCGCTTAATATATGATGTACTGTACAAGCACTTACTTCACAATGGGGTGCCACACGCAAAGCTGTAAGCAGATGGCGCTGGCGTCGGATGATCTTTTTTTTTGATGATGGTCCTCCACCAATGATAATGCCGATTTTTTTTTTCTTTCGGTCTGAGACCGATATGGCCAATTTGGCGCCGAGAGTTGTAAAAAACACCTGTTTGACAGTTCTTAATTCAAACCTAAGATTATTCGATTAACGCCCTCTGCCGGGATAAAAAGTTAGTGTTCCTCCTCATTACCTAATGATTATTTTCTATACGCCAACAGACAGCAATCGATATTTGGAGATGACAACAAACGAAAAGCCACAAGAGAAGATTTGCTAAAAATGAATTATTTAGAGAGGGTCATCAAAGAAAGTATGCGGTGGCACACCGTTGCTCCAATCATCGCCCGACATATTGATAAGGATATTTATTTGCGTAAGTGTTTCCATAGTTAATTATAAATTTTAATTATGTCATTGGAGGTTTATAACCCAATATGTTTTAATCACGGGTAAAACGTAACATCTAATAGTAAGTCAGACGTGCGATTATAAAAAGATATAGCAGAAGTGACTTTTACCAAAAGAATCATTTACCGTCTAGATGGCGGGACCAACTCTCCGATATTAAAACTTTATACTGTCAGATTTAGTACCAAATTTGTACTATTTGGTACCTCAGTTTAAAAAAATTGTACCTCTTTAGTTTAAAAGATATTCACGAAAAACCCTGGTCTCGCCATCTTCATCATCATCATCATTATCTTCGCCATCATAAGTTCAGATCCCGTGGGAATTCCGAAAAATTCTCTCTTAATGGATTATCATTGTCATCTGGTGCAATCTTCTAAAAAATCCTTAGAATATCTTCGGATGCTTACATCATTCATAATAAAGATAGCACACTCTCCAAAAACCAGCTTTAGGTACTATCAGTGGTTTGGGCTGTCCATTGATACATCAGTCAGTCAGAACAAATCATTTTATAGATATAATTATTAATAATATAATTTATTTTTCTAAATTTTCAGCCCATTCTCAAGTAACAATACCCGCCGGTTGCGGTGCGGCCGTGGGCTGCTTCGCCATTCATGGCTCCAAAGCCGAGTGGGGTCCAGATGTAGACGAATTTGACCCCGATCGCTTCTTACCAGAACGCTCTGTTAATCGGCATCCAGCTGCCTTCTGTCCTTTTAGTTATGGGCCCAGAAATTGTATCGGTAAGTTTAGATGCCAAAAATAGAAACTGTATTAGCCTTATTAATAAGGTTAGACCCCATAATTATTATTTAATTTGTTTAATGTACTTTTATTTTTAATTATATTTAAAGTAAACTTTATTACCTACTTGTGCATTTGAGCAGCACTTCCTGAATTGTAAAAATAAAATAAATCAATAATTTCTATTCTGTTTTACAGGACGTAATTTGGGTATGTTAATGGTAAGGGGAATAGTGTCAAATGTGGTCAGAAACTACAAGATCAAGGCAGATCCGATACGATCCTTCAAAATGGAAACGCTTTTAATTCCCACTCACGGACATCAATTACAAATTTTCGATAGATTTAATAAGTAGATTATTTTAAAATGTACCTATATTAAAAATAAGAATCACTTATTTTTTTATTTAACCAGTAGGTAGGTAAGTACAGATTCCAGCAAACAACGTGAAAAAGCGCAGAAGTACATTTTTCATAGAAATCGTACGTAAATTACTGCGTGAACTTACCCCTTCCACTTCAGTTATTTTTCAAGATGTTTGCTGGCACTTGTACCCTATTGGTGAATACCTATTATCTACAGCGCATACCTAAATAAGCAGAATATACGGGGTGTTTTTGAAGCAGCCAAGGGGAGGGTTCTGTAGATGCAACACTGACTGCACTGCAATACAATGCGCTGCACAGTGGGGCAAGAACAACATATTTTAGGCGATAATTATTTTTATGCGAGAAATAAATAACGTTTTATAAAATTTGGGTATTATTACCAAAGAAATTATAACCAATACTTTTTAGGTTGATTTATCATTGAGTGTTGAACGAGATTTTTGATATTTATTATGTTTCATATTTATATTAAAACCTAAATTTTGTGCATAAATCCAATTAAATAACAAATTCTAATTTTAATTTCTCGCATAAAATAATTATTGCCTAGAATACCTATGTTGTTTTTGCCCCACTGAGCGCCGTGCAGTGCAGTTGTATGCTTGGTTTAAATTAAACTGTTAATGGTGCAAACACCTACATAATTTATCTTACTGCTTACTTAATATTATAAATCCGAAAGTAACTCTGTCTGTCTGTTACGCGTTTACGCATAAACCGCTAATATAGCGAGATAGATAGGACACTGGAGAAGGACATAGACTTTTGATCCCGTAAATTCCTTTGGGTCCCAATCCCAAAGGAATTTACGGGATCAAAAGTCGCCGCTTCACTCAAATTCCCTGGCCCAACTAGCAATTCCCAATTCCCCTACAATCCATACACAACAAAAAATCAACAACATTCCTTCATTAAATAATGAACAATGTTCGATGAACCTGATTTATCTTTTATTATTACCTTTTAGCGTAAATTCGATTAAACCTGACAAAGAACAAATATACTTATAACCTTTCATTTAGATCTTTTGGTCATTATGTTAAGTGACGCAATTATGCGACTAAGTGCGTCTTTAGACTAGAAAAATAAGTAAGTAGACAGTTTAATTTAGCACATCGCGTCGAAGTTAGCACAATAAATACAAACATGGGATCCTAATGTGAATTTAGATAAACGTAGACTTTCATCTGTTTTCACGATTTTGAATTGAAATTCGATTAAAACTAATAAAATGAATTAATTTTAATCGCATTTGAAAAGCCGGAAAATTTTAGAAAGGTATGGTATTAATTAAATTGGTTTATTATAGGTACATTAAGTACGGAACCCTAAAAATAGAAAAATACCTATGCACTAAGTCCTGCAATTAGACGTACTTAATTCATGGTAAAGGTTCTGGATGATATATTTTTAAAAGAAACACTAATAGTTTTTTAATGAGGACTTCTATATTTCCATACTTAATCATACAAAAAAGGAGAATTCGTAACGGTCTAGAAATCCCCAGCATCATCTCCTTTAGCCGGAGTTGGAGCCAACGTATCTGCAGAATCGTTCGATACTGTTTGCCCATCACCACTATTTTCATCATCAGAATGATGTTCCGAAATGATAGGTGGGACGATGAGAGAAGGCGTCGGTTGTGATTTGAGCGTCGTGAACTCGATGAACTCGTCGTGGCTGATGACGTCGCGAGAGTCGTCCACTCCGCAGGTCAGGAATTTGTTGTAGAGAGAGAGGTCGACGAAGCCGACGCCGCAGGGACGGTCGACCAGCCTCGATATCATCATACCGCGGGCGAACCCAGAACATGTCAGCACAGACCCGACGTCGTCCTGACAACATAATTACCTATATTTATCATTCCCACCGATCGGCCGATTATTATTTTTAAAATTCCGCCTACCAAGTAGCTCGGCTTATTTAAAAAAAAAAAAATAATAATAATCGACCGAGCTATCGCTCGGCCGATTATTATTTTAAAAAATTCCGCTTACGATGTAGCTCGGCTTATTTCTAAAAATCGATAATTTGTAAAATTATAATTTAAAATACTTTTGCAATTATAATTCTATTTTTTTTGTTTTGTACCACATTGCCATGGCAACATAGTATAGGCGGTGTTAGGTTTTTTTTATTACGAAATTTGTTCAATCAAAGCTCAAGGCCCGCGAAAAAAGCTATGCAATAGCTTAAAAACAAAATCATAAAAAACCCGCCTGCTTAAAACTTAAAAGATAATTAAAACTGAAAAGTAAATAAAACAAGTCCAGTAGTCACGAAACATAGTTAGTTTAACAGTATAAATTAATATAAGTAAATAATAATTAAGAAGGTTTCGTATGTATGGTAAGTAGCAAAATAATTAATTTACAATATTTCTCTAATATACCTACTAAGTCAATGTAGACAGTTGTTATCATTTATCGATTTCCCAATATTTCCATGCTTACGGATCGTACCTAATTTGTGGGTTTTCTGGTTAGCACAGGTGTTACTTAATTAGTAGTGTACTTATAGTTTACTAACCGAAAACATTTACCTTTAAAGTAGCGTCACAGAATACATAAATAGTAGGTACAAATATTGCGTATTGCGTACGTATTGCGCGTTACATTACAGGCTCGCGGTGAGCCGGATAGCAAGACAATTTGCTACTTAAATGCGTGGAAAGAGTCGCTGGTGAACGGGGGTTTGCAACAAAATGTGGCGAAGACCCTACATGGCTAGCAATACCACCACAGAATACGACGGATCCCACACCTCTGCGTAGACGGCCATATTATGGTCGAGCGGACAGACCAGTTTGCACCTACTTGGGAAGTTTCATGGGTCCGGCGACATCGATTGCGACGTCAAGTCTCGTATTTTGGCAGCTTGGGATAAATGGCGAGAGGTAACTGGTGTCATCTGTGACCCCCATAATACCGGTTAAACTGAAGGGATAGGTCTATGAAACCATCGTTAGACCTGTCCTTTTATATAGTAGTGAGGCGTGGCCGGTGCTTGAGTGACATAAGCAGGAGCTGCGTGTCACGGGGATGAAGATGCTGCTCTGAATGTGTGGAGTGACGCGAAAAGACCGCGTCAGAAACTCCCGCAACAGGGGCAGCCTTCGTCTTCGATACATTGCAAGAATGCTACTTATGGTGTTAACGTCACACTTTAATCTAGCTATGTGGGGAATAAATGTCTTACTATGGCGCCTCCAACTGGCCGCGGCAGATTGGGAAGATCTAAGAAATGCTGGCTGGACGTGCGCCGTAAGAGCTGATATCCGAAATGTGAAAGTTGAATAGGTAGTGATTTTTGCAACACTTGCGAGGCGAAAAATGGCGGCAGCGTATTTGTCTTATTATTGTTACCGAATCCGCCTTTATACTTTTACCTATGAAACTTAATCTACACACCCACACTAGGGTGTCCCAGGCTATAAGGGGTAAATTTTTTTTTGCGATTTTCGAAACGCATACCCTCTATATTTTTTAGATATGATCCTAATTACCTAACTACAAAATATTATTACGATCGAACAAGGATAAGCCGTGCCGACTTGACTTTGAAGTTGATCTAATAGTATATTATGCAACTACTTAGTGAATAAAAGACGGATTTAGTGCGAGGGCCGTAGATGAATCACGAGCAAGTGAAGGATTCTAACGACTGAATCACGACCGTAGGGAGTGATTCATGATGATTGAATCACGAGCGTAGCGAGTGATTCAAGTGTTAGAATCCTGAGCGACGCCAGTGGTTCATGGCCCTCAATCTAAATCCGTACTTTATTCAAGAGTTGCATACTATACTTTATACCATGACTACGAGGAAAAAAACCGGTCAAGTGCGAGTCGGACTCGCGTCGCGTACGAAGGTTCCGTACCACTATCACAAATTTCGGCAACCAATCCGTGAACGCAACGCGAACGTTAAAATTTATTTTACCACTGGCGCCAGTCTCAATTCATCACTAGATAGTAAAAAGTGCTAGGGGTGAAAATACATCACGGTATTGTTGAGTTTTTCTGTCAAAACCACATAAAAGTTTTTTTATCTATTTGTTGTTATAACGGCTAAAGAAATACATCTACTGTGAAAATTTCAACTGTCTAGCTATCACAGTTTATGAGATAAAGCCTGGTGACAGACGGACAGACAGACGGCAAAATATCAGTAAAAGTGTTCCGTTTTTATCCTTTGGGTACGGAACCCTAAAAAGAATTTGTATGTCGAGTATTCTTAGCGCACGGAGTTTGTATCAAGTTTTTTTTCACGCAAGGAGGTTGTATATGCATTTAGTTATATGGACGACGAGTAAATTGTGTTCTAAATTCAAAATTCAAACAGCGCAGCGTGAGTAAAAGTCGTTTTTATTCACTATTTAGCGTGAATAAAATAAGGTTTTAAGAGTGGGAATGGTACTCGTATAATAGTATATTATGCAACTAGTGAATAAAAGACGGATTTAGTGCGAGGGCCGTAGATGAATCACGAGCAAGTGAAGGATTCTAACGACTGAATCACGACCGTAGGGAGTGATTCATGATGATTGAATCACGAGCGTAGCGAGGGATTCATGTGTTAGAATCCAGAGCGCCGCCAGTGGTTCATGGCCCTCAATGTAAATCCGTACTTTATTCAAGAGTTGCATACTATACTTTATACCATGACTACGAGAAAAAAAACCGGTCAAGTGCGAGTCGGACTCGCGTCGCGTACGAAGGTTTCCGTACCACTATCACAATCGGGTACAGAACCCTGACATGAACACTGGACCGGCAACCAATCCGTGAACGCAACGCGTACGTTAAAATTTATTTTACCACTGGCGCCAGTCTCAATTCATCACTAGATGGTAAAAAGTGCTAGTGGTAAAAATACATCGCGGTATCGTTGCGTTTTTATGTCAAAATCACATTGAATGGTCCTTAAATGTTTTTTTATCTATTTGTTGTTATAGCGGCTAAAGAAATACATCTACTGTGAAAATTTCAACTGTCTAGCTATCAAAGTTTATGAGATAAAGCCTGGTGGCAGACGGACAGACAGACGGCAAAGTATCAGTAAAAGTGTTCCGTTTTTATCCTTTGGGTACGGAACCCTAAAAAGAATTTGTATGTCGAGTATTCTTAGCGCAAGGAGTTTGTATCAAGTTTTTTTTCACGCAAGGAGGTTGTATATGCATTTAGTTAGATGGACGACGAGTAAATTGTGTTCTAAATTCAAAATTCAAACAGCGTGAGTAAAAGTCCTTTTTATTCACTGTTTAGCGTGAATAAAATAAGCTTTTAAGAGTGGGTATGGTATAATAGTATATTATGCAACTAGTGAATAAAAGACGATTTAGTGCGAGGGCCGTAGATGAATCACGAGCAAGTGAAGGATTCTAACGACTGAATCACGACCGTAGGGAGTGATTCATGATGATTGAATCACGAGCGTAGCGAGTGATTCAAGTGCTAGAATCCTGAGCGACGCCAGTGGTTCATGGCCCTCAATCTAAACCCGTACTTTATTCAAGAGTTGCATACTATACTTTATACCATGACTACGAGGAAAAAAACCGGTCAAGTGCGAGTCGGACTCGCGTCGCGTACGAAGGTTCCGTACCACTATCACAAATTTCGGCAACCAATCCGTAAACGCAACGCGAACGTTAAAATTTATTTTACCACTGGCGCCAGTCTCAATTCATCACTAGATAGTAAAAAGTGCTAGGGGTGAAAATACATCATAGTATTGTTAAGTTTTTATGTCAAAATCACAGAAAAGTTTTTTTATCTATTTGTTGTTATAGCGGCTAAAGAAATACATCTACTGTAAAAATTTCAACTGTCTAGCTATCACAGTTTATGAGATAAAGCCTGGTGACAGACGGACAGACAGACGGCAAAATATCAGTAAAAGTGTTCCGTTTTTATCCTTTGGGTACGGAACCCTAAAAATAATTTGTATGTCGAGTATTCTTAGCGCAAGGAGTTTGTATCAAGTTCTTTTTCACGCAAGGATGTTGTATATGCATTTAGTTATATGGACGACGAGTAAATTGTGTTCTAAATTCAAAATTCAAACAGCGTGAGTAAAAGTCGTTTTTATTCACTGTTTAGCGTGAATAAAATAAGCTTTTAACAGTGGGAATGGTATAAACAAATTATTACTGAATAGAGAGATTAAATTTAGAAATCAAAAAAACTAGTTAAAATGAAACCGAAATCTGCTTTTCTTAATTATATTATTTAAATGACCTATTCAAAGGTTTTTTTTCATATTTTATCATCATCATCATCATCATCATCATCATCATCATCATCATCATCATCATCATCATCATCATCATTATCATCATCATCATCTGAGCGATGTTCCCGGTTGAATTACTTTCGGGAGCCCGGGCTCCGCTTTCCTGCTTTTGCGTCTCCGCTTCGCATGATTTTTGGCATTTCTCTTCTCTGTTCCTGTAGGAAATAACAAAAGTTAAACGTTCTTTTGATTTTCCTGCATCTAGAGCAGGCAACAGCTTTCCATCCTAAGAACCATCACGACATCAGGCAACTCATCTTGAAAATCAAGTTTTTTCGCTTCTTGACGTTCTTTTCGTTTGCCATTAGTAAGTTTTCTTTGAATTGAAAACTTACTAATAGCAAATTCATCAACGTTATGACCCAGAGCTTCGATAGTGGCTTCAAGAATATATACTGAATCCCTCATGCTCAATTGACATCGATCTAAAGCAACTACTAATTTTGGGGTAATGAAGTCTTTTCTCGTTGATATTTTGACAGATTTGAGCGGCTCGTATGAGACTATAGTCCTCAAATATTCTTCGGCTACCAAGCTCGTACTAGAATAATATCACTCATGTTCCGTTAAAGGTTCTGTCGATGACTTAGACGTTAGAGAATAATTTTAGTCGTCGAGTCTTGTTCGTTTCTTCTAATCCTTCAATATTTTATCAACTTTAGCAAAATTGTGGAAAATCTAAAAGAAAATCATATCTTCTTCAATACTTGTTGAGTTGCAATTCATCGGCGTGTGCAATACCAAATAAGTTGTTAAAATTACTTTACAAATTACTCCCAACGCCCGAGCCGCTTAAAACTTTTCTTAGCATTTTTGTCTTGCCACAGATGGTTATTTTTTTTTTACGCAGTTCAGTAATGATTTGGTAGATATTCTTTCCTTCTCCTAGAATAAAATGCACTCACGAATAGTAAGTTTCGCACTTTCATTGACTGCTACAAAACTGCTTAAAGTTGTCTATTTGAAGGGTGTTTGGAACCCGTTATCTGGATGTTTTGAGATTTCTAATAAAAATATATGTATTTTTGGAGCTACGGAATTATACTGATATGTTGGACGATGAAAAATAATGAGTCTAACAAAATCAAAGAGCTATTTTTAACTTTTCGATACGAAGAGCGCGATCAACTTGTAACTTCAGTACAATTATGTACTGAAACATTGCGATGCAAGTCGGCACGGGTTACCGTTGATCAAATTGCATGAAATTTAACCTACACTAGTTTTGACATGATACAAATAAATTAAGAGGGTATGCGTTAAAAAAAAACGACTTTGAATTTTTGGGACACCCTAACCCACACATAATCATAGTAGGTAGGCAATTATTAAAAACAACAATACTAGTATACCATTCCACTCGAATACGAAGTAAACAAACACTTTTAAGTAATAGCAATGCCATAGAAAACCATAAATAGCTCATAGGTACGTAGTTTACGTCAGTGATGTGGTAATGAGATGGTAAACACAGATTTATACCTAGTATTCGTACCTTAAGGGCTTATTTACAAAACAGTTAATACAATTACTAAGGAGTAAGAACAAACATAATGTTTTTTTTAGATCTTTGTACGTAGGCATTTCATTAGCATTTGGATTATTTGTGACGCATTTTAGACTTACCGGACACAGTGCTCCGTATTTATCGGACTGTGGAAAAATAATAAGTTTAATTAAGGATGTTTTTGTCGAATTTGGTGTGATGTTGCATGTACCTACGTAAGTAAACACCGTTATCCCATGTTCAATAGATTTGTAGTTTAAACGATCAAAATTAACAACCTTTCAACGTTACGAATTCAAATCTTAGTTTTAGTTTACACACTAAGTTTCTGTGTTTAAATACTTTGTAATTTAAAGTTTAGTAATTCTGTAATAGCGCAATAGGTAAAACCTGTAATGCTGTTATATGTGTTAAATAAATAAATAGAATCCCAAACATGGGGGTCATTTTAGGCCTTTCAGATTTTAAATCTAAAACGTAATGACATGAGTTTGCGAAATAATGTTAACTTAGTTGCAGATACTAATAATAGTTATATTATTCCATTAATATTAAGGAATATTATTAAATCCGTTAACTAATATTGAGGGATATTATTATATCCGTTAACTAATATTAACGGATCTTATTATATCCGTTAACTAATATTTACGGATATTATGGTGTAACATTATTTGCTATCTTGTAGGCTATGCTTATACAGATGTGAATCTCTTAGTAATACCGTAAGCGCACTAAATAAATATTAGCTAAACTGTGGTGTTCTATACAAACATTTATAGATGCGAGTCTTCAAATTGGATTCGAATAAATATAATAACCAATAAATAAGAAATCACTGACCTCTATAATACATTCTATATAATAGAGTTCAGTGTAAGAAACTCACTTTGCAAGAAGGTTGTTCAAGACAAAGATATTTATTATCTTTGTTCCACATAGCAGGACATAATTCTTTAGGGATCATTCTAATAACCATTCGTCGTTTGGTGATCAGCAGCGGTATCAAATAACCCTGAAAAGAAGTTAAAAGAACAAATTATTTCAGGCGTTACGCTCATTGGGAAGACGCGTGACTCTCGTGCGTGACTATGGCCGGCGCGCGTGCAGGGCTTTAGTACATCGGTGCATAGCATACATACAACAGCGCCCCGCGGTTTCACCCGCGGATGAAAACTAGTCTATGCGTTAGCTTACTTACTTTAGCTGTCTACATGCAAGTCTCATCCATCACAATCGGTTCCGTAGTTTAATTTTGCGCAAAAGAGTAGGAATCTAGGTACTATATAGTTATACCTAACAAACATATTTATTAGCTTCTTTTAATTCCCTTTCACGCCTTTAATTTTAGTCGAATATTATTTAGATGTACAAATGTAGATTACTATACATAATTCGTAGTCTAAATCTAGATTGCGGTACCGCTTCGCTTCGTGCAATATTTTATTCTTATTTAAAGGAATCATAAAATAAATCTTACATTTCTCCTACTGCCCCATCCGTAGAATTCGCAAGTTACAGGCTTTTTCTTAGGCTCCGAATTCCTCATGAGATCCGTGATTCCGTACCGCACTCGGTTCAACACGAACTCCGAACCCGGTTCACGTTTGTTAAAGTTATACTGGTTAACTAACACTAAGAGAGCCAGGTTGTCTGTTACACATTCGGTATAACGTAATGTGTGATTGTACCCTGAAACACATTATGGAATAATACGTAGACGTTCACGAATTCCGAACCCGGTTCACGTTTGGTTAAGTTATACTGGTTAACTAACACCAATAGAACGAGCTTGTCAGTTACGCATTCGGTATAACGTAATGTGTGATTGTACCCTGAAACACATTATGGAATAATACGTAGAGGTTCACGAAAACCGAACCCGGTTCACGTTTGTTAAAGTTATACATGTTAACTAATACCAATAGAGCAAGGTTGTCTGTCACATATTGGGTATAACGTAATGTGTGATTGTACCCTGAAACACATTATGGAATAATACGTAGAGGTTCATAAATTCCGAACCCGGTTCACGTTTGTTAAAGTTATACTGGTTAACTAACACCAATAGAGCGAGGTTGTCTGTTACACATTCGGTATAACGTAATGTGTGATTGTTCCCTAAAACACATTGTGGAATACGTACGTAGAGGTTCAATTCTTGCTTTTGAATAAAAAAGGATGTAAAAAAGGAGGAAAAGGAAGACAGTTAAAATAAGCCTCTGAAGTAACGCTACCTCAAATTTAATGATACTTTTGACACATAATAAGGTCGAGCATGTAACGGTGGATGGCGAGAAATCGAAGGTGGTCCGGCCAACCTGACGTCACTTTTACGATAGACGTAACAATATTGTCAGCTGTTTTTATATTTTTTCGCGTAAACAAAAGAAATTTGTTTGAGACATGAGACATCTAGTACACCATAGAATATAATATCTCAAAGCTAGATTACTCACCTCTATGTAGAGCTATATGATTAACAGTGCGGCTAACTCCGGAATTTTCGACGAAGGAATGTGTACCCCCGTAGACATCGAACTTAGACTTCTCGCCGTATACGCACATAGCCGGTGTCAGGACAATGTGAGCCTCTATCAGTGCCCCTACGCAGAACATTAACGCTTGCGAAAAAAAATATACCTGGGAAAATGATTTTAAAACGAAATAAAGACGGTTAGGCAGCCGTTGCGCAATCCAATTTGCAAGCTTCCTTTTTCCGCACCCCTCACACATAGGTAATAGGTACGAATAGCACACCCCGAAATAAATTCATGTAAATCAACTAATAAATCGATTTCTATAAGTACTGTGAGATGTGGAAAAAGAAAGCCTACAAATCTAATCGTGTAACGACCGTTTACGTGACGATGCTCTCTTAAGTTATCGTTAGACGTTTTTGCAAATCGCGTCCTGAAATCCACACCTACGGCACACATTAAAACAAAATGTCGTTGTGTATACGAATGTCTTTTATGTCTGTTGTAGGTATGGTTTGCAGGACGCGATTTGCAAAAAAGTCTAATGAAAGCTTAAAGCTTGGCACCTCGGGTATTCAATGCAATTCAGATTTTAGAAATTGTCGGATATAGAATTCTAAAGATATAATAAAAACCGACTTCAAAAAAAAAACATAAAATAACCTCGCCTAACAGTGCCACCGACTTATCTGTTATGTAATCTGAAGTTGTGAAGTTTTACTTAATTGTAGTTTGGCTGCCCGACTTCAGATTGATATGGAACGAGTTTGTTTATAAACTGACCATATATTGGCCTTCCGTAGGCAGCGCTTTGTTTCCTGAAAATCCAGCTGCATTTTCAAAATCTAAATCAACTGAAACATAAAAAAACACGTGAAGAACGTGAAAAAGACGTGAAAGTTTGTGTCTGTGTTAGTGTTTTGTTTTAATCTAAAACCGCTGAACAGATTGCAGTGAAACTTAACACACGTGGAACACGGGTGAAACCGCGGGGTGCTATTAGTAATGTCTAAGTGCGAAAGCACGAAATAATAATTTATTTAGGCATTTTCTTTTGTTTCTGGAAAATCCTAAGATGTTTCCAGAAAGAAAATTCTCATTTAAATTACCTACCTAACCTACCTAATTAAATGGGAACTTAAAATTAAATGTTAAATAGTGGATTAATAGATTTTTTTTCTGTTTTCGCGATGTTGGATAGATATTAAACTCGGTGTTTATTACTTTAAGCATTATTTCAATGCTCAACGTTTCGAGACCTCATCATCAGTATTGACGAATTAAGAACGTGGCGACTGTTACCATTTCCATACTTACTTACTTTACATACATACAACTTAATACCAAAATAAATTATGAAAAATTTAGTTTTCTACCTTAATATCGATATTATTCGGATTAAGATTTTACTTTTAACGGGTCCCCACCGCAAGGTTTTCCAAAATATTCATTCGAAATGAAATATAACGGAGAAACTTTTTTTTATTGAAAAATGTTTCTCAGTTTTATTTGAATGCGAATATCGATATTAAGGTAGAAAACTAAATTTTTCATTATTTATTTTGGTATTAAGTTTGTATGGAAATGGTAACAGTCGCCACGTTCTTAAGAAGGATGAGGAGATTTCAAGGAGAGATGGAGGAAGAGGATGAGAATTTTAGTGGATTAATTTCAAGAATGTAACTTACGCAGAGTTGCTATGCCCCCTATCTGACCTGCACCCATATTGAAATATAACAAATATACTAACATATCTGAATTCATTATTTATTAATTTAGTTTGTTATGAAACGCTATGAAAATTAATAAAGTTCATTATTTCAACCAAATATTAATCAACGATTTGATCACGTCGTATGTACCTACTTAGGTATTTACTTATGTAGAAGGTACTTCTGAAAAAAATTAATCAACACTGGTTGGCGTTAATAAAATTCTGGCTTTTCCATACAACAAGGGTAAAAAACCTCATTTCCTTCCACCCCTTAACATTATCCGAGTCCAGTTTATTTTATCGATTTTTTAATCCCTAGATTAAAAAGTTATAGGCCTTGTTTTTTTTTGAGATAGTTTACACACAAAAACACCAGGGAAAAGAGGTTGTTTCCTTTTCTTTTTGTATTAAAAGGGTCACGTGTCCCCCTAATGGGGTGCCACACGCAAAGCTGTAAGTAGATGGCGCTGGCATCAGATGATCTTTTTTTTTTCGAAGATGGTCCTCCACCAATGGAAACGCTTAGTTTTTTTTTATTCTTTCGGTCTCAGACCGATATGGCCAATTTGGCGCCGAGAGTTGTAACAAACGTCTGTTTGACAGTTCTTAATTCAAACCTAAGATTAGTCGACAAACGCCCTCTGCCGGGATAAAAAGTTAGTGTTCCTCATTAAGATTTTTGAAGAAAGAAATACACACACAATGGAAAAGAGGTTGTCTCTTTTTATCTTGTATCCGACTGCGCGACGTTGAAAGGGTTATGTTTGTAGAGAATAATAGTCACATAATATTATGTCCTTAATTATTTATTAAGTTAATTATATAACATTTTAATAGGTATAAAGCTCTTACACACACCATTAACACTATGGGCAATTTTCAGGTAGGTAATTGTATTATAGTTCCCACAAATTTTAATGGGCTCTTTGAAGGTAGGTGGAAGTACGAACCCGCGCATGTACGTGCAGTCGAGTACAGTTTAATTAACCCAGATACAACACCTGACCCTATAGACACCGCCCACGCCCGCGGCCGTGCTGCGTCTTGTAGTCACTATACCTGGGTTATCAAGTTATACGAGACGCAGCACTCTGTGTTGCCCAGGCTGGGTAACACAGAGTAATAGAAAGATAGTGTACAAAAAGATGATTATTACCCCTCGGGTAAAAATACGTATGTTACGTATAGAAATAAAATTAGCCAAGTGCGTGACTTGTCAAGCCACGCACTGTCTAGGGTTTGGTAGTATCCAGTAACATATATTGCAAATTTGTAAAAGTTCATTGTACAACTAACAACATAATGTAAAAATTTTGTACCTATTTCACAACTCACAATGATTTTGGAACATATATCTAACGATACCCCACACGATGTAGTAGTTGACAAAAAGAAAACATCCCCCTTTGTAAATGTTGGGTAAGTAGGTACATAGTAAGTACCCTAAAAATTGTTTTACTCATTCAAAGTTTTAACTGCAGATAGGACTAACGACCGCAGACGAACGGACTAGAGAACGCAATAGACTGACATGACGAAACTATAAAACGGGGTTAACTTCTTGACTACGAAATTCAAAAAATAAAATGTAATCAATAAATAACAATAGACGAAAAATCTGCGAAAAATACATTTCAAAATTCGCGCAATAAAAAAATCTTTTTGGTTAATAGTGATGTTAATAATATAGAGTTTGTGTTTGACTTTAGTCGATTATAAATCGATTATGTCAATCGAAATCACCATTTCGAGTCGAAGCAAACGATTTGACTGACCAAACAAACGCGTCACTATTTTTCATTCAACATGGCTGGCTGGTTTCGCTTGTGGATAAATTGACTGAAATAGGTTAAAGTTTTAGCTGCGGTATACCTACTTTGAATGTTATCTAAATTTACTAATTTGTGCGTAGTGCAGTAGTGGAGCAGCCGACTATAATGTTATTGTGATTTCTGTGAAATATAAGGTAAGCAATTAAAAAGAAAATAGCGATCCAAAAAATAGCCACCTAGGCTCTTCGAATTTGTTCGAGTTTTTGTAACTAAAGATGTTTTTTTAACTAGGTGTCGAAGTAATAGCCATGGATTTCGGTCACCCTCCACCGATGGGCCCTCCGCCGGGTATGGGCGGTGGGAACATGATGGGTCCGCCGCCCATTCGTAACAACATCCGCCATAGCTTTAGGCCCTTCAACAGTTACCAGATGCGTTTTCCACCTCAAGGTCCACTGAACATGACACAAGATGATTTTGACGGTAAACGTTTGCGTAAATCTGTTATGCGTAAAACGGTAGATTATAATTCTTCCATTATAAAGGCTTTAGAATGTCGCGTTTGGCAACGAGACTGGCGAGACAGGCACGCGCTTCAACCGGACGCTATGTACACCCCAGATTTGTTACCACCACCCTCTTATCCAGATAATCCCATTAACGCGGTTACCACTAGATTCGTCAAAACTGCTACAAACAAAATGAGGTGTCCGATATTTGCCGTTGCATGGACACCGGAGGGGCGTAGGTTAATAACAGGAGCCTCTTCCGGAGAATTTACTTTATGGAATGGCCTAACATTTAACTTCGAGACAATCCTTCAAGCTCACGACTCTCCTGTCAGGTCCATGGTTTGGTCACATGGTGAAGGTTGGATGGTTACTGGTGACCACTCTGGGTTCATAAAATACTGGCAAAGCAATATGAACAATGTCAAAATGTACCAAGCTCATAAAGAAGCTGTTAGAGGTATAAGTTTTAGTCCGAGTGACTCAAAAATTGTGACTTGTTCAGATGATGGCACTTTGAGGATATTTGATTTCTACAGATGTCAGGAAGAGAGAATTTTGAGAGGACATGGTGCAGATGTGAAATGTGTCCAATGGCATCCAACTAAAGCTCTGATTGTATCGGGAAGCAAAGATAACCAGCAACCTATAAAGTTATGGGATCCCAAATCAGGAACTGCCCTTTCAACACTTCATGCTCACAAATCAACTGTTATGGATCTGAAATGGAATGAAAATGGAAATTGGCTCATTACTGCTTCTCGAGACCATTTGCTGAAATTATTTGACATTCGAAAACTTGGCACTGAGTTACAAATATTTAGAGGGCATAAGAAGGAGGCATCCAGTGTTGTTTGGCACCCGACACATGAAGGATTGTTTTGTTCCGGTGGATCAGATGGAGCTATACTTTTTTGGAATGTGGGCACAGATAAAGAAGTTGGGTGCATTGAAGGAGCTCATGATTCGATTGTATGGACAATGGCTTGGCATCCTCTTGGTCACATTTTATGTTCAGGTTCAAATGATCATACTTCCAAGTTTTGGACTCGCAATCGTCCTGGAGATCAAATGAGAGACAAATATAATTTGAACACATTACCACCTGGTGTACAAGATGACCATGACATGGATGAACCTGCGGTTATACCTGGTATGGGTCCTGAAGACAAAGTTGAGATATTCTCCTCTGACACAGACAAAGTTATTCCAGGTTTGGATTTGGACACTACATTTGTTTCGATGGATTTCGAAAAGAAAATAAAGAAAGTACCATACAGTAAACCTATTCCTAGAAATTTCCAAGCTCAGTGGAATCATGGTCCCATAATTGATGATCAAGGGAATGAATCCTTCTCTCACGTTCTAGGAGAATCTGCATCTGGTGCAGTACCCTTGAATCAAATAGCTCCATCTGCTATATTTATATATGGAAAATTGATTGGAGTTGAACCTGGATCAAGTTTGGAGAAAGCTATACAGGAGGGCTCAATAGCACTTCGAAAATTAATTGCTTCGGGTGAACTGGAAGATCTACAAGATGTAATGCCACATTTAGAAATTGATGCAGATGAAGATAACTTCCAACCATTTGAATATCCTAATCATGATAATGATAATGACAATGACAATGACCAAGAAGGTGAACACAATCAGGATAACTATGATAATTATGATGATGAACAACAATATTATAATAATGAAATGGATACAAGTGAACCAAACAATCAAAATAATTATAATGGTCCTCCTGACATGAATAATATGGGACCACCTATGGGCAATATGCCCGGTCCTATGAACAATATAATGAGACCACCAATGGGTAATATGGGTCCCATGGGCCCAATGGGACCTATGGGGCCACCAATGCACCCAATGGGCCCTCCCGGGATGCGGCCTATGGGGCCTATGCCACCAATGGGTTCTCCGATAGGAAATATGGGCCCTGGGGGCAATATGCCGCCTGGAAATATGGGACCTGGGGGCAATATGCCGCCTGGAAATATGGGACCTGGGGGCAATATGCCGCCTATGGGTAATATGGGACCCAGGGGCAATATGCCGCCTATGGGTAACATGGGACCTGGAGGCAATATGCCGCCTATGGGTAACATGCCACCGATGGGCAATATGCCGCCGATGGGCAACATGCCACCGATGGGCAACATGCCACCAATGGGTAATATGCCTCCTAATATGAATAACATGCCACCTTTCCCTGATAATGGATTTAATAAACCGCAATTCGATTCTGGATTTGATAATCAATATCAGCAAAATAATGAGGATTATAATGATGAAGAGAATTATGACGACGAGAATTACAATAACGATAACAACTACAACGATGAGCGAAATCAGAGATGGGAAGGTGGATATAGAGGGCGTGGTAGAGGAAGAGGACGGGGTATGAACGGGCATCAGGGCAACCAAGGCGGGCGCGGGAACTGGCGAGGCAACAACGCGCCGCGTGGGGGACGCTCGAGATCTCGCTCCAACAACCGAGGCTTCAGGAGAGGCGGCATGATTTCCAACTAGCAAAACATGTTCACTTGCAGACTTTACTGTTTTTGTTATATGCGTTATGATGACTGTGTAAGTGTAAAAGACAATATAGTGAAAGCATTTGAAATGGTTGTATATACTTTCTTTTACAGCATGTATGTTTATTTTGATAAGCTGAAACATAATAAATTTATATTATGTCACAAAAAATGGTTTTAAGCATTTGATACAGGTGCATCGTGTCCTATTTGTTGGCGAAGTTGGTGAGTTTATCTCTTTTGGCTTTATTGATTTAAACTGTTTATACTGTGTACAATGTTCGTTTTATTATGTCAGGTACTGTCGAGGGAACGGTATTGAATCATCGTCAATCATCTGAGTCTACGAGTTCCTCCATTGCATCCACAAGTTGGTGAATGTTTGCAGCCCCGTTCGAGTGCTCCCTCCAGTCGTCGTTATAGTAAGATACTGGTACTTTAATTTGTTTTGTTAATAAAAGTTTCTGAAATAAAGGTCAACCCGATATCGAACCATTTGTACGAATAATGATTGTTGAAATAAATAAAAAGAGTTACCTATTTATAAATTTGAGAAAATAAAAATAAGTGTGTGAAGTCGAAGGGTTTCCCAATCCTATTCATGCTGGTCAGTGTAAATTGGTTACAATAATGGTACAAGTTTTCGTAGGTTTTATTATTATAAAACTAAACTGTGTGGAACTAATAAATTTTATGCTGATAGCTCCATTGTGATTCGAAACAATGACGGCAATTTGTTTCACAGAATAACTTTGCTTGAATGCTAGTTTTATGAACAATAAAACAGAGCATAATAATTATTATATTGCTTTTAGTGTTTCGTACCTCAACAGGAAAATACGGAACTGATATAAAATCACTCAGTTGTCAGTCCGTCTGTTTACTATGATGTAGATTTGTGCTGCGTTCTTTTCTAATCCATCGTTTATAAGATAATGTTGGTACAACATTATCCCGCCAACGAGTCTACCTAATCCATCTCAAACTACCCAATTTTACTAGAAATATTTACCCAATTTTATTACGATATGTAGTTTACTATGTATCAGACTACACCCACTATAATATTTCCAAGAGAAATATCTTCAAAAATTTCATCTGCGACGAGATTCGAACTCTCGCTTCTTGGGTGATCTTCCAGACCACTGGTCCCCATTTTCCACTGTGCACGAAAGTTTTTAAACTTACACGATTTGTACTCATTTAACATTTTTCCAGGGTCTTCACGTATAGTTATCATTAAATTCTCTTACCTCGACGTTCTTGAGCAGTCTCCTCGCGACCAAGACTATTGTAACATAGTCGAAACGTCGAGGTAAGATAATTTAAAATAACAAAATGCGAAGAAGACCCGGGAAAAATTTAAACACCACTACACACCTCATATCATCGCTTTCAGAACTTAGTTTAACTACAACAAAAAAGTTATTTTTAGAATTATTACTTTCATTGTCAGTAGTCAAGTAGTCTGTAGTACAATCAAAAGGAGTTTACCTAGTTTAATTTTTGTTTTCTACTTTAATTCTAGTATACAATAAAATCTCAGGTGGTTTATTCATATTTTTATGCATTGTACTGATACAAGATTAGCAAGTATCAGGCACAAGTCTGCACAACTGGCCAGTTTACCTGTACAAACATATATCCCTGCCCTTCGGACTTCATGAAAATCTCAACGTTTATTCCATAAGGAACTTCTGTAAAGATAAATAAAATTTTGGAATTAGCAAGGGTTTCATTTGATATCGTCCTCGACCTTCAATAAAGAATACTTTAAGAAACACACTGTAGTTTTAATTTTTTTTATGTTTTATTTTCTTGTCCTAGCACGTTGTTAGGCAGCAATAGTCAAATATTGTCTCTTTTGTTACAGATGTGTGCGCGATGGTTCCCGACATTGCAGTTGTTGGTTATCGCATCGATGTGCCAAGCGAGCCAGTACGATTCAGGCGACAAGAACTCTATAACAGATATGAGCGACAATATTACAGAACGCCTTGAAGCCATTAATGGGACGCCAAACTTCAGGCTGATAAAGCCTGACAAGAGCACGCAATGGTTTCCCGAAAGAGAGTCCAAGCCTGATAGCTGCGTGCGTCGAGCACCCAGGCCGTGCCAAGATCTCAACAAAACGGCAACGTGCTTCAAAACGAAGCTGCCCTACGAGAAAACCAGCGTACACCTCACATTCTACGAAACCCAACACGAGATACAAGCTCAGCTAGAATTGTACAGACAGCTCATAAATGTGCCAAACTGTTGGGCCGTTATACAGCCACTGCTCTGCGCTACGTTTATGCCGAAATGCGAAAATATATTAGGGCAAGACATGGTTTACTTGCCGTCTTACGAAATGTGTAAGATCACAATGGAGCCCTGTGCTATTTTGTACAATACCTCATATTTTCCGTCCTTTTTGAAATGTAATTCGACGCTGTTTCCTACGAAATGCGATAATACTCTAAGAGAGATGAAGTTTAATACGTCTGGAAAATGTCTGCCGCCGCTTATTCATACGGATAAGAGTTTGCATTTTTATGAAGGTAAATATTCTAGGAAGTGATTTAGATTTTTGTAGGACAACATCACAACAAAGCATCTTCTTTTCGTGTTGTGGTGTGGCTCACCCTTTGTGGTCGTCCTAGGGCCTCTCATTTATTGACCTAACGACTGCTGCTGATAACAACTGAGTCCAACTGAAGCCCGGAACTAATAAGCAGCTTATTCTATGGTGACCTGATAATGGACGTACCAAATACTTTTAAATAGGTGCTTTTGTAAATACAAACCTACTTCTTAAACAATAAGAAATATTCAGTCCAGAAACTTTTTTATTTTGATAGATTGTGTAAATATTTATTATCGAATCCGCCGTCTTCAAACGGGTTCATCCACCGGCCACAGAAGTCGCCAAAACCTCCATCCATACCCGCCGAAAACAAACAAGTATAAGGAAATCAGGTCTGATCTTGTTCCACTTCCTTCTTTTTCTGCGTGCGTGATATTTAAATAAACGGGATCTTTGAGAAGGACATGGGACTACATTTGGATAGTGTAGAAGCCAAGTGATCCAACTGACATTTTGGTCAAAATTGAGTTAAGTGCTATTTGGTTTTAGGAACACAATAATTTACCTCCAAAAAAAACAGCAAAATTCTAACTGCATTGAATCTTGTTAAAACTACAAGAGAGCCTACTTGTGCACAACTGATATGAAAGAAAACTTCAAGTGCACAAGTGTTTTGCTTCACATCTCGAAACTTATAAAAAGTCAGTTGGATCACTTGGCTTCTACACTATCCATTTGATGCTAGTCCCAGACTTTAACTAGTAAAACAGCTATGGCCATTTACTCTAAAACCACGTAACCCATTGTTATTACCCCAAGGAATATCAGGCTGTGGTCTCATTACCCTCAGAAATAACAGGCTGTGGTCTTATTACCCCCAGGAATATCAGGCTGTGGTCTCCCCTGCCGGGATCCACTATACACCGACGACGAACACGACCAGATCCACCGGCTGATCGCGTGGGGGGCCGGCGTGTGCCTCGCACTGAACCTGCTCACTGTGGCCACATTCGTTATCGACTGGCGGAGCGCTAACAAATATCCGGCTCTGGTCATATTCTACATCAACGTGTGCTTTGCTGTCGCTTCTATGGGGTTAGTATAATACCATTTTTTTTTCTAGAGCATTCTGTTTATTGTTTCTCGTTTGCTATTTTATACACACTTGCAAAGGAACTATTTATGCAACATTTAGTTAAGACATTGTAAATTCTCTTTTAATTGATGTGTTCATTTAAAAATATAACCTTAAAGGCAAAAATGTTAGTGGCCCAAACAAAACTGGTACACAGTGAACCGCGGTTTACTGCCGCGGTTTCAGAATGAGTCGAACAAGTCAGCAGAAAGAAAAGTCGCTTCAAATCTCGATGATTTACCGTGTACCTTACGGTTCACTAGATCTACCCCCTGGTTCAGTCTGTACCTTACCTAGGGTTGTACACAGTGAAACATTTTCCGACTTTTAAATAAATACACTTTAATTGAAAGTTCTTTGTTACAATGACATAGGGAGGATTTCTGAGCGTCTTTAAACTTTTTGTGGTTCACTGTTGACCGCGTTACCATACTGTACCGATAATTTTTGTTTTCATTTAATTTAATATAATTTTCCTTATTGCTTCAGATGGTTGGTACAGTTCGGTATTGGTTCCCGTGAAGACATCGTTTGCTCTAAAGACAAGACACGACGGCTAGGCGAACCTTCTGCTGAAGAAAACTTATCTTGTGTCGTTGTTTTTGTTCTGGTAACTATATTTCTTAAATGGAAATTGTTTTTAGTTCAATTTTGCTTGCAATCGTTTCATGCAAAAGAAAGAAAGAATGGCCTAAAAGCAATGTTTCTATTGAGTAATGTCCCCACCTTTTAACTGTACTACTAATTTTAAAAATATTGGTTTTATAGCATAATTGTTAGATGGCGACTAGTCAGCACTATTTGCCGACTAGTCGGCACCTTCCCACTTAGTCGGTAAAGTGACTTTAAGTTTCCTTTGATCAATTTTGAAAGGCAATAATATAATAGGTATGACACTTTCAGGTTTACTATTTCATGATGGCAGCTTGCGTTTGGTTCGTCATCTTCACTTACGCGTGGCACATGAGCTTTAGAGCATTGGGTGAGTGTTTTATATGTATTCAGTGAGCCGGAGTTTCGTCACAACAATCGAACTGTTTGATCTAAAGGTAATCCACATTTTTGAGTACCAGAATAACCGTGGTTGGAGTGGTAGGACATTCAATTCAATTCAATTCATTTATTCAACTGCTTGCACTAGGTAAATAACAATGGGTGTTTTACAATAAATATGATGTCCTCTAGGCCCACCATAATAGGTATACATACAGTCAACTTAGTAGGTAAAAATATAATAAAATGTCAATGTTATAGATTCTTCTTCTGTTTTCGCGATGTTGTATTGAAATTAAAGACATTTTTCGGTTTGAATCGCGTGGTTTTTATTACTTTTAGCATTGTTACAACGCTCAACGTTTCGAGACCTTTCCAGGTCTCTTCTTCAGGATAGACCTTTCCAGGTCTTTCCAGGTCTCTAAACGTTGAGCGTTGTAACAATGCTAAAAGTAATAAAAACCACGCGATTCAAACCGAAAAATGTCTTTAATTTCAATGTCAATGTTAGTTAAGTTAGTATTTATAATGTCATTCATTTAATATGCTTATTATGTCAAATAGAATATGACATTATATGAGTTTATTAAACCCAGCACACCCAGGGCACGTATTCAAATAACTAAAACGTCTAAACATCGCCTCAGCTTTGTTAGATTGTTATCTACAGTAAGATCGAAAACAGAAATTATTGGTAATTTTGCAAGAAATAACTATCCCTTCATAATCTTTAGCGAAACTCCAAAAACTTCGAGTGGTTTTTGTGGTATATAATAATGGAAATAACAATGTTTCCAGGTAAAATCCAAGACCGTATAGACAAGAAGGCAGCTTACTTCCACCTGGTGGCGTGGTCCCTCCCCCTCGTGCTCACGATCGCGACGATGGCATTCGGCGAGGTGGACGGCAGCAGCGTGACGGGCATCTGCTTCGTGGGCTACGTGAACCATCCGATGCGGGCCGCGCTGTTGCTGGCGCCGCTCGCTGTCGTGCAGCTCATTGGAGGGTATTTCTTGTTGAGAGGTAATTTACTAGCTTTAACTACTAGCAAATCGAAATCTCTAGAAGGCTTTGTCCTGATTGACCGATTGATTCTTGCTCAACCTAAACTGCCCTAAAGCTAAAACTGCTGAAAGCCCAGTGAAACTAACTAACTCAAACTGCTAATATTTCGAGAGTGGGTTTTTGTGATGCAGGCATCCAATACGGGATCAGAACTTATGCAGGTAAAACCGTGGGACATAGCTAGTAGTTACCATGAGGCAAATCTTTTTTGCAATTCAATTTTTGCAGTGGTCATGTGATTCACATTGATGCATATTTAGAATTATAGTCGAGCAATAATCTACCTACACTATACTAATCCTTACTAACATTATAAGCGCTAAAGTAACTTCGGCTGTTTGTTAAAATAAGTTTGTAAAAAAACACTATTACATCCAAAAACACACAACCTGCCCAACCCCATCAGCCTTGTAAATAATTTTTGGGCATTATTCTTTTCAGGAGTATTCTCCCTGATCGCGGTGCGAGTATCGAGCAAGGACGTGATCTCTCCGCGCGCCGCCGACAAGATCCGCCAGACCATCACGCGCTGCTCCATCACCGCGGCGCTGGTGGCCGTCTTCATATGTGTCACCATCGCGTGCCACATCTACGAGTTCAGGAACGCTGACTTCTGGAAGGACTCCTTCAAGAGGAATATCATGTGAGTGGGGCTTTTTATGGTTGGTAGCATAGAACTGTACTGGTCTCTTAGAGGCTAGAAGAAGAACGATCGTCTGATAGTGATCTATTTCATACTCGTCATACTTTCTAAAGCGATGATTTTCCGCAGTTGAACCAGTAACATATAAAATAAATATAAATATTTCACGACGTAACACACAGCGCAATCTAGCCCCAAACTAAGCACTAGGCTTGTACTATGGGACTAGACAACGTATATACTACATACTTATACATACATACATATGATACATAGAAAAAACCCAGATCGACAGATAGGATACAAATATTTATTTTTAAGCATAAATACTTGCACCCGGCGGGAATCGAACCCGCAACCTGCATTGCAGGCAGGCCTTCCCCCGACGCGCCACTGAGGTCATCACACCTATAATATAAACCTGTTTCCCCCAGCTGTCAGCTGGAAGGGCTGCGTCACCCGGAGCGGTCGCGCGAGTGCGTGCCAGGCGCGCGGCCCTCCGTGTCCGTGCTGCAGCTGCGGCTGCTGTCGTGTTTCGCGGCCGGCGCGCTCATGGCGTCGTGGACCTGGACGCCGGCCGCCGTCGCCGCCTGGAGGCGGTATCTGGCGAGGTACGTCCTGTAGTGTATACCCGGCTACAGCTGGAGGCGATGCTCCGTGTCCGTGCTGCAGCTGTAGAGGCGGTATCTGGCAAGGTACATATAGTATTATATTGTATACTTAGTTGCAAGTCCAATAGTCTATTTTGCGTGATAGTCTGCTATTTCTCTAGCTAATCCGGCTTTATTCGTAGAAGGGCTGAACCTTCCTGGGATCTTAGCACGCTTCTCGAACTGTAAAGTCGTATGCAACCAGACTGTTGGACTCCTGGACTGCGTGAGCCATGATGCTTTTCCCGTTAGGAGTTAAACCCACTTCCTCCGTATGTGCATTAGCGACGCACGCGACTGGACTTCGTGAGGTTGAAAGTAATAAAAAGCCTTCAACATTTTGATCGAAAATTTCCTTAAAATGAATCATATTGCTAACAATGTACGTTGTTGTATAACAGAAAGTGCGGTTGTTCCGTGGAGGCGGAGGTGACGCGTCGCGCGCGCAAGCACGAGCTGATCGCGCGCGCGTACCGCCGCCGCGGGGAGTTCGCGGCGCGCGGCCGCCTCTCCATCTCGCTGGGCGGCTCGCGGCAGGATCCCGTCGGGCTCTGCATCGACCACACCTCGCCCATCGACTATCCGGAGGATGCTAAACCTGAGAGGTATTGTAGTCATCTTCTTATTGTATCTAGTCTATTTGGCTCAATGCTGGGCAAAGGTGTCTTTATCTTCGTTCTATGCCTGTGTAGGACAGAAATTTTACCTAAAACGAAATTATAATTCTATTGAACTTTCGTTGGTTGCACAATATTTTGGGAAAACATGCAAATAGAAAACTCGTTTTCTAGCGGAATCCTGCGGTTTAACTTGCGTTCTCATCACCCATTATTGTTTTATTCTTCCCATTGAGCAGGTTAAGCAGAATGAGCATTTTGATAAAGGTGTGCTGGTTGCAAAATATGCAATTCCCAGTTAAATTTGATGCTAGTGCATGTTTTGCGTACCGAACATTCTGAAATGTTTTACCTGACTTATAGGACAGAATAATAGATCGAAACTGATGTTGTTATTGTGAACGTGTCCCCAGTGGCGAGCTATCGTCGTCGTGGGCCGCCAACCTGCCGCGCTTCGTGCGGCGGCGCGACGCGCTGGTGCTGCCCGCGCCCGCGCACGCGCACGCGCCCCACTCGCTCAGCTCCACGCCCGACCGCCGCAACTCGCAGGACTCACAGATCAGCATCAGTCTCCGGCACGTGTCCGTGGAGTCCCGCCGGAACTCCCTCGACAGCCAACTCTCCGTCAAAATTGCCGAAATGAAGACCAAAGTCGGTAGGAGACGGACAAAGCATACTAAGGCGAAACGTAAAGCGCGAGCGAACGCTAGGAAAGAGAGCACTCCTTCTATAGAGAGTCAGATCAGTCGGTATTGGTTGCAAGCTGTCGCTGCCAATAATGATCCTTCGAGGGAAGAAGTCAAGTTTAGCTTTGATTAATCTTTCTATAATTGATAGGCGAGTTAACCATTGTCTCACCATTTTGGTAAGTGACGATGTGGCATGCTTCCTTTTCTTAAAGTTACCTGTACACTCACAAGTGAGTCACCCGTGCTTCCAAACCTCGACTTGGTTATCAAAAGTACAAGTGGTTGACATGAGTCACCCATGCTTCCAAACCTCGACTTGATTATCAAAAGTAAGTACAAGTGGTTAACATATGAGTCACCCATGCTTCCAAACCTCGACTTGATTATCAAAAGTAAGTACAAGTGGTTAACATATGAGTCACCCATGCTTCCAAACCTCGACTTGATTATCAAAAGTAAGTACAAGTGGTTGACATAGTCACCCATGCTTCCAAACCTCGACTTGATTATCAATAGTACAAGCGGTTTGAGTGCCGTCCGATTACTGTTACATACTGGCTGGAACGGTCTACGTATCGGAGCATTGACGACGCTGGCGGCCGAAGCCTCTCAATAAGTGATTGCTCCTTTAGCACCCCCCCCAGGTGTCTTCTTTTCGTAGCTGGTTATGCTTTTCCTGATCTATAGTGAAGTACAAACAAGCCGGTTCTGAGATGAGCCATTTCAATACCTCCGTTTAAGAGGTCTTTCAGCTATGTATCCAGCTTCAACTAATAAACCTCACATATCAGTGTTTCCCGCTTTTAGTGTACCTACTTCGACTAAGTATTCTATAATCCAAAGTAACCCGACTGAGCTAGCTCATCTCAAGTCCAGAGAGGCTCTGTTCGGAATATTTTTTTGTGATTTAAAAGGCTTCTGGAGGCTAACTTTTCATTCAAATGTAGGTAGGTCATATGAATATAATTTACAAAACAGCAATCTTACTTTTACTTAAAATGGTTTTTAGATGATTTTTATTGTGAAAACTTAAACCTCCAGGCGCCTCCTCTTATTGATATTAAGAAAATGAAGACTGAATGAATCTCTTATCATAAACCTATACAGTCCATGACGATCGATGCATTTGTGTGATAATAGCCCTAACCTCTATCATGTGCCATAATGTTATTTAGTAGGCTGAAGCTAGCATTTTGATGATTTATTTTTTATAACTCCACTTTTATATTAGTCGATGAATTTGTTACAAGATGTATTGTGGAGAATGAAGTAATCAAGTGTACAAGTTACGGTTGTGATGTTTAAGTAATCCAGTTATCTCGTAGCTGTTTATACGCTTATAGCAGCGAACATTATATCATAGCTTTTTGCTGAATAATGTTATAAAACTTTCCCAAATCGTAATTTGTAAGTTTTAGGAGTAAGTTGAACTAAAATAAGACTTAATTTGTATGTTGTTTAAATCTCAGCTAGCTTTAAATTTTGATATTTTTTACGATATAAGTTTAACATTGTACTATTTTACATTACTTAAATAAATGAACTTATGACAATGTTTTGTTTCTCATTTAATTTAGCCACTGATGATAGGATTTTGCTTATATTCATCGCTAGGCTTGAAGTGAGACGACGACGAGCTTAATTTTTTGAGTTTAGAGTCGCGTAATTCGGTTCATAGCAATTAGACAACTCATTTTGAGTCGCCGGTGCCAAAACTGGGTTTATGTTTGAAACTTAATATAGCAGAAATCACGTGAAAAAAAATACGCTTGTCTGGCCTTCCCTTACCAAAAATATCCACCGTCTAAAGAACGGATAGTTACATTTTCCTTGGTCTTAATCGCGTATAATTATTTATTTTCTTACCTCGACGTTTCAACCATGTTACAATGGTCTTGGTCGTTAGGAGACAATGACCCGGGACCCAGGAAAATGTAACTATGTTTACAAATCGTGTGAATTTAAGAAAACACATTTTTAATAATTAACCTTTAATGACAACGCAGGCAAGCAAATTAGTCAAAACATTATCTTTCTTTTCTCAGTGATGTCATTAATATTAGGTATGTAACTTAGGTAACTATATAAATTAAACATCTAAAATACCTAGACGGTATATTACAACATACCCATTACACTATTTGCTAGGTATAAGATCTTGTAAATTCAATGGACGAAGTGTTGAAATTACCTATTAGATTAGCTGTCATGTAATTTGTTATTACAACACCTGTATATAAGTCTTAAATGTCATGGAATACATAACAGTAGATATTAAGTGAAACTAGACCATAGAAAAGCCCTAACAGAAAAGGGATAAGTTTGGTCTTTTTTCTCAAGGTATTTCAAGCTCAGATGAACCCACGACCTTCGAATTGAAAATCGGGGTACCTCCCACTAGGTCAACACTGTACTTAATAGAGATCATAAATTCAAAAGCCTCAACATTCATTCATGTTTAGATATTGTAATAACAAGGCAAGTAAAGGCATTTTCTATGTTAATATCTGCACATAAGATTGGCTATATAACTATGAAACGAAACATTACGCATCATGTATGATGAAATAAATGTTTTTTATTATTATTAAGAGAACACTTTCTATTTAAACAATGTTAACACATGCTTAGAATGATGCTGATGTGTTAATACTTTTTCAAAAGAAAGGTGAGACTAAATATTTCGTTTCATATTACTATCTCTAGGGAGAAAACCTACTTCGCTTCTATATCGTGAACAGTCGAGCCTATGTTCACATCATACAATCCTGAGAAAGTATTGGTGTGAGCATAGGTGCAATCGTTTAGAGAAGAGTAGAATCAAAAACAGATGCAAATTGTATAACTTGGCAAGACATTGATTTGATATTGGATGCAGTGTCTTAGTGGTAAGGTAGTCGTCATTAATATGTACCTACTTGATTCATAAGTACGATCATTTAAATTGATTGGCAGATAAATTTTCTAGTAAAAAGGTCTTATTTTGAAAAAAAAATAGGCGGACGAAATCGTCAACAATTGATTACCTAATCTAATTTTATGTTAATTTTAATTTATCTTCAAAGAATTTAAATGTCGTTTTGTACCCACACTTGCGGACTTGCGGGGCACCAAATATAGCTTCATACGACACCATTTGATTTTTAGTAAGCCAAGTAACAATTTTATTGATATTTGGAAATCATCTTTTCAATTCTAATCTCCCTATGGAGTTGTGATTAAATACAATCTTGAATATAAATAATGTTAAAATTGCCGACCAGCATGCAACAACACAAAGAAAAAAACTAAGAAAACATAACAAAATATGAAAAAAAAAACAATATAAAAATAACACTTAAAAAATGTAGGCCTACATTATTAGGAATGTACAGAACTTTTCACTGTATTTATACCACTGTACCTTTTGATATTTTATACTTACATAAACTAAAAAATTGCACATATTGAAAGGAAACTCGATTCTTTGGCTCTTAAAAACTAATAAAATCACAATCAGTACTAAAACAAATTCGATCCAAGCCTTAAATAATAAAAAATAGGAAACAAATTATTCTGTGCAGTATTATGCTAAGTAAATTGTCTTATTTGTCTAACTACAGAGTCGTTCACACTACTTCGCCTGACTCACTAGCCGTTTAGGTTCAGAATGTCTAGTTTCCATTGTCTAATTTTCGATTAGTTTGATTACCTACCACAATTAATACCTTTTCTTAAAATTCCCACTTGCCAAACTGTCTAAATCCCATAACAAAATGTTCAGTTCCTAAAATGTCTAATTCCCAAACCCTTTAATAATTCCCATACAACCCCAGTCTTATTCTTTCTCTCCCTACCCTTTCTCTCTCCCCTAGTGCAACTCTCACTCGCATTAAAGACTGAACATTTAGGTGATAGTCATTTTGGTAATTGGAAACTTTGAAATCGTAGGACCTTTTGTGATATTCTAGTAAGGTGGTAAGTAATTGGAAATTTTGAAATCGTAGGGCCTGGGATATTTTGGTAATTGAGGCGTTTTAAGTATAGAGGTACTGTTTGGGAAATGAACGATTTCTTGTACTAGTTAGTTCAGCGCGGTAGTGTAAACGGCACATAAACAGGTGCACACGATTTAAACTTACTTAATTAAATAAACGGACGCAAAAATACATCTAACAAAGTTGCCTATCAACGTCAAAAGATTTAATTTACAGTCGACTAGAGATATCACTGAATCAACTCGGGACTAACCATAAAAGTGTGAAATACGATTTCTGCAAAACAAAAAACAGTAGCTGTAGTGGCAACACATACTAACAGGCTGTTTTCCCATACTTTGCTTAAATAAACCGATTGCTATGGGACTTGTTTTACAAAAGATAGCTAGGATTAACTCACTGGCTGACCAATTGACATTCTAATATTCCCATAGAAGTGGGACATGCTCAGAATGAAGAGTAAACAAACATTTTTTTTTAGAATTTACATCGTGACAGTTTAAAAAGTGCACTGTTAGATAAAATTCCTACAATAAAAAGTTTTTTGTTTTTTAATGTTGATTCAGATGTTGACTCTAAACGACGTTAAACTTAAATCTCTTTGACTTACGAATTTTAAAGTAGAGCATATCACACGATCACAGCAGTTTTCCTACGTAGGTCTAGCTTTCCGTATATTTTTCTTCTCAGCTTCAGTAAATCCCAGTATATTTTCAATAGCGTTAAGGTGTCCTTGATGGTTTTCAGGGTCAGTAAGAAAGTAGTAGATTGCCGATTTGAGGAACTGCAAGGTCACTTCTGGGTCTATGTTGGTTTTACCTTTCTGCGACTCGACAATGCGACGGTACATTGCCTGGAAAAGGACATAATGTTAGAGTAATTGCGAGCTTTTGGTGGATAACAACTCATGCGGGCAGAAATTATAAATCTAGGCTAAAAAACGATTTACAAAATTCAACAGTTTTTTCAAATTGAAGTAAAAAAAACCAAGTACCTACTCCAAGTGCGTGTTTTTTCGCAAAGCAAAAGCTACCTACCTAAATGTTTGGGTGCAAACGGAAATTGTAAGGTAAATTCAAAGGCGCCTCTAGCGGACGTAAAGCGAAGCTTCAACTGTCCATACAATTTTCGCTTTTACACAAACGTGATAGAGGAACGTTTTACGAAAACTTCGCAGTAGGAATAAACACTTTACAAATAAAACCAAACATAAAATAAGGTCAGGAAAACTTAAACAACTGATATACCTAGCTGGAAACAAAAACTACTAAATAATAAATCTTCACTGAAATTTTCAAAATCTAATAACTAAAATCAAATTAAAGGTGAACGCAAACTATATTTTCGACCAGCCTTTTAAGATATACGTACAAAGTTTCAGGTAAATTAGTAAAAGGTCACAGACTGTTCAGTTTGAAGGCAAACATGAAAGTTTATCAATTTGTGTCTTCCAAATTGTACCATCCGCGGATTATAATCGGCGGATCGAAGTCTCATAACTTGCGTTAAACCAACAATTAAAATAATTACCCAAAACCAAAAGAGGCTGTTTCAAAAATAAACATGCAAAGCTGGAGTTAAAGAAGTCGCAATAATAAGAAAAATCAGTAATAAATTCAACCAAAGTTCCCAAAAGAAAGGTTAGTTTATATTATTTTATAATATCTACGGTAGCCAATTATTCACAATTAAACCCTTAGCCGGAGTCTACACTAGGTGAAAAATGTGTATGAAAATAGTTCATACATTTTTCAACTGGATATTGTTAACCGCGCTCTAAGAGTTAGCGATATGTGTATAACCACATAAAGCTCATGTCTTTGGTTACGATGACCAAACACTCTTACCACATTCCCGTATAAGTAATACATAAGTCTTATTTCAGGCACAAAATTCCCAACAAAAACTATTCCACTATTAACCTTTAACACCCTTAATTAAAAACAGCTGCATAAACAATGTATCGTTTGTCTTTTACTGCGACGTAAAGTTGCAAAGTTGACAGACAAGAGACAAACGTTACATAAACTTAGTCATTGTTTATAAGTAAGGAGTAAAATTATAACATTGATATTTACAAAAAATCTTAAACCGGTGGGAAGCGCAGTGAAATAATAATAAATAATAAATGTGTGTAATAGTGAGCGCTGTTTCCGTTAAAATTCCAACCTTTCGAGCTCCTAGGACCCATAAAGAAACAGCCTCCTTTGCGCTTAGCAGTACTTGTGACTTTGCGGATCGATCCTCTGTGAACCCGGTATCCTGTAATGCACTATATGTTAAATCGAGAAAATGTTATTTGCCACTACATGCACATTGCACACTAGACTAACAGTCCAATTTTGCTGAAAAATCTGCCTAGACTCATGACTTGTCATGACAAATACCTCATGGCCGAATTAGAAAACGCTACTCATTTAAGGGCTACTATAATAATTAAGCAGTTATATTTTTCTTGTGTATTCCTCAAGGTTATATTACTAGAAATATTTTACAGTGCAGTGGTTGGCGCACTCGCCCGGCAAGCGAGGGGCACAGGTTCAAATCCTGTTCTCGGGAAATTTTTTGATGATGCATTTGTTTGTAAAAATATTTCTAATTAAGCAGTTTTTAAACAGATTTGGAATTTAGAAGCTGCTTAGTTAATTAGGTAGGTAGCTGTCAAATATCAAGTGAGATTTCAGTTTTTAACCGTCAGTCTATCGTGTTATGTTAAATATAGCTGAACGAGATTTTGCGCATGTTGATTACTGGTTGAGCAACAATTTGTTACACGGCGGAAATCGAACTCGTAACCTTCTGTATCGCAGGTTCGCTTGCGACGCAGAAGGTTCCGTTAACTGCTGAAAACACGGTGTTTTCGGCAGTCAATGCTGTTTGCGATTTTTGTTCAGAGATTTGCGATTTTCCGGTTTGACATTTGATTTTGCGATTTGCGATTTCAACGACAGCCGTCAAAAAGAGGTCGTAGGTATTTCTAAAAATATTAGCCTGGAAACCAAATTAAGTTAGACATACTCAATCAATGAATAAGTATAATTTATGTATGACTTCGATAGGGTTAGCTAGTCGTAGTCGGTGTTCTAGCAGACACACGCAAACAACGAGTATCATATCGAATTCATAGTTGAATAAATAACACGGTCAAGGGCGCCTCGTATCGCTTCAGGCAACGAAATTAAGGAGTTAGTTAATTTCATTGAAATACTAACATTCAATTTAAAAGTAGGTGGTAGGTATACTAAAAATAATTCAATTTAGATATGCAGTTGAATATTTCTACATAATTGTATTAACAGAAAACTATTGAAATGGTTTTCAATGCTAGATAATTCTATTTTTTGAGAATGTTGAAGTATAATTATAATTGTTGAACATTTCTATAGATAACCACTTTTACAAATGAGAATTTCTTGAGATGACCACTAATACAAATAATCCTATCTTGAGATGACCACTTATACAGATGACCATTTCTTGAGTTGACCACTTATTCTGATGACCATTTCTTGAGTTGACCACTTATACAAATAACCATTTCTTGAGTGAGATGGCCACTTATACTAATAATATTTTTTTGAGATGACAACTTATACAGATGACCATTTCTTGAGTTGACCACTTATTCAAATGACCATTTCTTGAGATGGCCACTTATACAAATAATCATTTCTTGAGATTACCACTTATACAAATAATCATTTTTTGAGATGACCACATATACAAATAATCATTTCTTGTGATGACCACTTATACAAATAATAATTACTTGACATGACCACTTATACAAATCACCATTTATTTTATCGAGCATGAGATACTCCACTCTGGCTTCTACCAAAGGACTAACGCAGGTGAAACCGTGGTGCGCAGCTAGTAATAAAATCAAACAATGTTAGAGAATGTGTTACAATCGGTAATAAAAAGTAGAAAACATAGTCAAATATTCCAAATAGCAAAACATAACTACATCAATGATATCTATGTTAATTTTATTTAAAGAGAAAATGTTATGTAGTATGAAATGAAGTGAAAATGTTAGGTGATTGTTTGATTAACTACTGAAAAATATCCATAACATTTTTATTTATTCAAAAGAATGATGCAATATCCTTTCAATTATCTTCTCAGTATGAAAGTGATGAAATGATGAGGGTTATGTGAAAATTTAGTTATAGGGGTACTTAGCAAATAAATCAGGTTATTCCTTGAGTGAAACATATTCTTACCAACGAGTATACCAATTGCCAGTGTTTTAAATTAAATTTATATTGTCTAATAAAGCAACAACGTGGCCAATGACACCCCATTATAAACTTTACAAACAAAAACATGAGATATCGAAGTTTACAAGGTCTTGCATTGTCTGTTCTGATCACTTAAGCAAATCTATACCTTTTATATTCATCATAAAGTAATATTGTGTTGTGTTTCAGTATGAAACTTAGCACTCAGTATTCAACAAGGGAAAGAACTCAGTTATCTGCTAGCCCTTGTAATGGTGATTATAAGTAATAACTTACTCGGACTTTCTCGAGCTCTGTCTGTGTTATCTGCAGTTGCTCCAGTAACTCCTCGACAGACACCCGGCTCGCAGACCCTTGTGATGTACTGGCCTCACCATCCTGGAAACATCACAATTAATAAAAAAATATTGCTTATTGCTGCAGTACATTCGCAGCATACTTTGCTATGAAACCTACATAAGAACCTCTAAGTGATAGATTGGGCGTCTTCACATTATATGTAGCAGCTGAAACCGTAGTACTCAGCTAGTATGTTCTTAGTTAACTCAATGTACAAAGAACAGTCATTGAAATTGCATCATTAACTCATCAAAACATGTACAAAGTAGGTCATTGGAAATTCTTAAAATGTTCGCAATACAATGGTTTAAAGAAGATTATTATGCAAACATATGATGCAGAAAAAGCGGCAGTTGAAGAAGCATAGTAACCAAGAACTGCACAAATTTTGCAAATAAGATATTACCTTGTCCAGTTCAAATTTCGCAGCTTCCACTCCCTTGTTATACATTTTCAAATACATAGTCTTATGTTTGTTCTCCTCATCTTCTAGCTGCTTGCTTGCCTCTTCCAATTGTTTTTCCAGAGAGTGTATCCTCTCTTTAGCCTGTTCATAGTTGGGAAGCAGCTCACAGTACCTTGTGTTCACGTCTGCAAGTTTCGACAGCAGAGCCTCCACCTTATCATTATGCATCTTCTTAAGTTCCTGAGTCTCTCCAACATGAGCCCTTACAATATCCTCAATTTTCTTCTCATAGTGAGATATCAGATTTCGGCGCTCTTCATCAAACTCTCCAGTTTCAGTCATGCAACTAGCCTCATGAGTCAGCATGTGGACTGACTCCTTAGAATGCAATGAAGAATTAGTGAGATCATCGAAGTGTCCCGAATCAGTGAATGAGCCCTGCATTTCATTACGACACCTGGTCGGAGTCAGATCTTTGTACAAAGGACTGTCAGTAACATCATAACTCCTATCAGCACGTTTGGGTGTTTCTTCGGACGGAGACTCTTCAGCATTCTCCCTGATTGTAACTATTTCACTTGAATTTGACTTTTCATCAGAGCAGATGGATGCCTTGTATAACCGTAGTTCAACAACTTCTTTAGTGAGATGAAATATTTCACTGTCCTTCTTTTCCAAGTCCTTTTTAGCTTGATTGAGTAAACTTTTGAGGCGGCGAATTTGTTTTTGAGCTCTCTGAGTTGGTGTAAGGTATTCATCACCAGCAAGGCCGGCATGAGATGAGCAGTGTAGAACATATCGCATGGACTTGCCGCTGAAAGTTGTACCGTTGAACGGTGCATAACCAACGTCGATGGAGGCAGCGGTGGCTGCACTACCGTAGCTGTGAAGTGATTCATCGTCAGGCAGCTCCTCCGGAGACCCAGGGGGAGTGTTTGCTGAGTCTGTCATGCTTAATTTTCTGTCCCCACATAATTCTTGTGTTTTTAAACATGATTTTTTAGGTTTTTGAGGAGCAATGTTCGAATTAAATGACTGTAAAGAGAAAGAAGTGTGTTTATTATTGTTGAAACTGTAATTAGTACACAATAATCTGATAAAAAAATTACCACTAAGTTGATTTGTGCGATTTCTGTGGAAATTTCTATTTCTATTTTACCACATATTTTAGTTCGTTTATTACTAGCTTTGTTGTATGTAGCTTTGAATGTGTGCCAACTCAATGGGTATGGATTATTTAATGAATTTGGTAATGTTTACGAGAGCAGGGTGATGGTACTTACATGGCTACGCTGACGATGGCCGGGCTCCTGGAGACGCGGTCCATCGTTGCGCTGTTTCTGGTGTGAATTTTCCGTGATTATTGGTATTAACTTTCTGGTGGCAAGTGGCGATCGCTGCACCATTTTCTCCCCGCGCAGTCGCAACGAGGAGCTGCGCCGAAAGTTTCCAGTGACATTTGCCGCGCAGCAGTGTTCATCGTGGAATTCACCGTATCTTCTACCGTAGTTCCTATTCATTTTCTTAATAATTTGCATTGACGCAGAGTGCTGGAAATAATAACAGCCGTTTTATTTTCTTTACAATTTACACAATTCATCACAACCACAACAATGCCACAACATAAGTTTTGCCGGAAAACAGTAGCGAATTTGATAAGAGATAGGGATTATTAGGGATGTCATGATGTGCAAAAATGCAAAATAATGCAAATTCTGTGTGCAACGCAACGTACGAAACAAAATAATATTAATTATGGAACTTTTAAATTTGTTGTTTTAAATATGACTTTAAATTTCTGGCTAAATTTCCAAATGCTATTAATTATTTTATTTTTGGGAATGTTGTAATAAATGTTAGTTTTTTAGTGACCGAAATTGTCGTCAACCCTACAACCGGAAGAACACGAACGTGGCAAGACTGGCAACTATTTGACATTTATTTCGGCGCGAAATGATAAGTTGTTTAAATGCTTTGCTTTGTGGGAATAAGATGTAAACTAGTTGGTAGATGTGTAATAAGTATAACAGTAACCTAACATAAAAGCGATCTGCTTCAGACAATCTATTACAACACGAATGTACAGCAAAGTTGCACAACAGAACTCTATTCAAGAAAGAAACAGTGTTATGTACTAATAGGTACCTAGTACTTATTACGCAAACTTACAACTTACTGCACTACATGTTTCACTTTACTAACTGATTAGTAAATAGATAATCTTAGTTTTGTTTTGTAAACCAGGGTAACTAGGTAAGAGGGGTTTTCAACATAGGTACCTATATACGATTACGAATGGACTCGTACAATAATTCATGGCGGATGAGTTGGGAGGGCATCAGGGTCCATGCATTTCATTTGCTCGTTTGGCGCAGAGGTCGTTGACGTGTAGCCTCCGGCATAGAATAGGGTTACCCCTTCTCTTCCCGTGGGTGTCGTAAAAGGGACTGAGGGATTAGGGAGGACTAGCAAAACTTAAGTTCTCCCCGCGCGGTGGCGGATAAACTGCTTGGTCCCTAGAAGTGTTGGCGGCAGGGAGGCGGCCGGCCGTAAAAATATTACCAAATCTATTAGCAGAAGGTATGGTCAATGATGACTTAGCTACTGCGCCAACCCCAAATATTTAAGGGTTTAGCGGACCCCGGGCTCCCGAAAGGGATGCAACCGGGATCATCGCTCGGATGAGAGTGAGAGTCACAGAGGTCGTCAATAGGTACTTTTTTAGCACCGCCCTTGGGCGTAAATCAACATAAATCCCCAGTGCATCAATGACGTGTTTACCCTACACGCAACAAGTAGGAAACATTCGCGTTGCTTCCCCGGTGAGAATCTCTAATATTTTTTTATAATTCTAAGTAGGTAGCAATAAAAAATCCTTGCAAACACCTTGAAAATTATTGTGAGAAAAAGGTAGCCACTTTGCCAGAGACCTTTAATTACGCGGATTTCATAATAATATCTATTATCTAACTAATAAGTTTACACTTAGCCTTCTATTACAATAATTATATTTAATTATACAAAGAGGACCATACATACGGTGCCGCTATTTAAGAAGCAGAAGAAGAGAAAATGCATTCCACTTCTCATCTGAGCGATGTTTCCGGCTGCATCCCTCTCGGGAGCCCGGGGTCTGCTAAACCCCAAATTATTTGGGGTCGGCACAGTAGGTGTCTTAATTGACCATACCTACTGCAAATAGATTCGGCAATATTGCCCAACAACAACCCTCCTAAAGACCATGCAGTTTACCCGCCACCGCGCGTGAAGAATTCAAGGTTTGCTAGTCTCCCTCAGATCCCTTATTCGCCATTTACGACACCCACGGGAAAGTATGGGGTAACCCTTTGCTATGCCGGATACACGGTATATTTAAGCCATTCTACTACCCTAGTAAAATGACAGCAATGTGTGATATCTTCGGCCAATTTTCGTATGGGAAATGGTTATGTCAGTCAGCAGAGAAAAGATCAATAGTATGTTCGACCATTCGTTCAAAGGTGTATATCGTTTCTTCGGCCAATTATCAAATGGGAAATGGTTCTTTCGAACAGTTATTCGACCATTTGAAATTCGATGTTCAGTACGGGAACTGATCGGTCGTTCACACGATGCTTTCAGGGCAGACATACATGACAGGGTGTCCCAGGAAGTAGTGTTAAGCGAGAGTCCAGAGTTAGAGGACCTTAAAGGTCATAGCCCACTTACACAACTCTGCTCCCACCCTTCAAAAATAATATAATTCAAATATGGGCTTTAAATATTGCTCTTTAGATATATTTTACACTGACTGACGAGCAGTCTGACGGCGGTAAGCTCGCTGAAAGCGAGCTGTCTGCTAATTTATGATGCCAATGTAAAATATATCTAAAGAGCAATATTTAAAGCCCATATTTGAATAACATTATTTTTGCTGGGTGGGAGCAGAGTCGTGTAAGTGGGCTATGACCTTATGGGGCACCCAAATCACGCTTAGGAATGTTCCGCTAAGATTTTATTGTATCGTGAAATAGGATATGCTTATCCTCTGTCTCATGGCAGGTGTGCACCTAATTCATTATCTACAGGTGTCACTCGATCGAATATACCAACTAAAGACTAATCGATCGACCAACATACTCATGACTAATCGATGGACCAACTAACATACCAACTAATGACCTTTCCATCATCACTAAATCCCACCTATCCCATCTATCTATGTTTAGGTACCAATCTATAAAAATATATTATATACTAGCTGCGTCCCTCGGTTTCATCCGCACAAAAGTAGCCTATGTTAATCCTCGATAATGTAGTCTTTTGGTGAAAGTATTTTTGAAAACGGTCCAGTAGTTTTTGAGTTTATTCATTACAAACATACACATGCACACACACACACACACACACAAATACAAATCTTTCCTCTGTATAATATTAGTGTTAAAAAAGGTTTCACCTAAAAGTCCACTGCGGATATCCACGACACCTGGCTAGGTAGACAGACTTGGCAATAAAGGCCGTGGTATCTAGAGCTCAGTTGAATCAATAATCTAGTGCGGTATAAATTAAAATACTGAACTACGAGTACCTGAATCCTAAATGAATAACTGTCAGTCTGTCTATGAACCGTAATAAAAACAACTGTTTCTCATAGGAAATGTTTTTGCAATCGAATATTGTGATATTTTTATGCAACGGTTTCATGGTTCTCTCAAACTCAGCACGAAAACGCAGTTACCCATGGCATTTACCTAATTTTTTTTAACGAAAAGAATTTCCCTTGAAGTCGCACCGGACTTTACGAAATGCGGCATTTTTAAAACGGCTTTGCGTTCATGATGCTAAAGCAAAATTAATTAAAAATTAAAAACAATAAATAGCTATTTATCTAATAATCACAGGTATAATATTCCATTCGTTTTTTAAGGTATGTATTCATTTGTTTATTTTGTTATCAAAATCTTATTTTTACAGAAGAATGCAAATTTCTTTTTATATGTAGCTCAAGGCTATTTTATTTAGAATTTTTTTAAAGAAAAAATAGCTAAGTACCTATTTAAAAAAATTCACTTGCGGCGAGGCTTGAACTCGCGTTTTTGGGTCGGTACCCCAACGTCTATACTATACCAACTAGACTAAGCAAGGGACTTACGAATGCTATTTTTCCTTAAAAAAAAATCTAAAAAGAATGGAACATAATTAATTATAATTATTATGTTCATTACATGGTAGGTACCTACCAGCCAGATGGCATAAAAATTACATGTATCGGCGACTTGGTATCGGGGTGCCAAGTGACATACAGTTATGGAAGGAGCTAGGAAAGGCATAAACATGCTGCTGAAGAATTGAAGAAGACATGGCAGGTATATCCCCAAGCAGCATGAAAATAGAGTTCGGCTTGGGTTCACAACATTTATAGGTAGGTATAGTGACCGGCACGAAAGATGAAAAGTTTAGGCGTGGAAGGGGAAAGTTCGCGCAGTACATTTTACATGCGCTTTCTATGAAAAATCGACTTTTGCGCATCCGCCATTTTGTTTCAACTAATTAGCCGCCTACTATATCTCACTATCTAAACTTAATAATAGAAGATTTAAAACTGTAGTGGATACAAACACTTTCGTGAAACAAATGCACCTACCTACTTAGATTGCGTTTGGAAAGCAAGTTATGTACCTATATAACATTTCAGAAATAACTAGGTAGGTGGGAAAATGGGTTTCGGTTATGGTATGACACAATGGTCTATTATTCTACATAAAACAATCGTAAAAATGTAAAAAGTAGGTTCATACCTACCTGTGAGGAACTTTCAATTTATTCTAGGTTTCAGAGTTACGTTAAAAAAAAACTACCATATTTTGATACTAAATAGTAAGTAGGTGACAAAGTCTCTGAGTTCGCCTGACGAGTGTGTTAAATCGACTGTTGTATATATTTTGGTTACCGGAAGCCTTCCGACAATAGTTAGAACCTGATAATAGATTCAGTTTACGCCTAGACTTCGTTCTATCATAAGGAGGATGATGCCCACACAGGGTGCCCACAATTTTTTTTATTTGTAGACTACAATTTAACACATCTTCCTAAAGAAAAGATGTTAAATACAAGGCCCCAATATGTCAAATCATAGTCTAGAATTAAAAAAAAACGTAGTAGGTACTACAATGCTAAAGTTTAATCGCAGTAATTGTCGATAATATTATTTTTTTATTACAAAACGAAAATTCTGATTTCGTTCCGATAATGCAACGCCGGAGGGAGGTAGGTAGGGCTATTATTATATTAATATTAGGTACATATAGGTAGGTGTTGTAAATATATTGTGTGTAGTGTAGTATGCAGCTTACCTAAATGTCCTAAATACCTAATGAAATTTACTGTGATATGCACGCTGAGTAAACTTCCTAAAAAGAACTATTACCTACCTACCTCATAAATCAAATATTAATCACAGAATAAAACATTGTTAGTCAAAAACTAGGTTTTCAATTTCTTACCAGAAAACGTATCGTGTTGGCTGTGAGAATTCACACTGTTTACTAAAATGAATTTGTATGGTATTTTGCTAGCCAATCCGAAGTTTGAAACGCTTCGACGCTAATTTCAAGGCCTCTGAAATCTTAGTAAGAAGGTACCTTTGTAAAAGCAGGTATTAAGTAGGTATGTACCTAATTCTCGAGAATAATATAATAAGTAACTAAGTATAGAAACATATATTATTAGAGGCATAAGTAGCGACATTTTTTTTTCTAAAGTTGTGGTAAAGTGGAATAATTATGACTTTTCCGAGACAGATTATCCCTATCTATCTTTTTCTATAGCCTATTCTCTATTACATATGTACTTATAGGCTAGCGTTTTTTCACTACATGCTTAGTGTTGATAGCGGTCTAAGATGAAGCACACTGACCTAGAAGAAGACCTAGGCCTGTTCACTTGAGATTTGCAATTGGCCAATCTCTCGTAGTGCGAATAAGGAATGACGAAGCGAAACTTGGTTGGTGGTCATTTTATCTAAACTTAAATTGCACAAGGACAAACATTTAAATTGCACCGGCTCGGGTAGCCGTATTGAGAAAACTACGGGTGAAACTACTTGATCTATTATTGAGAAAAGGTAGGACGGATACTGTGGAAATAAGGAGACTGTCGTAATAATTTCCAATAAACATGTTCAACAGAACAAATTCTCCATTCAGGTTGAAGAATGGAGTAGCTCTACGGTCTTTAAGAAATTTCGTTATTATGAAAAAATGTAAATTGGTAAAACACAATATAAAAAAAAACAGAAGTCGCTAACTATTTTATCAGCAACATAGTCGGGGCTAGAAACTGTTGAATAATTGCAAAAGGTGATTTAGCAAAAATACCCAAAAATATTAGGTAATTTAAAACGGATGTCTGTAACTCTTTTCCGGTTTTTCAGCTATTACTTTTGGCAATTTCGGTACTTTGCATTAAATTAAACTATATTATGGTAGGTACAGTTAAAACCAACTTACCTGTTCACAGCACTGGCCATGCATGATATATAAGTTACGAAAACATTGAATACTCACTAATTGGTTTTTGCACGAAAATATCAATTGTCTTTATTGCCGAAACCATCGTTAAAATATTAGAAAAGCACATTGTGTAGATCACAGTCGTAGTTCGAGTTTAAAAAGTCGTTCGCACTATATTTGTCGAAGGGAAAACAGTCAAACGTCGCAAATTGCATAGAGTAAACCATCCACGTTAACTTTTACGCTAAGAATGTTGCGGTTAGTCGTTGGGAGCACAGTCGGCAGTGCGTGCTTGGTCAATGTACTAAGGCGATGCGGCGATGGCTGACGATGGCGAGGCACACTACCGCCCCTGACGGCAATCGAGCGCACCGCTCTCTTGCTACACTTTATTGTCGACTGTTCCGATGAAAATGTTACCACACAATGCGTTTACAACATCATTCAAAAAAGAACCCAATCAACTAGCTAGGCTTTTTCTCAGCGTGCTTGTAGGTATAGGAAGTGTACTAATTAATCCACTTGTACGTCATCACATCACTTTTTGTGCGGAATGCAGTTAGGTTACGTAACTTTATTTGATTCATTGTTCAGATTGATTTCAGCCTTCCGCAGTATTCAATACTGTTTTTGGAAAGTTTATATCGTTATTTCTAAGAAATCGATTAGCTGCATAAGCTAGAGCTGAACTGGGAGGAATTCTAAACCGGTAGATATCACGGTAGAGACAGCGAGCGTCAACGTTGTCTACGCAATTTTTTGTAACCAGTAATTATTGTGACATAGTCTAATAACTATGAAAATACGTTCGACATTTTCAAATTGCCTAGTTTTCTTTTTAATTAATCGAATCCATGTTCGTGTGGAACTCACGTCGTTTCGATAAGCAATCAGCTTTCGTGATGCAGTGTGCAGAATCGTCCACAATTTTCATTTGATTTAATTAATGTTTGTTTATTTCTATTATCTACTAAAAATAATGGAAAGTACATTAAATGAAGACTGCATTTTTAGAGTTATTTTAGTAACGGCCATGCCATACCCAATTAACTTTAAAATTAGAAGGTACATACGGAATCCATAAAATATAATATAACATTTTAGGCAAAATCTATTTTGTAGTAGGTATAGCTGCACCTTTTTGGAAACATACTGCGTTAGGGACATCTAACTGCATAAAATGTAATATTCAGTATTTTCAATCACAGATCAAGATAACTAGATAGACACCCCAGCTCCGCTCGCTCTCTCTTTAAAATGTATGGAAACGTATCGTGCCACTGTCACTAGACAATACAAGGGTTTATTTCTAATGTATACTATACGTATTTCTACGTTGTTACTGTGTAAAAACGATTCACTCAACCGATTTGTTCGATATGGTTCGATCAGTGCATATCGGAAGCACGGAGGCTTCATACCTCAAATTCAGACAAATTTATCAGGGATTGAGTCAAAATTGCACGCAACTTAGGCACATACCCTTGTTGCATCTACTCCAATCTAAATCTATAAAATGCTTTGTCCCGACTGACTGACTGATCAACGCACAGCCTAAACCGCTAATAGTAGAGAGCTGAAATTTGAAAAGTATGTTCTTTATATGAAGTAGGCATCCGATAAGATACCACGACCTCGGTGGCGCGTCGTGCGAAAGCGCGACTGCAATGCAGGAGGTTGCGGGTTCGATTCCCGCCGGGTGCAAGTATTTATGCTTAAAAAATAAATATTTGTGTCTGGTCTGGGTGTCCCTCTATGTATAATATGTATGTATTTACAAAAGAAAAATAAATATAAGTATTATATCCGTTGTCTAGTCACCGTAACACAAGCTTAGTCGCTTACCACGGGGCTAGATGGCGCTGTGTGTTGTTCAGAGAATTTATTTATTTATTTAAGATAGGATTTTTAAACATTCCCACGGAATCGGGACTTGTGCGAGTAAAACCGACACAGCTAGTATAATTATAGGTATCTGTGCTTGCAATAGACAGTTTTTGTTGAAGTTTTCATTTCATAAGTTTACGTCAGAACATTTCGCCTTGAGCCGTTCACCGTGATACTTTATTGCAATTTGTTACGTGTTTCAATATTAATTAGCGTGTTTCCTGCCCGCGCCGCCTAACGGTTCTAATCCGCATTTTGATGAACAGAGGAAGTTAGTATGGGTATTTAGAATATTGTAACTATTTATTAACTTCGTAAGAAGACCTTAGGAAGCAGTGTATCAAATATGTGCGAACTGGAAACAGAAATACGTGGATATTTCGGTTTCCTCACGATGTTTTCCTTCACCGTCGAACGATGTTATTAGTGCACATATTTTTTTCGCGGTCGGCCGCCGGGATTCGAACCCACGACCCTCGGAATGAAAGCCGGAGTATCTACCATTAGACCAACACCCATCACCGTCCAAAGAGTAGGTAAAGCAAAATTACAGTTTGACTTTTGACATCTACGACATTATAGCCTAAGAGGCAGTGAACGCCCGACTTTCGGTACCTACCTATTTTATAAAAGCTGAAAGCTTGTCAGGGCATGCTCATATGTACAGGTAAGAATGCTGGACCATTATGAAGTTTGGCTTGCAGTGGCTTTGGCAGATAAACGGTACTGAAGGTGTGCCAAATACCGATATTTCTAAATTAATCTATGAAAAAAGTGTGATTTTGAAGTACCTTCAGAATATTATTAAAAATCACGTCATTTATATGCGTTTATATCTATGCAGGAAACTAAAATGCAAAGTGAAACTGAAAAGTAAGAAATAAGTTTGTTTTGCATATTGTCTTTGATCCATTGTTTTTCTATTGGTACAGGGCCTTTCTCACAAAGTAATTTATAGGTAAGTACTTATTTGTTGTTTTATGCGCTCTCATATTAATTAGTCTACTCATATAATTATTAGGTAGTTACAATTACAAACGTTCTTATTAATTAAATATAAATAAATAATTATAATTTTAAATAAATAACGGGTGTAAATCCAGTTCAGAACAACCTATCGGTGTAGTGAGCAACGACCTTAATTTGTGTCTAAAACAGAGTTTTTGCTGAAAAGTCTACGGTTAATGCACTACAGTTCGATGGCATTTATTGTCTGCGACCATTTCCTGACATCTTTTCAAAGATTTTAGGTTCCATGAGGCATGACAAAACGATTATAATAACCTGAAGCCTTACTTACATATGTACAGGATGTCCGGAGACCAGTGGATATCCCTGCACGGGCGGCTTGCGGGGAAGAGTTGGCTGCCCATAATACGTTTTTTTTTTCTATCTGAAACGGTTCGAGCTGTACGTCACTTTTTAGTAAAACTTGAAAAATGCCTACTTTTTTGCACATTTCGGGGCATCACGTCCACAGATTAAGCGATAGCATTATTTTTTTTTCGCCATGTGTTCACTAATATTGATGTTTGTAAATCACGTTGAATTTTTTTTTATTACTATAGGCAGTAACTTACAGGATGTCCCCAAAGATAAATTTATTTTTATAAACTTTACTTTCTGCAAAGTTTGAGCATCTGTGGTGTAAAAAATGTATGAAACCTGTCTGACCGACTATTGTGAAAAATTGCCTATTTCATACGGATTCTAAAACAGTACTATACTAATAACTTTTTGTCATAAGTTACTAAGCTAGTGCTATGAATGCACCGAAGGTACTATCTTACATGAAAAAGTTGAAACAAGTATTGTACAAAAAATGACGCTTATTAAGATTTAATAATGTCATAATGTTACAGCAAATGCTCAAATTGTCCTCCTCTTGCCCTTATACAGGCCCTTAACCTTTTTATAAACGATCTCTTAAGGACACAATTATAAAAAAAAATCTCCTATTTGTTGTGCCGCTTCGTGGACGCGTAGACGCAGGTCTTCAATTGTGGTTATGTTTATTTTGTATACTTGTTCTTTTAAACACCCCCAGTAAAAAAAATCAAGTGGATTCAGATCAGGCGAACGTGGAGGCCACAATATTGGACCTAATCGGCCAATCCATCTTCTTGGATAACTTTCATTTAAATAGTTTCTCACTCGCACGAATGAAAGTTATCCAAGAAGATGGATTGGCCGATTAGTTCCAATATTGTGGCCTCCACGTTCGCCTGATCTGAATCCACTTTTACTGGGGGTGTTTAAAAGAACAAGTATACAAAATAAACATAACCACAATTGAAGACCTGCGTCTACGCGTCCACGAAGCGGCACAACAAATAGGAGTTTTTTTTTTATAATTGTGTCCTTAAGAGATCGTTTATAAAAAGGTTAAGGGCCTGTATAAGGGCAAGAGGAGGACAATTTGAGCATTTGCTGTAACATTATGACATTATTAAATCTTAATAAGCGTCATTTTTTGTACAATACTTGTTTCAACTTTTTCATGTAAGATAGTACCTTCGGTGCATTCATAGCACTAGCTTAGTAACTTATGACAAAAAGTTATTAGTATAGTACTGTTTTAGAATCCGTATGAAATAGGCAATTTTTCACAATACTCGGTCAGACAGGTTTCATACATTTTTTACACCACAGATGCTCAAACTTTGCAGAAAGTAAAGTTTATAAAAATAAATTTATCTTTGGGGACATCCTGTAAGTTACTGCCTATAGTAATAAAAAAAAATTCAACGTGATTTACAAACATCAATATTAGTGAACACATGGCGAAAAAAAAATAATGCTATCGCTTAATCTGTGGACGTGATGCCCCGAAATGTGCAAAAAAGTAGGCATTTTTCAATTTTTACTAAAAAGTGACGTACAGCTCGAACCGGAAAGCTACCGCGGTTGGTTCGTTGACAGCAACTCGATCCCGACGCAGTAGTTTGACATCTCTGACAGCGGAGTTTTCAATTTTAAAACCGCGCATCCATGGCCGTCAGCCGTCGATTTAAAGATTTTTTTTCAAAATCTTCAATTCAATTCAATTCTCTCTGTGTTGCATTCATTCAATTTGGCTTCGGTATCGATTTGAGTAATCGACGCACCGATTTGAAATTTTCGCGGTTCGAAATTCGGCTGTCAACTGTCAAATGAATCCGATCCCGATTCCGACGGAAGAACCGCGGTAGCTTTCCCGTTTGAGATAGAAAAAAAAAACGTATTCTGGGCAGCCAACCCTTCTCCGCAAGCCGCCCGTGCAGGGATATCCACTGGTCTCCGGACACCCTGTATATACAACTATCTGCGGCCCGCGGTTTCACCCGCTTAAGTCCCGATCCCGTAGGAATATCGGGATCAAAAGTAGCATATGTTACTCAGGGTGATTGTAGCTTTCTAATGGTGATAGAATTTTTGAAATCGGTCCAGTAGTTTTTTAGTTTATTCATTACAAACATACAGACACACAGATACATACATACGCACATACACACAAAAATAAAAATCTCTTTATAATATTAGTGTAAATAGATGTGTAGATGTAAAGGTGGACTATCTGCGTCGTGCAGTTTCACTTGCGTAACTCATTCACCAGCACCTGTTTTTTGTAGACGTTAAGTTTTATATCAATGATCGTATCAATCAATTAACACCGCCTTTGTATTTCAGTTTTGTAAACAGTAGGTTGACTGGATGATAAAATCATAAGTAAAAGTATTCACACAATATATGGAATCTGAAGTCTTAGTGCTAAATTTCAAACAGGATTTTACTGCCTCTGTGTGCAAAATGCGATATCTTCCCTACGTTACTGTTTCTTCCTTATTCTCTCCTTTAAAAACACTACATATTTTATATTCATTTATATATTTTATATATTTATTTTTCGGGCCGCGGCCTACCGGGCAAAAACCACCTGCCCGGTGGAAGATCTTCCCTTGGGAGGTACACATCATCACGTACCCCCAAACTGGTGACCCCGCACATGGACAAGAGCGCAACCTTCGCCGACATGAGCTTCAACCCCGCACCACCCCACCTACCCCCTGCATCCTGCCAGCAGCAGCCGACAACCACTTCTAGCCACATTGGTTGGACCACGACGCCTGTGTAGTTACAAGCACTGGTTCACCCTCCAACGGCTACACCGCATCGCATCTGGGCACCTGCAGCACGCTTCCGAGATCCGGCACCTCATCGATTGGCCATTGACACGCTGGATCATCACGTGCTATGCCCCCTTCACACGTCCCGACTCACCGTGGACATCACTGTTCCGACTCACTGGAACAGCATCTTCCCGACTCACCGTGGAATTCAAAGACTCCGACTCACTGGAGCAGCATCCCGACTCACTGGGATATTCCGTCTCGACTCACTGAGACGCACGCAACACAACTGGCACACTGGCAAAAACAATCTGCATCGACCTCCGGTCTCGAGGGGGAGTAGTGTGGCGGACGCCCACAGAATCAACTAGATGGCGTTACTAGTATGAAATCCTGAATCGCGCTATCAACATTCTTTCCGAGATAAGCTCATATACAACTCCCGATGCGACATCGTCGGGCCGCGGCCTACCGGGCAAAAACTAACTGCCTGGTAGAAGATCTGCCCTTTGGAGGTACACATCATCTCGTACCCCCAAATATTTTATTCGGTTTTAACCGAAAAAAAATTCAATTTAGTTGTTAAGATTGAACTTTAGTAGGACTTATCGCTAAAATTAGTGTCTGTGTGGGCTTCGGTGCTTCGGGAAGCCCCACAGCCCCACAGGCCTTTCATCACAAAGCACAGGAACAGACATCCAAAGACCAGACACATGTGTCATGTGACGTCGCCTTCGGTTTATGTTTCATTTATCTGCCACAGAAAGAGACTCGCCTTCCCTATGAAAACACTCTAGGGGTGTGACAGAGAGGAACCCGTGACGTGAAGTCAGGATGAGAAGATTCGAACATTAATGTTGTTACTACAGAACTACCTAATGATAAAAGTAAGTAGGTAGGTAATACAAACGGTACTTGCAGACTGCAGTTAGATAGTATAATAATTATTATGCAAATCATTGTATAATCTAACTAAAATTCTTTTTCCTGAGATAGATAGTGTTTTGAGATCGCGAATTAATTATACCTATACTGACCGCAGTTGTCGGATTTCATTACTGAAATCGTTTTCAAAAATGTTTGAGATAAAAAAACAATATTAATGAACTAACTAGGTACATAGTTTTAAGCTGATCGTCGACCACCAACCAAACTATGGCTTAGCTACCCAGTTTTCATTTTCATATATCTAACTGAACAAAATTGGCATGGTTTGCGGTGGACGGACAGTCGGACAGTCGGACATGTTGAAAAACTAACTCAAATGTATAACCTAGTATGACACTAGCATCGCCCAACGGTTTCACACGGGTTCCTCCCGATCCCGTGGGAATTTCGAAAAATTCATTCTCCTAATTTCATGTCCTTAGGATCAGCGATTTCGGCCATTTAGTCAGTCAATTAGTTAGGGCTTTGAATTTAATATGTGTAGATAATACTGTCAAATTACAATTAAAAGATTGAATTGATTTTTGAGTCAATTGAATCTTTTATATATTCCCATAAATGATTTACATGGAGCTTTTATAAAATAGGCATTTCGTTACGGACACGAAAGAATGCTTAAAAGTGGTCGATCAACATTTGACAGCCGATGGCCAAGTCGTGATCGATATCTTCATCTTTTTGTAGATAAAGATTTTTATAAGGTACCATTGGACGGTTTCAGGCATTCATCTTTGTAAACCGTAGCAGAAGGACGTGAATTGTTTGACAGAGAAATGAACAAGTATACCTAGCTATAGGGTTACGAAACCACATTCCGCGATATATGAACCCTGGTTGTTAATTTAGGCCGTTGGTGAGAACCGATGCCGGTCATCTAGATTTGGTTAGGAATTAGCTGCTGTAAGTAGTAATTTTCTATGAAACCTTGAAATGCTAAATTACTTATAATTATGATTTGGAGATAATAAGAGCTTTGTCATTGGTGGACCTTACTTACCACATGGCATTGTACAAAAAATAGCAAGTAGTGTTGCTTCGAAAGGTACGTTAAGCAGTTGGTCCTGGATGTCAGGTCAAGTTAGAGGCCTTAGCGCGACCTGAAAATTCTAACACTATGTCAGCCACATCATTACACGAAAAGAAGGAGATTGTACAAACTTTGGTAAGTTTTGTGGTATTTAGACAAAAAGATACTTCTAACTCTATGGAGAAGACAACATAAAAAATCTCATGTCGACATTTATCACTCAAATTAGAGATTAATGGAACAGATGTGGTCAGCAGTTGTTCAAAGTCGGTAGGCGCTATTTCGAGGTAGAATGTTGTAGTACTGAGTACTGACGTTGCAGTGAGCGGTGACTCATGTGCGGGTACACGCTCAATACTAAACCATATTAAATACTAGCTATGCCCCGCGGGTTAACCCGTGTTGTTCCCTTTTCCTTGTGTGCTAAACAACCAAATCTGGGTAGCCGTTTTTCTCGACAAACACAAAACAACCAATCAAAATTTTCGCATTTACTATTGTAATAGTGGGATAGAGCTATTAAAAACCTCTATCTGTATTTCGTGGTTAGCTCTTGTTGTATTAGGCACAATATTTTGCCCTATATGTAAGTACTAGCTGGGTCCCGCCGTTTCAACTCGGGGAAAGTCACGATCCCGCGAGAGTTTTCAAAAACTCTTTCTTATCGGATGACATGAAGAATCACCAAATTTCACTCTACCTTTCATCTTTCTTCACTACTTGTCCATACAACGGTTGTCTGCAAGATATCGCTTTAAGCGATAAGGCCGCCCGTTGTTTATAGTTTTTTTTTTAATTGTAATTGTATTTTGGTGTGTAACAATAAATAATTAATCTATCTCTCTACTATCAGCGGTTTAGGCTGTGCGTAAATATGCTGTAGGCAGTCGGTCAGGACAAAACATTTCATAAATATAAGATTTAACCGATACCGAGCGACTACAGACGAAATAATGATACGGGACTAACAACCGCCATTATAGAAGTCACAAACTGGAACGGCTGGCGTCGACCCAGTCCCCATCATTGTTGAATACTCAGAATAACAACAAACAAGTTCAACAACGAATTGCGGTAAATAGCAATAAATTCATCAACTAAAGTCTCATGTAGTTTTGTAAAATGAATATGCTTTCCGAAATACCAATTTCCGAAATGGGAAAAAAACTTTAAAACAAAACCTAGAAGTACCTATTTATAATGTATAGGTAGGTGTACAATACCTATTATGGCTTCGTGTTCGTTCGTATTTTAAAACTATCAAGAGATGAAAGCCGAAAGTTTAAATCACATTCATTTCATTCTCACATAAAATGAATAAACGTGACAAAACATATTTTAGTTGACATTCTAGAAACAACGCATTTCTCCTACAGCCTACTATACAGGTAACCTCGTTATATTTTGAACTAGCTGCACCCCGCGAGAATGCCAGGATGTAACGTGCGTGGCCCATGTTACTCCCTAATATGTAATGTATTCTCATTTTAATAATTCATCAAAATCGGTTTTGTAGTTCCAGTTCCAAACTTTAATTTAAACAAAAGTTTTTTTAGTATTAGTTTAGATTCGTTAACTTGTAACACAAGGAACGTTTGTTTCAAGTTACTACGAGTACCTCTACTTAATTTATCTCGTATAGTTCCCAAATTCCGTAAGTTTTTAATTACAGGACTAATCGTCGAGCCAGGCTTATTTATCACCGGTAGCAAATTGCAAATAAAGCTTTCTTTAATTTCAACCCTATGGTGCTCATGCGACTCAATTAATTCACATAAAATCTCCAGAAAACTACAATATTGGTTAAATTAGGTAATTGCCACGGCGATTTCATAAAGATTTAGTATTTTTTCGGAGAGAATCGGGAGAATTTCGAAGTTCCTGTAAAAAATATAATGTAATTACTTTCACGGCTAGCCCGGGACACAGCTAGTCACAGAATAGTTAAATCATTTCTTTAGAAAGAGTCAATTCACCCTACAACGCTACATTTATACCACGAGGCTGTAAACCGGCCGGGCAGCCTTTCGAGGTCACTTTTTGTGCACGTCCGAAACATTAAACACACTAGTACGATACGACTATAGGTTTATATAAACGTTTATTTTTTGTAATTTTGAACGTGATCTCATTTTCTTTTCGGCACATGAGAAGATTATAACTATGTAAGTATATAATGTAGGCAGAAACCCGTGGATGAAGCTCGTAGCGCGTTCTTAGTTTACTAAAGGTTTAGTAACAATTTGAATTTGAGCATTTGTTGGGCATGTATTAATATAAATTAAGTTTTAACAAGTCCATAATGAATTATGGAGTTTTACAAATGGGAAATGTTTGGCCCTTACTTACTGCTGCAGTAAAACGAAAGGCAGAACTTCAAATCACACCCATAACATCGAATTTTACAAAATGCATTTTTAATTAAAAAAACACATAAACAAAATAATCCCCAGAACACTTTCAACAATGTGTTAATCTTCTAGAAACTTATCGATAAGCGATGTCGATAATGGTTTACTTTGTGAAGAAATTAATGATTTTAATCGTTATTATTGACGGGCGCATCAAAGCTATATCGATGGTCGAATGAACACGCTCTCTCAAGATTTCACGGGAGGTATGGACGCATTTGCATGCAATATGCATTTTAATTCAATTAAGCACCTATTTACCATCGCTTGTTTACATTAAATCGAATAGATAAAATGGTAAACTACTAATACATAACATTTTATACGTATGGTTTGGTCATATAAATATTCTCTTATGTTTATGATTTTAACACGGAAAGTTTAGCAAAGTTAGGGATAGTTATACAAAAATCTATTCAAAATTCTGCACCCAACAGGATTTGAACCTGAAACTCTTTCTAATCCGTATATACCACTTGCGCAATAGGTGATGCCTATCGCATCGGACTACATCGGATTTGAAAGGTTGCAGATTTAAATCCTGTCTGGTTGCAGAATTTTGGATAGCAGTCACTTATTTACTGTGGAAAACACTTTCAAGTAAAATCTAAAGATTTTAGGTTTTGGACTGGCTTTTCATGAGATTTTAATTATGAATTACGAAATGTTTTGGTATAACTTTATTCAGTAGCTTTTTTTAATTTAGCTGCTTTTACTCGCGCCTTCGCAAGCTTAATACCCTTCCCATTTATATTAACGAGTAGTTTAATAATAAGTGGTTATTATAGTTAAGGTTGCCTACCAGACGGGCTATAATCTAGATCACTGGTTATTCGATACGACTGGAAACGTTACAATTTGAACCAAATACGTGGGTAATAAGACCGAGTAATAAATGCAATGTTTCGCAACAATTGCACAATAAACTTACACTTTACGAAATTATTTAATTAAGTACAAATTAGGATTGAGATAATTAAGTACGTACGTACATACGTTTAGAACTGTGCGAATTACCTCAAAGTAACAATAAATATAATCTTGTTCTGTTTGTAATTTAGAAGCTCAAGCTAAAAAGGTAGAGAGCAAGGGGACCCCGGACGACTAAAACTATGCATATATGATATAGCGTCCCCAACTATTACCACTTTGGGTAGAAATTGAGCGGTCCGCTGTACCGTCAGGCTACTCCGAGGAGCAACCGTCAGGGATCTGTTTTAGACAGATCATGTCTCCAAAGATAGTGAGCAATGGAACGTTGCATTTTAGGGGTAAAACGAAAAGACAAAATTCGCCATCTCTCTCATGTATCCGGTTGCATCCTACTAGGAAGCCTAGGGTCTGCTAAAACGACAAAAGAGGGGAGCTAAAAATATGGATATTATAAGTCTGCTCACATTGATATAAAAATAATACACAATGCGTTGTTTCTGTCTGTCTATTTTGAAACTTTATGATAAAAAATTACTCCACTTAATAATGTCCCAGGCACTACAGCGCTATAAATAGCATAGATAAAAAGTTGCTTCTCACTTAAAAATTAGATGAAAAGACCAATTAATTACAACCTAAAAACACCTATTTTTGGATTCTAAAGCGCACATTGTTTTTTCACAAAGTCATATTGGCATAATGATAAACAACATATCAGTTTTATATTATCACAATCATGATAACATATCAATAATAAGTAATATGCTTATCATCGCGATTGGCAGGTAAATATGCCGCGTTTAGACATGACAATTCAATGACCAATCATTTTTTTTAAAACTCTACTTACCGGTCCAAAATATTAAATTATACTTGCGTGCGTCAAATGCACCTTTTCCGATAAATTTACATTTTGCCTGCGCCGAAAATCAGTTTAAAATTTAAAAATGTATAATTATGTTATTTAGCAATCTACCACCTGCTTAGAGGTAAGGACGGAGGCTATTTTTACCTCCCGTCAGGCAGCACATAGCCTAGTCATTGAGACCATTGACCCCGGTGCATCGTCTCGAACGTTTTTTCACAAGTCAATGCCCTTAATTGTTTATAATTGTTGTTCCCAGTATGCAGTGTTGTAACTTTATAACAAAGAACGCGTTGATGTCTTTTGTTGCACCGTAGCCTTTCTACGAGATAATATAGGATGCGGAAGAATCTAAATTTTCCAAACTGAAATTCGCAGACTGCATAATGCTTAGTATTATAAAACAGTAGTTAAGTAATTAGATGCCTCAATTAGATTGTGATTTGAGAAAAATATCTTTTAATTCATACTGTGATTCAAGCTATAGGTATATATACCTACCTATGTAGAGTCAAACGACTTCCTTTTTATCACACTTCAGTAATAAAAACAATGCCAACTCGTTAGTTTTAGCCGTTATCTGCTAATGCGAGGAAAGTGAAAACAAAAAGGCGATGCAACCGCTGACTCATGTTAATGTGCATGAGTGGAGACAAAGAGGCCGTTGCTTTGATGTCTTTACTTCGAAACAGACGTTTTTTGAAACTTTTTCTTTTAATTTAAGTGACAAGGTATGTTAGCATTAGAAATAGGTAGGTAACTAGGTACTCGCCTTATAGGTGTTTATGTACTGCTTTTCCAGAGAACAATAGACGTTTTTCTCTTATTTGTTAAATTAGGTAAAATTAATTAATGCTGCGAAAACGTGTCTTAAAGGTTATTGAATTGTGTTTTCTACTTTTATTCAAAGTAATTAATCATTGAAGTTCATTAAATGTTTCTGTATTTGGTAACGAGACGTATCGTCTACGTTTGGTGCGAACAAACAGCGGACGTAGGTATCTTAAGTAGGATAGTAGATGTATGGAATTATTACGCACTCTATGTTACCTACACGGTTTTGGTCATACATTTAAACAAAACGTTAATGTTCTCCATAGATAGAATAATGGGATGGGTGCAAAGTACGTATAGTTTGTCTCGTTTGTTTGTATGGGTGCATCTCTTGCTCGCCATGCTACGTCACCGCAAAAACCAGTCAGTCAATTGACCGGTATACTGTCAACCTTCAGTTTTTTCTTTATTTATAACTCGCTCTGCGCTCTGACTCGGCAAGTTATGCCTCGTTCATATAAAGATGCTTAATTGTATCTAGCAGATAGAGTTAGTCACTGTAACTAGTACCTTCTTGCCTTGTAGGTATCAAGTTGTACTTAACTGCTAAAGCTGTTGCATCGAAGTTTGTTTCTTCAAATACTTAATTTTCACTGATATCTCTATACTGTCTTATTACATCGACGTTTTGTATTCGTATTGTTACTACGATATTTTCATCGTCGTGTTTATGGCATATTTTCTGACCATGTTAGATGTTAGCATGGTAGCCCCGTCCAGCATAAAGCGAGGCTTCTGGCTTTACTATTTGATGCCATCAAATCAGCCAGCGTACTTTTATTAGGGCTAGAGGTTACTGTGATGTTATGTTACAACCGAAAACTGCGCTAACAATGATAGATTTTTTAAAGAAAATACTATAAGTACTCCGAAGACTAATAACTGCGATATCTAGTTTATTAGGACTTGATCAGTAGCAGCCTAGTAAAGATGGTAGAGCATCAGTATGTTAAGATGGTTAGTTAGGAGAGTAAGTTAGAATTCAGGAACCTCTGGTCTGATTTAAAAAATCTTACAGGTTTCGATTGTCCATTTATTGAGGAAGGCTATATTATATTTTCAAAAAATTTAGGCGGACGAAAAGGACACATCAAAAGGTTACGAGAGTGACTTAAGTAAGTTAGTTGGCATAGTAAGTTAGGACTATAAGTCAGGACAGTAAGTTAACATAGTTACTGTCCTAACTACTATCTTGACTTACTATACTAACTTGTCTAACTTACTGTCTAAAGAAAATATATCTTTACTGCGAAGGTGAAACCAAATGGAAACCAATAATACAAAATTACAAGACAAGAAAAAACTTTTGAATACTTCCTCCTGTCAATACAAAAGTCTTCTAAAGGCGTTTGACTACATAAGTACCTACATAGCTTACTAAATACTAAATACCTATATTTAGTTACTTAATTAAGTTAATTTATTTTTCTTAGACGATCGCATTATTTTTCGTAAAGATTTCCACTATTCAACAAAGGTTCACAGATTAAATGTTTAAAACTTAGTGTATAAGTCCTTGGCAGAAAGTATTATCTCTATGAATAAAGCAGATAAATAAATTGTGAGAGTTTCAAAATGATAAAAAGATCCTTAGATAAATTTGATAAGGCTATTAAGGTTTAGATAACCTAGTTTCAAAAAGATAATGTTAACTTTTTATAATAATGACGAATTCTATTGATCTACCTACAGCGTTACCTACAAAGTTATTGAAAATCAGTTTTTTCAAGTCGTTGGCACTATTGCACAAAATGGTCATTTTGATATTAGACATTATAAAACTATTTTCAATATTTACTGTTTTTAAGAATTTCTAGTCTTCTTAGCTTTTTTCATTTAAAATTAAAGTCATTATTACTAATAAGTATTAGTTTTTTTGAAAGGCTAGGTTCTACAAACAGTGCTTCGGAAGGCACGCTAAGCAGTGGTCCCGGTTGTTATCTCTGATAGCAGTTGTTAGGTCAAGTTAGAGGCATTAGGGCGACCTGAAAACTCGTAACACTAGGTGAGCCATACTACTATCTGAAAATAAGAAGAAGATACATTGATAAACAAGGCATTGAACTTATAAATATTTAGAAGTTACTGGTTCAACTAACTAAACCGTTCAAACAAAGCATTATACGGTTTAATGAACGGACAGCGATGGCGGCGGAGCGCGGCGCTCGCGGTGCGCGCAGTCGGCCTCGAGCAGCAGGCGGCGCGCGCGCAATCGCACGTTACACAGTGAAAGGACGCATGACTCACAACAAAACCAGTCATGAACGAATACGCCGAGTACGACTGGAGACTGCATCAGATGCAAAACGAACGACTCTGTGAAGTTTCCCGAAAAAGGCTAACCGACGGAGACAGACAACGCGCCCTGGATGGCTTAAAAGAATCCGTAGACTCTAGCCTTAACCTCGCGCTTCGTGACAAAAGCAGGTGTCAAGACGATAATTTTCTACGGCGGTTCCTGTACGCGAGCAAACATGACGTGCAGCAGAGTTTCGAGTTGTTAGTTCGTTATCATCAGCATCGACGAGAACATCCGGAGCTGTGGGCCCAGGCGGACGGTGGTGTGCTCCGCGCGCTGGCAGATGGCTTGCCGGGCGTGCTAGCGCAGCGGGACCGCCGCGGTCGCTGTGTGCTCCTCATGTTCGCCTCCAACTGGGTCCCACACGCATGCCCTCTGCTCTCAGTCTTCAGGGCGTTGTTGCTCACACTAGAACGCACACTCCAGGATGTACAGAATCAAGCCAATGGATATGTTATCATCGTCGACTGGACAGAGTTCACATTCAAACAATCGTGCAGTTTGCAAGCGAAAGTTTTAAAGATGATGATCGATTGTCTACAAGATTGCATGCCTGTTAGATTCAAAAGCATACATTTCATTGGCCAGCCGTGGTACGTGGAAACCGCTCTGGCGGTCATTAAACCATATCTAAAGGCGAAAACACGAGAACGCATCGTAATGCACGGAAACAATCTGTCTACGTTGCACGACGCTCTCCCCCTTGATATCCTGCCGGCAGAGTTGGGAGGAGAGGGACCGTCATACAACTCAGAACGTTGGTTACAAGAATTTTGCAAAGGCGAGAACATTACTCCCGCGCCAGTGACTCCGATCTCAGCTGCACCTATAGATGATACTCCTTCTGCGAAACTGGACAAAGCCTACATACATAAAGACAATGCTAATTTCTCGTTCCATGGTAATGAAAAAAGTGCAAAGTCAGAGTTATTACGCGATAAAGATTGACCTCCTTGGATGCAGTGGTCGAAACGTGATCATAATGGACAGCTCTCGCTGAGCACGCCAACTAAATTATTTATCGATGCATTTTTGTGCAGCGATGCATTTTGTGATATCGAGTGTATTGTTAATTTATATAGACTTAAAACCTTAGAGATTACGTCGAAAAAAATCGATGTTCGATTAGTAATATGTTCGTGTTTGGGAACTGAAGTGCATTTATACGGCCTTCGATTGAGGCGACTACTCAATAACCAGTTAATTTCACTTCAATTGAAGTGTTTGGGCGTTGATAAAAGAATTGTATGAAATAATGAATCATAATATTTGATGAGTGCGAAACGATGTTCTTGGTAGGATCTCTCGGGCAGCGAGGGCGCATCACGGAGGCGTAGGTAACGGTGCCGAGCTCTCATTTCGTCGCATCCGTTCCGATCATGATCGTGAGCGCTGGTTAGCTCACTTCACAATATTGCATCTCGGTATACGTGCTACATTTTCATTACTCATCTATTATTTTTATTATTTATGAACAGACCAGTACCTGTAGCAGTCTAATATCTCAGATATCACTATTATTTTATAAGTTTTATTTATGCTTTCATCCAGTGAGGCTTCTGCGCATTTAACTATGAAGGATGTTCCATGTTTGAAAATAATGTGAAGAGTTCGATTTATTTTGATAATAAGTGTCTATTGTGTGCTAGTTGTACCGTCGTTTCTTTTATGTTTTGAATGTGAATATATTAATACAACAGTATTAAGTTATTGTAAATGTAAGTACTTACACGTTTGCTTGTTCTCGCTTTATAAGGTTTCGTATTGTCTTTCCGTTATGGCTCTCAATGAAAATGTATTATTTGAGCTCTCTGACATCATGTCCATTTTGTAATAAGTACTTAAAAGAAAATAAGTCGAAAACACGTGCCTTATCGACGTAGTGTTAAAATTTGAAAGGCTTCTGTGACTGTATACTTACCGCAAAGTATGTAACGTTTGTGAGTTATTATGAAAGATTTATTTTTCGACTGATGTATGTGTGTGTGTGTAGCTGTACAGCTAAGCTGATATTAATTTAGCAATAAACTCTATTGTATTGCAACTCATTATTTTATTTTACTAGCTCTTAATCTGTGCAAAGTGATTTTCTGTGTTGAAGCTAAGAAAATAATTAGAAACTTAAACAATTGAAACATAAAATATAAAAATCATTACATTCAGTAATTATAACCTACCTATCCAATTAGTGATAAGTATATAAAAAACTAAAGATACTTCAGGTGTCAACATAAAGTATTTTATTCACATTATATGCAGGGTGTTGGAGCTGCTGCGTATTTACGTTGAATTAAACGTTCAGGCAAAAGCTTTTTTGTAATACGACTATTGGAAATTTGAAATAGTTTAGCTAGTAGTAGCTGATTCTGAGATTCAGGGGTCATTAACATAAAATTGACATTTTATTAAGTTTGTACCTACTACTACAGTCTAAAGTTTAGACATTAATTATTATTGTTTTTTTTAAACCAGGTGTTTTTTAGTTAAAGATAAACTCAACATTAAAAAAAAGTACCTAAGTAAAAAGTTCGTCTGGAAGTGTAGAACAACGCATAGTATAAGCAGCTGCTCTATAAACTCCATCACCCTGTATAACATAAATTGTAAAAAACTAACCATGTTCGGCCTTCTACGCAGGAAGTACCTATATACATTGTAAAAACACTGTAATGTGTTTACGACAAAATCACAAAAATACATAAAGCATAAAGAACGATAAATCATTCACCAAAAAAATTACCTTCCAACCAAATCGATTTTCTTATCTTTGGCTGTCTCACTATATCTATATACATATCTATACCCTAGATATTTTTTCTTCTGTTTCGCTATGTTGGATATACATACATATAAACTCATTTTTTTTTTCAGGGTTGACAGTCCTGAAGAAGGGACCTTTAAAGGTCTCGAAATATTGAGCGTTGAAACAATGCAATGGTATAATGATTTACTATGCCCCTAAATCATGGTTCAAACCAGGTCTGGCCTTGAAACTCATTTTAAAATAACCATGATGCGATTAAAACCGAAAAATGAGTTTAATTTCTACCTATAGGTACAATTAAAATTTCGTATCTACGGGAAATTCTCGAGTCAAAGCAACAGAAATTGGAGTTATGTTAGGTAGTTACTTACATAACGTAGCATTTCGAGTTTATTTAAAGAATTTACGTTACGATTCGAAGTGTTAATTTATTACGAAGCCGATATTGGTAATTTAATTAACATTTGATTAGAGTAACGAGTTTGTAAACAAAGTTGAAAATTCAAAGTAGGTATATAATATAATAATATGTGGGGTACTCGACAATCGTGCCTGAAAATAATTAGTGATGTATTAGTTTTACTTAACAATTTCCTTATATTATACTAGCTGCGTCCCGCGGTTTCACCCGCGTAAGTCACGACCCCGTAGGAACATCAGGATCAAAAGTAGCCAATGTTACTCAGGGTGAATGTAGCTTTCTAATGGTGAAAGATTTTTTGAAATCGGTCCAGTAGTTTTTGAGTTTATTCATAACAAACATACAGACAAACACACACACTAAAATACAAATCTTTCATCTTTAAAATATTAGTGCTGAGCTTAAATTATAGATCAAAACTAACAACTTTTGTTTGTTGATAATTTTGAGTTAAAAGTTTAGGAAGTTTGAAAATCAGCTGTTTCTAGAGTTAGAGGTATTGATCTTAAGGTGTCGGCGCTGCAGCACTGACAATTTTGTTACGTTTATCGTAAAAATGAAATAAGTATCGCTGCGGGCGATGCGGTAGTAGACGATGAATGACGATTAAAAACCGTCAAAATTAGATATCGCTGTGGCTGTTTACTGTGGCTGTAAGGGCAATGCCAATGCAAAAAATTAACATTTAGTTGTTTATCCATTTTCCTAAGTAACGTGACAATAGGGTTTATTTTCTCTGAATAACGAGTAGGAATACAGCAAGTAGGTTACACAAAACTTTTTCAACTTTGTAAATTGTTAAAAAGCGCCCCTAGCGGACGTAACGCGAAGCTTCATTTTCCATGCAATTTTGCGTAAGCATTTCAATCGGAATTATGCGGACTCTAATTTTAGCACTAGGTATAACTGCCTAAAATATTATGTAATAAAATGAAGGTCATTATCAAGATTTTCAAGTTTAAGTTATCTATTTCTATGCATATAATAGGTTGGTTCTATGGAAAAACCAGTTTTAACGTTTTGATATTATACGATGATCTAATATAAAGAGAAAGATAAAATAAACTGAATTTTCTGGTTGCTCTCTAGCTTCATCCCTCGTAAGTCCGATCACGTGAGAATATCGGGTATCAAAAGCCGATGGTAGCCTAGGTTATTCCTCGATAATGTAGCTTTATATTGGAGCAAGATTTTTTAAAATCGGTTTAGTAGTTTCGGAGCCTATTCGTTACAAACAAACAAACAAATATTTCCTCTTTATAATATTAGTATTTAGTATACTTACCTAGATAAGATTTTTTTAGCTACCTACCTAAAACGTATTACCTATTACGAAACATAACCATTTCTTGACAGTTAGTCGGGTAAAACATTATGTATAAAAACGTCCCTAGAAATCATATAATCAATTCATAAATAAACGTAGATAAATCTACGTTAGATTGTAATGGTAGAAACAATGTGTCTAGGTATCTACAGGGTGTAGATCATAATATTTGAATATTTATTTATTTAATAAAAACAAATAGAACTACATACAAAAGATTTTTGAAAATACGCATGTAACAGTAGTAGAATCGTAGTGGCTAAAACCCAAAATATGGGTGTTTATTATATTACCTCACACTCCAGCTCTAAATAACTCGTGCAGTTCTTAAACGATGACCGGACCAGATTAGTAAATAATGTATTTGAACCATGATCAATGATCATGGTTTAAATACATTACTTACTAATACACCACAAAATCATAGCAATGTTTGTTTGTTTGGAATGAAATTTATTTATTGTTAAATTGAGAAGTTCCAGAACTGCACGAGTTAGCTCCTGCAAATTAGAGCTAATAACTATCAACCGTTGATAACATCAATAAATCTCTCTCTCTCTCACACACACATCACACAACACACACACATGAAAAATTAAGTGAAAACCATAAATTATGTTATACCAATGCCAACCCATACCTATTTAGAAAGTAAGTCACAAATATAAATCTTTGAATTTCTATTATATTTTTCAAAATGTTTTAGTGTTAAAAAATTACACCCTGTATTCTAATAGATATGATAAAAAAATTCTAAAGCTATGCGTGCACTGATAAGTGATTAGTGATTACTTATCACTAAGTTGATCCACGCATTGGAGTAGCGTCGCCGTAGCATCCCGAATTTGTTCGTACAGAACATACACAATATACACACACAATCGCCAGCGAATAGGCGATATTCACAAAGAGATATTGCGACACTACAGCGAGCGACTCGCGGCCGCTGCGACTTATCAATGCGCGTGTAGCCTAAAGGTACGAGTTGGCAACGGGCGACATGAGGCGGCAGTGTATTTCTATGAAACTCCCTACGTAGTCAGCGACACGAAGCTAGCGACGCGTGCGTCGTCGAGCGAGCGTAGTATAATTTCATAGAAATACATAGAAACCAGTAGGGCCGCCGCGCGCGACACGTCGTCCGCTGCAGCCTCATGTCGCCCGTTGCCAACTCATACCTTTACACAAACACAAGAACGTCATTACGACTGTTTTGTCAGTAACATTACAATGAGACAGTTCCACGAGGTACCTCGTTTCGTTCCATAACAGCGAGCATTTATATATTTTATTTCTATACCTAAGGTACAATATTTATAGGGCAAGTGCGATTCGGTCTCAATGCCGATTAGATTCTGTGTGTTAATAAAATAATTGTTTAGTATTGTTCAATTCAGAGGTGACTAGATTTTTTAATATGTTTATTATATAAGTGCTACAACTTGCACTACAGTGGTAACTACGCTTGTATTATGGTTACAATGCATGTAAGTACAAGCAACAGCGGTGCAAGCTGTTTAAAACGATCGATCCCGCTACATCCTGCATCGAAGTCGGATATTAATTCGTTAAATAAACCTAAGTAAGAGGGTATAAAGTTGAATAAGGCTTGGTCTCATAATTGGGCCATTTGTACGTGACTAAGGTATATTACTAGCTGTGTCCCCGCGATTTTAAGTCCCGATTCATTGGGAATTTTCAAAAATCCTTTCATATCGGATGCCTATATTACATAAATAACACACTCTCAAAATTTCAGCCATCTACATCAGCGGTTTAGGCTGTGCGTTGATTAGTCAGTCAGGTCAAAGCCTTTTATTGATATACCCTAGATAAGACACGGGTTTCCTAATAAGAGAGTATTTTTTCACAAACGAAATGACATACGCATTCCTATGGAACCTATCTTACCAATAACTGATAGCATAATAGGTCCTACGGAACTCTAAAAACTCGAGCTGGTTGATGGTGTATCTACGTAGCGAGGCGATGGGCAGTGAACCGCGAGCGCACGCGCATGTCATGTGAATCACGTGGCGCTTCCGTTGGCGGGCTCAGCGGAAGGAAGGTCCTAGCGGTCACTACGATACTTGACCAGGGAAAGCAACCAGGAAATATGGAGACCAAGTATTACGGAAGTTGGAAATAGGACTACCTATGGCAAAACATGGAGGTTTTGCGAAGAATTATTTCCAAAATAATATTAAAGTAATATGATGTTATGCCAGGCGCCATAATCCTCGTAGTTCCACTGTGCCCGATCTATTACCATCACTTTACCATGTATAGTTTCCATCCGTAGATTTCTTAATAGTTCTATCCGACCCATTGTTGTGCTTGGCTGCTTTTATATTGCAGACAGAGTAAAATTGTTATGAAAATGGCTTCTCCGTGTTTGTTTCGGCTCATGCACGCCTTCCAACGGTCCGGGGCTCCATAGCCCCGTGATTCTAGACGTAAGTACCTATAAAAAGTAAAATGTTTTTTCTAAAATGATCGATTGTTAACTAGATATGTCTAGATTGGATATCATGATGATAGAAGATTTTGGCATTTTCAAGTAAAATTCATTTCACCATGTATAGTTTTCATACGTAGATTTCTTAATAGTTCTATCCGATCCATTGTTGTGCTTGGCTGCATTTTATATTGCAGACAGAGTAAAATTGTTATTAAAAATGGCCTCCTCTTGTTTGTTTCGGCTCCATGCACGCCTTCCAACGGTCCGGGGCTCCATAGCCCCGTGATTATAGACGTAAGTACCTATAACAAGTATAATATGAAATGTTTTTTTCTAAAATGATCGATTGTTAACTAGATATGTCTAGATTAGATATCATGATGATAGAAGATTTTGGCATTTTCAAGTAAAATTCATTTGCAACGCAAATGTGAGTGACGTAGTTCAGACACTTTAGTTGTAGACAACGTGCCCCACTGGTGTGTAGGTCGTAACGTAGGCTTAAACACTTAGTTGGTTTTCAATTTACTTCAATCACCTAGCCAACAATTAGGTAATTGTATCGATTTCTGAATGTCCTGTGTAGGCGGCCAATTGCAAGAATTCAGTTGGGGACCTGTTAAAATAATACTCAGTATATTTACGTAAGGTACTAAATTAATAAGACACTTTAGAATTTGCCTCCACAAACTTAGACGACCTCGGTGGCGCGTCGTGCGAAAGCGCGACTGCAATGCAGGAGGTTGCGGGTTCGATTTCCGCCGGGTGCAAGTATTTATGCTTAAAAAATAAATATCTGTGTCTGGTTTGGGTGTTCATGTATAATATGTATGTATTTACAAAAGAAAAATAAATATAAGTATTATATCCGTTGTCTAGTCACCGTAACACAAGCTTAGTCGCTTACCACGGGGCTAGATGGCGCTGTGTGTTGTTCACAGAATTTATTTATTATTATATTATTTAAACTATAGAAGACTAAAAACAGATCTGATTGGAGAATAATACTAGACGATGGTGTCTAGCGCCTTAGATGATAATGATCATTAACCTTCTATTAGGTATAATATTCTGTGATATTCTTGGTCCACTGCGGTTTAGGTAGTGCGTTGTCCATCAGTGTACTTAACACTTGCGTTTTATTTAAAAAAATCGGATTAGCAATTAGGTTACTTTTATTTAATTTCTACAATGCTACTTAATGCTCTAGCGGCCTCAATATGCAAACCGATGCGCAAAAGCAATGCGAATGCAATTCTTAATTAAATCGACTTTCTAATGAGCTATGTTCTCAATTTTATTCAATACTTATACACATAGATTAAATGGATGAACACTTCACTACATGAATACTGAAATAATTATAATTAGCACAATTAGAGACGATAAGATTTAATGGCAACCATAATAAAAAACAAAGATAAATAGTTACAAACTGTTTTATATGATTTATTTTATATATGACCTACTATTGTTTCATTTAAGAGTAGGTATTTACCTAACTAGTTTCTTTACCAGTTTATTTTTCTAAAACTACAAAGTACGCTTGTATATATACTAGCTTCTGCCCGCGGCTTCGTCCGCGTGTTTTACAGGAAACAGCATTAGGATATAATTATAATAGGATTGGGATATAGGATTAGGATAGTATTTGGATCATCCCGCCCTCTACTGTATGTGTAACAATTACAAAGCAAATAAAAAGTTTCATATAAAATTGGGCCTTTCTTATATCCCCCTCAGGGGTGAAATTTCGAAAAACTGTTTCTTAGTGGATACCTATTCATCACAAAGAAGCTCTCGCCAAATTTCATGTCTCTAGTACCAGGCGGGTCAGGCAGGTCTGTGCGTTGATATACGCTCAATCTGAGTCAGTCAGTACCAGGCGGGTCAGGCAGGTCTGTGCGTTGATATACGCTCAATCTGAGTCAGTCAGGACATTTAATTTTATATGTATAGAAGATAGATAGCAGATAAACGCTGGTATGCGCACGCGGTGCGCTGCTTTTAGCGTCCTCGCAGATTGTTTCAGCAAACTCATCCCTGAACAGTTTCCCATTGTAACATTTCCGCATGCAACCATAGTAAAAGTACAAGCAACGCATCTCACCTCACAACCTTTGTTTACTTGTGTACCTACCTATTTACGCATTTACTCGTGCGTCTTTGTGTCGGGAGATGATTGATTAACTAGGTAAGGTTGGTAACCTAGTTGAGCCTAGAAAAACAACGACTTGACTTATCTTTCGCACGGTCGACATCAAGCTACTTTTTCTCACATTTTATTTAAAAATTAATTCATTTTATTTATTAAAAACCGGTAGAAGATAGACCATGATTCTAATGACACTCATCGAAGTGAAACCGTGCTAGACGTTGCTAAATCTACGTCAGACAGCCGGAAACATTTATGTTTATTAGATATTTATAACCTAAACAGGACAGGGTGCCGCGGCCCACCGAATTTTTAAAGATGCCTGCACGTTTGCTAGACTTGTTTGATCGCAAGAGTCATCGTTAAAAATAGAGTACTTAACTTTGTGCAATAAATACACAGCCGTGGGGCATAAATACTTACATTGAACGATATCTCAGTCTAACGCAATGGTACACGCCATACGACTCAACGATGATCGATGTATGAAGAACCCGTCGCAGTATCAAGCCATCTAGTTGTCTAGTACCCATAGTACAAGCCTAGTGCTTAGTTTGATTGAGCTTTGTGTAACATTTATGTTTTATCATTTCGAAGTAAATCGAAATATGGACCCCTATTGGCATTCTGAACAGCTATTCCGCCCAGAATTTTATTAAAATTTTGCTTTTGAAGTATAAGTATAATCTCTAGCAAAATTACCAACAAAAGTGAACCGTTTACGAAAAACAACGAATCTGGAATCAGCTTGAAAATTGTAGCAGTCTAGCAAGTTTATAGGCAGTCTAAGTCATTATATTCCTATGGCAATAAAAACTAAAGTTTATATTCTAATTTTATATTTTAAAGAACATTAAGACGTTTATGCCGCCATAAAAGCCGGAAAATACGACGACAATTTATCAACGAGAATTAGAACATTAATCTATAGAACCTATGGGTTTCAGTACACACCTACACACACATAATGCATGTGTGTTCTGAACCGTAAACAAATAAATAAGCTATTGTTTAGCGTTTCATCATCCGAAACAATGCGTACTCTTTCATGTAAGACAAAAGGGTTAATCAGAACAGAGGCTGTTTTAATCAGAGTAGTAATGTTCCGTGTGGATATCCGATTAACATGTAAATAGACATACAAAGCGAAGTGATGGCGATTCATTGCAATAAATCTTCATATCCGAGCAATGTTCTCGGTTGCATTGCATCCTTCTCGGGAGCCGTTAAACTGCAAATTATTTAGGGTCGTAGCAGTAGGTAGGTAAGTCATCATTGATCTCACCTTCTGCAAATAGATTTGGCAATATTTTTACGGTCCAGCCCTCTTAGGGACCAAGCAGTTTATCCGCCACTGTGCGGGTAGAACTTAAGGTTTGCTAGTCTCCCTCAGATCCCATAGTCGTCTTTTACAACACCCACGGGAAGAGATGGAGTAACCCGGGTTATGTCGGAACTACACGTCACGGTATTCCAACAAATAATAATGCAATGTAATAAGTAGGGCATGAATCCCGGGATCCCGGGATATCGTAATCCCGGGATCTCGGACGCAAAAGTTCGATATTATAATCCCGGGATTGAGTGATCCGATATCGAGATTTGAGCAATTTACTATTTGGATAAATTAAGGTTTTTAGGTATATTTTTCCTCATGGATTGATTGAATGGAACTATTAAAATTAAACCCAAATTAGTCTACCCCTGAGGAAGAGATCTGTAAAGATTTAGAAGCGTAGGGAATTGGTAAAATGTTTAAAACAATAAAAGTAACGTGATTCATTGCAATTTTTAAGACAAGTATTTTTTATACAAGCTCGCATGCAAAATTTTTCTGCTAACATCATTTTAGTGGTGCGCCTAGAATTAGGCGCGAAAGCTTAGACACTTTCGGGTTTAGGCTATTTGTCCGCCATATTTCCAAAATGATGGGTTGGACGGCCCTCGGGGTAACTTATTTACGTAATCAAACCACTAGAGTCTTAAATATATTAAATATTTTATATTTAACACATTTTTTATTGTATTAAATTCGCTTTCTTAACGATATCTAAAATTCCAGTATCAATCCCGGGATCCCGGGATTGAGCTCTTAATATCGATATCGCCCCGAGATTGAAAACCTTCCGATATTGCATGCCCTAGTAATAAGTACTTGTGTACCTAAATTCTATTGTTATGAGAAGTTAACAAATCAATCTGGGACCTTACTCTCAGCTCTAAAATGCATGCTCTTCTCTGTGCAGTTTTTAACTTTTTTTTTTTCAGTATTTACGGTTTTTGGTTTGAACATCGTAGTACAAACAAGTTTAATGGTACTTAAATCCTTAATATTTTAGATAAATAATGATTATAGTGTTTAACCAACGTGCTTCAATATTTGACGCCAAAGATACGAGCAACATTGTAATTTGGTGTTATATATAGGGTAGTATATCGTTTACAGTATATATAGTCTAATCTTGTTTGTTAATAACGTAGACAGACTGAATTATCTTAGCAATAATGAGACTAGATAATTGGGTATACTTACATCACATATTGTCTGGGTTAAATATTTCATTAAAGATAACAGTATACCTAAGAATTTTAAGAATCTTTGTTTACAGTTGATATGAAAGGATAAGTGAAGGTTAAATAATAATTTTACGGTCATAATCCGTTTCTGTACGGTTTACATATGTACAATGTACATAAGCAATACATAGGTAGGTATTTTATTTGTTTCTGACAGCTGCATCTACTACGTCAGCGGTTCCCTAAGTGGGGGGCGCGCCCCCAAGGTGAGGCGCAGAGACCTTTATAGAGGGGCGCGGGTCACCAGTACAGGAAAACCGGCGATCGCTGAGAGAATGCATTCCAGACTGCTCGATATGACCAATGAAATTATCTAAAATTAACGCTAGTCAAGAACATAAATTATTGTTTGTAAAAAATGCTTTACTTTTTTTGAAGGGTATTGAGTTCAAAAATAGCAAAGATCACCTATCTACATACAGATTTTTATCATAATAAGTTTAGTACTTTTTGCATGAAAGAGTAACAAACACATGTATGCACAAACTTTCACATTTAATATTACATACCTACCTAACATTAAAAGTAGGATATTACTTTGAAAAAAAGTTGTAACACAAAGAAAAGTAACTCTAAAAAATGTACGATGAATTAACTAGTTCACTAACTAAGGAAGTAAGTACATAAGACTTATGGTACGAGTAAACCAAATAGATAATGGAAATGCTTTATCTGTGTAAGTATTTACCGAGTGAAGTCACAAAGGTATGCCCCGAAGATAAGAGTAGTTTGTACAAAGGAATTGTGTTCCTTAAAACGGGTACACCGTTCAACTTTTCCTTCTACTTATACTAACCTATCGTAGATAGATAGATAGATAGATAGAAATCTTTATTTGCACAACATAAACAAAGAAAATACAAAAAACACATATACAAAAGTAAATAATAAACAAGCTCAAAATTAAGTTGCACAAATGGGCGGCCTTATCGCTGAAAGCGATTTCTTCCAGACAACATTTGGATGGAGTAGAACCGTAACAGCTTGAGTGGTAGGCAGTGCACCTAGAGGGTAGGTAGGGGGTGGTAGGTAGGTACTTAGATTGTAGAGAACAGGATAAATACATAAAGTATCATTCTTTAGTAGTGGGTTTCATAGTGGTGTGGCTCACCTAGTGTTAGAGTTTTCATATCGCCCTAAGGCCTCTAACTTGACCTAAAGACGTTACTGCTGACAAAGATAAAAACCGGGACCGACCGACTGATTAGAAGGAGCTCTATAAAATGATTTTTGCAACACACATTATCTATCAGTCACCTATTCAAGTAAAGGCCGTACGTTGCTTACCCCGCATGACTATGCCATCGAGCCCCTTAAAAGTGATATAAATAAAGTTTTCTTACTCTAGGTCTGGTCGAACCCAAGTCGTAGCCCAAGTCGAGGGCTCATCCGTGTTCCAATACGTAGAACGGTGCAGCCACTGAGAAAGACGGGTCGGAACATGTTCAGTCTTCCCATCTTTAAGATGAGCATGTTACATCTTGAAACATAAAATATTATCACTTACCACTTGCCTTCAAGTGGGTAGTGGGCAAACGTTCAACTAAAAAAACTAATAAATAATTTACAAGTGACAATGTAAGTAAGAGCTCATCAATCAATGTTACTCTATGCATAAAGTTCAATACACAAGATGACACTTACACTTTACCTAAAACAGACCACACGTACAGCACACATGCACAAATTTCTTTATAAGTGTGCTGTAGATGTGGTCTATCTTAGGTAAAGTGTAAGTGTCATAAGACTCATAATTCATCGTGCAATTGAAGCTTGAGTGCAGGTTAGGTTTCAAAACACCTAACCTAACAGTACCTAACAAGTAACATTAGGTAAATACTTAGAGCGCCGAGGTTCACTAACTATTAGGTAAACTGTGGTACACTTACTATAACTGTAAATATGGCATAATGTACCCACTTGTATGCTGGTATGGTTAATGAACACCCGGAAGTCGGAAGCGCCACCAATTGATATAATTCTCCAGAATTATACGTTTATAGAACCTCGACGGATGCCACCCGCGCCATTGACAATACGATGGTCATTCAGACCGAAGATATCTCTTGTAAACAACTTACCCCTTTGTTACAGAACGAAGTCTACGTTTAAATCTTGTTTAATATCAGGTGCCGGGCCAGTTTAAAGCTCAAACTACACTGACACTGACACTTTACCTAAAACAGCCCATACGTACAGCACACATACATGGTGTTCCATAATGAGTGGATAATCTGAATTTCAGTTTTCTATTACAAGCCATTCGAGCTCGAGGCCATTTATTGTGAAATTTGAAAATTCCTACCTATTCCCACATTTATGCGTATCACATCTACAGTTTAAGTCATAGCACCATTTTTTTTCTTTTAATATCTTCCCTAATAATGGTGTTTCTAAATTGCATTTAAATTATTTCGATAGCTAGCAAGACGTCCCTAAACATAAATTTTAATGTTTATTTATCTTCCAACTGCCAATTTGCCAATCCACTTATAACGGAACATCCTGTATAAAGAAATCCGTACATGTGTGCTGTAGGTGTGACTTGTTTTAGGTAAACTGTGTACCTAAATGTCATTGTATCTTATGGTTTTTACAGTTTGTTACAAAAAAAATGTCTACTAGAAGCTTTCCGTAAACCCCAGACATAGAACAAACATACTTTCGTAGCGTGAAAGAGTCGTAATGACTACGAAAACGATCGTGGGCCTCGCTCCGCTAGCGATGGAAACCGGACCTAAACGGTAAGAACCTGATAATGAACCAAGGTTTACAGTTCAGGTTAACATCTTTCGTAAATAGAAATCTTTTGTAAACATGCAGGTAATAATGTTGAAAGATCGTAATGTTTTACATCATTATCGTTTGAGATGATAATTGGATTAAGGGTAATTCAGTGTGGCCTTAAAGATGCGCTCGAGTTTCATCACGTGAATACATACCTATGTAGGTACGTAGCGATCACGCAATACCTACATACAACTCTTAAAGTTGCTCTAGATTTTGTTTTAGGAAGCAAGAAATATTCTTACCTATACACAGCTTTTCACTCAGACTAAAATCATTCGAAAATGTACCTATACACGGTGCTCCGAGGAGGGGGTATTAAGCCGAAAGGGGGTTGTTCTAGAGGTGTAGGCGAACAACTTTTGTTCTACAAGTTTTAGAAATTCGAAGTAGTTTTCGAAAATGTTGAGTTTAAAGTTTGCATGAAAATCGGCTGTTTTTTAGAGTTTGAGGACATTGGCCTTAAGGTGTTCTTTTATTTAGTTTGGACCACTACAATCTAAACATTAATTGCCTTTTTTTTACAAAAACAGCTGATTTTTTAGTGATACCTACAACTTTAAAATTTTCGAAAAAAAAGTTCGAATTTCCAAAAGTCGAAGAATAAAAGTTGTTCGCCTAGACCTCTAGAACAACCCCCTTTAGGCTTAATACCCCCTCATCGAAACACCCTGTATAGTAAATTGAAATGCTATTAATATAGTTCACAATACGTACCGGCAAGGATAACGTTATCTGAATCGGGTGGTTTAGACGACTAGGGCGAACAACTTTTGTTTTACGACTTCTGAATATGAGAACTTTATTAGTAGTCCAGTCCAGTTCTATGGATGTATGTTTATATCAGAAAAAATGCTATCGCATCGGCGCGGGCGGCGCGGCGTTCCAAAGTAATAAATACTACATGTACTATTTATGTATTCTGTGGTAATACTTAAAAGTTATTTTCAGATCTACCTGCCATGTTATATGAACCCCGAATACAGGTAGCATTCTTCTCATCCGAGCGATGTTCCCGGTTGCATCCCTCTCGGGAGCCCGGGGTCCGCTTAACCCCAAATTAATTTGGGGTCGGCCCAGTAGGTAAGTCATAATTGACCATACCTTCTGCAAATAGATTTGGCAATATTTTTACGGCCGGCCGCCTGCTTGACACCAACCCTCCTAGGGACAAAGCAGTTTATCCGCCACCGCGCGGAGAGAACTTAAGGTTTGCTAGTCTCCCTCAGATCCCTTAATCGCCTTTTACGACACCCACGGGAAGAGATGAGGTAGCCCTATTCTATGCCGGGGCTACACGGCTACCCGAATACAGGTAGCATTGCCAAATGGCAATGGTGACCCGCAGCTCCAAATATCGTAGGTATGTAGAAGATTAGATTACGAGAGTTGTATCCGTCTAGTCTAAAGAGAGTTCAGTAATATAGTGGTGTAATTAGTTAACGGTGAATACCTGATAGTACCGTAGTGCGAGGCAAAATGTTGCGCGCCTCACTGCGGTTTGTGACTAGGTATTCCCGTATCATTGCTTCCCGCAAATCCACAAATGATTGCAATAATGTATTAAATTACGATTGTTGGTTATCCTTGAAACAATACCACCATATGTGCAGTGGCAGACAAATAGTTGGAAGTTCAATTCCCACTGTGTATTGGTATGGCCTAAAGATGTCTTTTTTATGGTTCTGGGTGTTTTTGTTCATGTCTATAAGTAAGTCAATTAGGGTTGCCAACCGTACTATAATATATAGTATTGTACTATATTTCAACTCAGCGTACTATATATTTTTGAAAGCACATATAGTACGCAAAATACTATATTTCTGGCATAATTTGTAAAAAGTTGTTTCTATTATAAATTCCTCCTCTCTGCATTTACAGAGGACTGTTTTCTACGAGTATGTAGAGGGAAAAAAAGAAAAGTCATAAAAAAGGTGCTCATAATTTAAACATTGAATGTCGGGAACATTTTTTTTTATTCAAGGAAGAAAGAGTATTTGAAAGTGTGAAAAAAAGGTTTAACTGCAAAAAATACGTATTTTTTCGAAATATTCTACAAAACACCGCTCTAATTTTTGTACTATATTTTTTTGGGTCGTACTATATTTTTTAGCCATAAATACTATATTTTTCGAAAAAACTGTTGGCAACCCTAAAGTCAATACTTGAGCGTAAATAATATGTCTAGGTCATGGATTTTTCTTCTGTTTTCGCGATGTTAGATAGAAATTAAATACATTATTCGGTTTTAATTGCGTGGTGTTTTTAACTTTTAGCATTGTTTCAATTGAAAATTGATACCGGTTGAAAATTGGATGGATCGTTTTCACTATTGGATAGCTCTGTTTTAAAGTAGGTTGATGTAGTAGAGTATACATCGACCTTCCAACGAAATCCAACAAGTAGAACCCGAGTAATCAATGAAAGGCTGGGCCAGCCACCCTTCTGTGGAAATACTTAAGTTTTACCCTGGATCAAGATTGGACGCAGTAAATTTTTTAAAAACTTTATAGAAAACTTCCAAGTAGGTTTCACTCCTACTTTCGTTCGAACAAAAATTAGGAGAGAGTTGCAGTGCACCCACGTGTTGCAATAATAAAACAATGATTACTCATAGCGATCGATCAAATGAAAGTTTAGCTAGATATTTGAATAGATATCTACTAATGAATCAGGTATAGTTAGTCATAGAGTCATAGTTTAAGGATTTTACAAACAATATTTAAATTATTTATCTTTTAGGTACATCCTACTACAATTATAATGTAGGTAGGCAGACATATCCTAAATATTTTTTGGTTATATTATACACCGATAAACTTTTTTATGTAAAAACTCGTAAAACTAAAAACAGACCTAAACTGAAAAAAGTTTAAATATTAATTAGGTACCACGTCAAGTAAATAAAAAGCGCGCTTTGAAAGTCACAAAAACCAGCAGATTCGGCTGATGTTAAGGGATGGATAAAAGGTTTTCTCTTTACCCTCGTTGTTATTATTGTATAGAGAATTACGAATCGACTCGCCCTTCAAATAGTCCTCTTATTAAGTAAATAAAAATACCTTTAAGAAAGCTATTATTGTCTGGCAGATATAAAATCAGTGATTCACCGGCCGGCAAACTGGTCCGGCGAGTATCCACAGGTACGGTGACTAGTATACCTTCCAAATTAGGCTCGATCGACTTCTGACCGCGAGGGAGAACCCTCGCTGGCTCGTACAGGTACCGATTAGCTATAAAGACGACCCAATAACTATTAAAGTTATTATGTACTTAGAAAAGTTGTAAATTAGTTTTCTATACAATTAAAAAGTCGATTTAAGTATGTTCCTACCTGGTACATGTCCTTATCCTACACTCTTATCCCCATACTTATAAATGATGATTATTAGGAAAGTGGACTGCCGAGCTGGGCTGCCGGGCTGCCGAGAGGGATGCAACTGGGAATATCGCTCGGATGATGATAAACAGATTATGTATCGTTTGTCTTTTACTGTGATATGAAGTTTTAAAGTTGACAGACAGAAACAAACGTTACATAACTTAGTCAACTGTTAATTATCGTTCTTAAGCAAGGGATTGTTGTTGAGAACCACTCCTTCGAGATTATAGCAGATTAGAGCAAATGTTTTCACGGTTCATGATATACAGCTCGGTGACAGACTGACGGACAGTCTCTGTAAAATAGTATTTGTAGTCTTTGTAAAATAATCCCTGTTTTTACCTTTGATAACGGAACCCAAAAGCAGTATTTTCTCAAAAGATTGTAGACAAAATACTATTCTGTTAGACTGAAGATAATAAATATATCGCGAGCGTGGGCCCTTAGGGGCTTCAATGTGTATGATCCTATATTTTTAAGCTTTTTTTTACAAGGGGAAATAAGGCAGCCAAATTGTACCAAATTCTATAAGCTAGACGTCAGTGTCATGGAAATATTGTTTTACTTAATATTAATTAAAAATGAATCCTTATTTTTGCCCTCGTCAAATCTTGCATTTATAAAGGTACATATAGGACTTCACGCAGTATTAGTATAAGTGCCTACCATTCTGCGGTTACAGTTAGCAGAGTTGTTGATGATAATATCGGTTTACTTGCGTTCTTGGATGGTTACACTACCAAGTCTACCTATGACACGATACCTAGGCGTGTGTCACTGTTATGTAGGTAGATATTAGGTAGCTCGGACTATCTCTTTCCTATAGTTGCAGAGTAAGATGATCGGCAACTTTTAAGTAACAAGATTAGGATTTTGTTATACTGATGCTGAAGATCGTACGAACTGGAGACGTAGACAAAGTAGGAAAGCGGACCCCGTGCGCAGTGGAGTCGTAAAAGTAGGAAACTTTACGTCTCCACTGCGCACGGGTTGCCCTAACTTCTTCAGTTGCATGCAAGAGTTCGGTTGTTAATTAAAAACAACAAAGAAAGACGATCAAAGTTGAAATAAAAAGATTAATTTATGGTGCCGAATTTTGAAGTTAAATATGGATAGCCGTTTGGTAGACACGCCACTGTTATTCTTATTAGATTAGGTGCCTACCCGATTTACGTACACGGGTAAAACCGCGGCGCCCAGCAAGTCGTTTTATAATAGGAGCTTCGTGAAGTAGCATAAATGCATTTATGCTGCATGAAAGGTCTGATATACCTCTAAGGTCTGCAATCTTATCTCCGATACCATAATTTACGGCGTTGTGTGGGTTGGGTAGGGTACCTAAGTATTCGTTCGCCCGAGATGGTAACTGGGGCATTTGAATAATTATCAGGTTCGGCTATTGAAGTAAGCGCTTCATTATTGACGATAATGCACCTACTTACTCGCTTACGTACAATTAATTTATTTTACGTAATAATAAGGTAGAGAGTAGGAGGTACATACGCGAGCTTGCGACAGGTTGGGTTAAAATACAACTTTTGGGTTTTTTACCCTAATATTTGCATTACCTATCTACCTTTTTGTCATTTAAAACACTAACATTAGCAATTCTTATTATAATTATAATTAACCATTACTACGTTCATCGTCCTACACTGTGCAGTGTGTAGGTGCACCGCAGCTAAGTTTTATTACAACTTCAAAAATCCCGCCATATCAGTTCATCATTCGCTGCTGCGGCGGCATGAGAATCGGCCTTCATTATTTTTGTTTCTCTTCCGTTTTGGACACAGCAATTGTTGCCAGTGTCACCTATTGGGTTTAAAAAGCCGTCAATGTCAATTTGACGTTGACATGAAAAATATCACTGATAGTTTGACATTTATTTACAGTGTTGCCACTCTGAACTGAAAGTACCAAATTGAGTTAACAATAATAAAGGTCATGATTCTGACACTGAAACTACACCTACAGCAAACATCGAAACAAAATGTCGATATGTGTGATATGAATTTCAGTATGCTATAGGTAGGTGTGGTCTGTCTCAGAGTTCACGTCGTGTATTCGCACCTTGCTACTGTTAGGTACCATTTACTACTAGTAGCTATTATTAGCGGTGTAAGTGTGACCCTTTAGATTTATATCATTAATATTGCCGTTTCTTGACTTTCTTGTTTATATTTTGGTCTTCAGTCATTCAAAATCATTAATTATATTATTTTCGTTTACTTAGATGATAAAAAAACGTGTGGCACTCGGGGACTGCCGCGGTAAAGCTATTGCATAGCATTTTTTATCAACTTATGCAATTTTTTATTTTATTTTGTACCACGTTGCCATGGTTACCAGCTACATGGTAACCATGGCAACTTGGTACAACATGATAGGCGGAGTGGGGGTGTTAGGTTTTTTTCGTTACGAAATTTCTTCATTCAAAGCTCAAATAAAAGCTATGCAATAGCTTAAACCCGGCCAAGTGCGAAACTCACGCACGAAAGGTTCCGTACCACAATCACAATTGGGTACGGAACCCTAAAATGGTTTACAGCAACCAATTTTTTAAATTTGATAAGAAAATGTGAAATATTTAGCTTCGATTCTTACTCCCATCATACGACCGCATCCCTAAAAAAAAGACGAAAAAAAAAAAACTTTGGCTCAAAGAAAATCTGAAACTTTTGAAAAACTGAAATTCTTTGGTTAGTGAAGGAAGTAAAGGGCAGCCATTTTGAATTCCATGACCTACTCGATTTGATTTCGACCAATCAGAAGAGACCTCACATTGGAATAAAATTCCCTTGTGGTTTTTGAAACACGTTTGTTGTATGGGAGCCCCTCTTAAATATTTGTTTTATTTTGTTTTTAGTATTTGTTGTTGTAGCGGCTACCGAAATACATCTTCTGTGAACATTTCAACCGTCTAGCTATTACAGTTCATGAGATACAGCCTGGTGAGGTGACACACAGACAGACGGACAGACAGCGAAGTCTCAGTAATAGGGTCCCGTTTTTACCCTTTGGGTACGGAACCCTAAAAAACTAAGTACGGCACGAAAGTTGAAAAGTTTTGTCGTGGAAGGGGAAAGTTCGCGCAGTACATTTTACATGCTCTTTCTATGAAAAATCGACTTTTGCGCATCCGCCATTTTGTTTTAACTAAATTGCCGCCTACTATGACTTGTATAGAACTTGGGACCCCATTTTTAATGTAATTTTAATTTCAGTATTGGCAGAAATTTAATAAATTATTTTATAAATAGATATATGAAAATTATCTAAAAAAATGTATCTCTGGAATTTTGTAATAGCAATACTAAAACAAGTTTTTGCGCTCTTCTGTCAGTGATTTTTACATGGGTTTATTTTCTAGCAAAATACTCCGTACTTCAAACATGGCGAGCTCTGCGGAAATACAAAAGTACATCAAAGATGCTATTTCTCAGGATAAGGTCGTGGTGTTCTCAAAATCCTACTGTCCTTACTGCACCTTAGCTAAACAAGTAAGTGCCAAGCTAACCTAAACTTGATCTCTATCAATGCTAAGATATTTTACCATGAGCATTATCAATTTTTATTGCCTATTTAAATGTATCTAGTTGTTTATATGTCCTTGAGCAACATTACTCTTTAATTGTAACAATAAATTGATACAATATAAGATTCCTACTTTTCTTCATGTATGCATAAAAAAAACCATTTCCAGGTGTTCGCGAAGGTAAAGCAGCCTATCAAGGTGATCGAGCTGGACCAGCGTGATGATGGGACCGCGATACAGGATAATCTTGTTGACATCACTGGATTTAGAACGGTAAGATACAATCACCATAGTTCTTGAGATATTAGTCATTCCCTGATGAGTAATATGACTCTAATGACTGTTTCACCAAAAAATACTTTACTTTTAGTATTGTGTGTGTTTATATCCATGTCGTTGGTGTTACTAGCTGCACATCTACATCACCTATGTCTATGCTCAGTATTGCAATAACAAATAGTTCCAAGTTACTTATAGTTAGTTAAATTGCATCTTCCTGTCAAAGGTCCCATACTTACATCCTACTAATATTATGTAGGTACTAGGTACCTATAAATGCAAAAGATTGTACCTAGGTATGTGATTATGTCAGTTATTTTTTCATGTAATAACTGCACCAATTGCGAAGAATCTTAGAATTTAATAAGATCTGAAATAACACATCCAAATAGTAAGATTAGTTCACTTGTTTGAAGTGAACACATGGAAACACTAACATAATTGCAAAAACCTCACAAAAAAATTTAAAGAGTTGTTTTTTTATGTAGAACATTAATGGTGGTGGTAAAAAATATTTCAAAAGGTAGGTAATATAGGTACCTTTTTTTGTTGGGTTTTCCCCATTATACTAACACACTTGTCAAATTTATTTTTGTTACAATGACTCATAAAATGACTTACTTGTCCTGAATGACTAACTGACCGATATCAATGCACAGCCTAAACCGCTAACAGTAAACATCTGAAATTTGGAGAGTGTGTTCTTTGTAAGATGTATGCATTAAATACAACAGGAATATCCGAAATTCCCATGAAATCGGGACTTACGAGGCTGCAACCGCAGGACCCAGCTAGTATTAGATAAATTGACATTCACATTACACAAGTTTAATTACCTACAAACATGTTGTGTACTTAAATAAGTATGACCAAATTGTGGTTTCTAATATCTAATAATAAATTATTATCAAAACCTCAATTAGGAATGTATGTGTACCTACATTGTTCTTATCAACTACATATCTGTACTACATTGTAAGTTAAAATATACTGTAAATAAATAATTATTATGTTTGAGATATGTTATGTTGTTATTATGTATGATGCAAAGTATGTATATTAGTACTTAGATCTTATTGTCGTCATAAAACTGGTATTTTCACATTAAAGTTAGTAGTTTAAAGTAAAAAAAATAAGTTTTATGGATGTTTTACTCTTGTAAAATGTACCTATGTACTTATATCATTATGACCTTCAATAAATTCACAAGCAAGTGATACTTTTTGTCAATCACATGTGCCCCGCGGTTTCAATCGCCGCAATACTTAGTTAATATTTAATTTTTATTATTATAGTAAAGAAAATGATTTTTACCAATTTGTAGGGGTTAAGGTCATAGCCCACTTACACGAGTCTGCTTCCACCCGGCAAAAAAAATATAATTCAAATATGGGCTTAAAATGTTGCTCTTTAGATATATTTTAAATTGGCATCATAAATACGCAGACAGCTCGCTTTCAGCGAGCTTACCGCCGTCAGACTGCTTGTCAGTCAGTGTAAAATATATAGTGCAATATTTAAAGCCCATATTTGAATTATATTATTTTTGCCGGGTGGGAGTAGAGTCGTGTAAGTGGGCTATAACCTTTAAAGTCCTTTTGGGTGCAGGATTTTGGAAATCGGGTTTTCAACTACATATGTAGGGAACACTTTTTACTAAAAAAATCTAAGTTCTGATGATTTATTTAATATAACTTAATCATTATTTTCAGGTACCTCAAGTATTCATCAACGGGAACTGCGTAGGTGGTGGCTCGGACGTCCAATCTCTGCACAACGCAGGCAAACTTGAACCCATGCTGATTGGTTAAACACTCACTTTTATTATTTATATATTGTCTATTTATTATGTCTCGGTTTATTTATAAATTAAATTTTTATTAGATTTTTCTTTTGTTCTCGCGATTTGGATTGAAATAAGACTCATTTTTTGGTTTTATTTGCTTGTGTTTATTACTTTTAGCATTGTTTCAATGCTCAACGTATCGAGACCTTTACATGTCTATTCTTCAGAACAGACTGTTTAGTACTTTTAGCGCGCGATTAATACCGAAAAATGTGTTTAATTTTAAATTTTTATTTTTATACAAAACTTAGTTACATGGTGATGGTTTCCTATTTACGAGAGCAGTAAATTGGTACTTATTTAATTATATTATACTAGTCTTAACTCTGTTGTTTTTAATGCAATCATTGTAAAAAGCCGTTGTTTGTATTTATTTAGATGTTGAAATCCCAGACTTGTTAGTTGCAGTCTTTGGAAAAAACTGGAACTGCAATGAAATAAACCTTTTTGTTACTTACAGAAGTTCTTATTGATATTATTGTTATTTATTACCTATTGAATGAAATACGGGTTACAGGTTCGTACATATAATCCTGAGTTCTATGGTTCATACTTCATACCCGTAAACTTTACAACTGGTTATTAAATGTATTTATCTGGCGACCTATCTCTAGATGTTCAGCCTGAGGTTAAATATGTTTACTTAAGTGACTTTTATGGGCAAACATTTTTGGCCAGAACTTAATTACAACTTAAACGGTTAAAAGTCGCCTGATGTAGCGACTATGGTGCTGCTGTAGCTGGCGCTACGGGTGTTATAATAGCGATAATAATCGCGTTGCCATTGCCATGATATGTTGCCAAAGTTGTATATGCAACGCATTTTAATTAACCTTTTAATAAGCATTTTTATCGCCAATTAAAAAATTAAGAACGAATAATGAATGCTTGTTCTAAGGTAGATAAATAAAAAGGTATGAAAGTTTTGCCGTTTTTCATAGACTGCTGTGCTAAAAGAGAGTTAATACCTAGTGTTTTTATAGATACTCTTCAGGTTCTCAATTCTAAAAAAAGATTTTTTAATACCTTAGCAGTGTTCTAAGCCACAATGCACCACCATCCAGCTGTGAGGTTTAGTATGTAGGTATGAGCCAGTAACCCTGTATATTTAACACCTGTTCTAACAGATGTATTTTATATGGAATTCTCATTTAATAGAAAATAAATACTATTATTTATTTCACCTAAGAGTAAATAATATTATTCAAGCAGACAATAATTTTATCTTTTGCCATGTGATATTTTCCAAAGTCACGCACGTTTGCAGTTGTTTATTTAGATCCATTTTTTTATTCTATGCTGTAAATAATATTAGCAAATATGACAATAGGTATTGTCCAGAGTACAAATGTATAATGATGTATAATTAGCCAATATAATTATTTGAAGTAAATAAGTAGTTGTCTATTTATCTAGACAAGTTTCGCTTGTCTCAGTTACGTACCTTTTGGTATATTATTATATTATACCTAAAGCAGATGTATATTAGTTCAATAGAAAATAAAATATTACAAAACCACATTTTCTTTGTGTAAAAACATCGAACAAGCCGTAAATCAAAGCGTCTCCGAGAACTGTAGGTAACAAACAGAACGATAATCGCTTTAATATTTTAAAGTCTGTCATCGCCCCCGCGACTCCGGCATTAGAGTGGCACAATCGTCCCGAATTAATTCTAGAGATTCCTTCATAAATCCTTCGGCTAAAGTCACTTGTCCCCCTCTAAACGGTTTATTACGCACGCGGGATGAAAACATCAGGGCCCGCTCAAGGCCACGCATACAGCACAGCCTCCGCGATTCCGCTACGCTCAGCTACTAATATCATCTCTTATGTCGATGATAAAAGCGTCGTTTTCCCGTGACTCGGTTGTATTGTATCAATTAAGGTGAAGTGTGCGAACGGGAGGGAAGCCGCGGCACCCTCGGCCCTTGGCAGCCGCCCTCGGCTGGTTCCCGCGTCGCCCGCTAGTCGGCGCTGCGAGCCCGCCCTAACAACATGCTACCGACACATCTTATTTATCAAATTTTGTAAACAAACAAACTGGTTTTTGTTAAAATTATGAATTAAAACTCGGTTCAATAAGCGTGAGATGTTCCCATAACGTTGTTACAGTGATATTGTAGTTGGTTTTGAAGTGAATCAGTGAAGTGTTGCGAAGCGTAAGGTAAGTTATACATATTTACGTTTATTCTCTTGGTACGGTTCAGATCTTAATGAATCCTTGCTACAATGGTTTATTATGATAGCTTTGTTAGTCAGTAGCATTGTTTGCAAACAGATGTTATTAATTTATTTACTTTGTGACAGTGGATACATTTTCTCCGTTGATTTAGGGAAATGGTTTAGAGGAAATAGGTAAATTTGAGTCCTTTATTTTCTAAGCTTTGTAAAACAAGCTGGTTATAAGGAATAGAATATATAGTGTTCTGTCGCAGCATATCCTAGTAACAAAGATATTTCTAATAAGTACTTACCTAACCCAAACCCACTATGAATAGGATAGCATCACCCCTTCGGATTGATAAAATAAATGACCATAGGGCGAGCGCAACGTTAGCCTTGAATCTTGACTGTCCATATTCTTTATTAGTATGTATGTCTTTATAATACCCGGCTGCGCCCCGCGGTTTTAGGTGCGTAAGTCCCGATCCCGCAGGAATATCGGGTTACAGAGGATCTCCAGCTATCTGCATAACATCATGCAGTTTAATCGCAATCGGTTCAGTAGTTCTTTGCGTGAAGGAGTAACATACTTACACACAAACTTTCACCTTTATAACATAGTAGGATTTGCACTTAAAAAAAAACTCATGGAGAATCATTAGTGCAAAGGTATTTTGATCTTATTCCTTTTTCTCTTCACGACCATAACTATTGCAATACATTTGAAACATCGACCTGAAAAAATAAGTCTGCTGTCTTCAAACATCTATCAGCAAATTTTCACGTAGGTAGCATAGCAGTACGCACAACTCAAACCAGTGGACGTATTTGGTTAAAACTATGTACCTTAGGTACCTACTTTAAAATAATATGTAGACGACAAAATCAGTCTTTTAACGCACATTTCATACCAATGGACGGATCGAGTAGACTTTTATTAAAAGTCTACTCGATCCGTCCATTGGTTTGAGATGTGCGTTAATAGTCAGGACGTAGTACTTTTTTGTTATAAGTATAGTACTTAGATACTTGTAGATAGATAAGACATCCATCTTCAGAAAGATGGCCACAAAGCAATGACCCGACTCATATTGCTGTTGTTATTCAGAGATTATACCGTTTGACATCCTCCGGACCATCTGGCTCGCTCCCGTTCGCATTTTCACATAAAAAAGGAAAAATATTCGTTCAGAATCATAAATCTCTCGACATTAAAATTACTTATTTCATTAAATTCCTTTTAAAGAGAATATCAGCGAGAGTATTGTTCAGTTAATATATTTCAGCGGGAAGTCACAAGTTTGCGAACAAAAGTAATAAAAGGGAATGATATTTAAGTTATATAAATACAGTGGAAAAGCGACTACATTAGTGCATTTTACTATAACATAACTATTGTACTAATTCGAGGTAGTACTTCACGAGGTTTATTCCTGCTTAGGTTTGATTAGATCAAACAAGAATAAGCAATTCTCCGTATAAACAGTATTTTTTTTCATTGAACAGCTCGAGAGTCTTTCGAACAAAAGACGGTTTCTGCGTAGAATTGGCTTTTTCCAGTTTGTGTGAATCGAACCTTAGGCGATTTGCGCCTGACTGGTTTAAAAATGAAACCTACCACGATGTGACGAACTGACCAAACTACGAATTTGTACAAGTCGATCTTTGGTTCGTATTTATCCGCTTTCTCTTCTCATCCGAGCGATGTTCCCGGTTGCATCCCTCTCGGGAGCCCGGCTAAACACCAAATTGTTTTTTTTTATTTGGGGTCGGCGCAGTCGGTAAGTTATCATTGACCATACCTTCTGCAATTTGTAGATAGATTTGGCAACGATTTTACGGCCGGCCGCCTGCCTGACACCGACCTTCTTAGGGATCAAGCAGTTTATCCGCCACCGCGCGGGGAGAACAATCTCCCTCAGATCCCTTAGTCACCTTTTAACCCTATTATAACCCCGGCATATAATAGGGTAACCCTATTATATGCCGGGGCTACACGGCTAATGTATTTATCCGCCTGAACGGACACTAAGTTGGTGGCAGATGAGACTGAATTCACTCTATCGGTTTTATGTTATATCTCTTTAATACAAAAGGCGCTCGCTCCGTGTAAAGGAAAGGTTCATTGGTTGCTGAGAGATAAATCGTGGGAGGACAAACAACACACGGACAAGGCCATACTATCCTCTCTCATAATACAAAATGAATAGATATAAGAAACCAAGGCTTTCGAGCCAAATAACAATGGGAAGAATGTGATAGCAGGTATTTGTCAATAGCAAAAGCACCTAATATATTATTATACTATTTACTATTTATATATATTACCAGTAGGTAGAATCAATATTAGTTCGCTAACATCAACAATAATATATAACGACTGGCATCGCCTTACGGTTTCATCTGTATGTTTCTATTTTCCACACGGTAAATGAACGTTTAACCACTATCTCGCCTAAGTGTTGACCAACACGGTCATCTAGAAGAAAGAAGACGACAGTGGAACAAGATCTGACCCGTCTTCCTTAGTGGCTGCACCGGCCAACTTATCGGAACACGGAAGAGTCTGCTTGGCGCTACGACTTAGACTGGTGGGTGGTAACTAAACCGCGACCAAAGCCAAGAAAGCCCTTTTGGTCGCCTCTACGACGGGCAGAGGATAGCCGTAGCCATATTCTTGTAGACTCGGGCTACAGGGCCGTAATATATTATCACCGTCTCGTAGAAAATTTGTATTAAAAAGGGTCCACTCATATTAGTTTAATATAATTAACATATCAAGTTTCATTAAAATCGGTTCATTAGTTCTAGAGATTAACCTCCAACAACAACATTTATCCAAACATAGGTTTATATCCAAACTTTTCCTCTTTATAGTATTAGTTTAGAAGATTTTATCGAAGCCTCCGCCCGGAGTTCCGAGTAGTTTTGTCTTACATAGGTATCCCGATTCATGCGGGACGTCTCTATTTCCATGTAGGGGTCTATTCTGCTAAAACTTTGATCGAAATGCCAATTATGGTCTTCATTTCAATAAAACAAGTCAAACATTTTACAAAAACAATAAATCACAAAAAAGAAAAAAGACTTAAAACCTAAAGCATTAAGAAGTTGTATTCAATTGAATTGTATTTATTAAATAAATAAATAAAATAAATAAATTAAAAGCCGAAAAGCCTTCTTGCCTCTAGAATTTGTACTTTTAGGTATTAATTAGGTAGGTTCTTCTTAACGTTCAAGGAAAACTCAATTTAAAAAAAAATGTTTTTTTTCTGTTTTCGCAATGCTAGATTGAAATTAAACTCATTTTTCGGTTTTAAACGCGTGGTGTTTATTACTTTAAGCATTAGTTTCAATGTTCAACGTTTCTAGACTACGGGCCTCTTCTTCAGGATTGATTGAGATGTGAAGTCAATCTTGAAGAAAATACCTAGGCTGTAAAGGTCTGAATAAGGTTCGCGTATTTTCTTTTATCTCTTTGAATCTGTGATGTATGTTTTGATAAAATGTTTTTGTTAGAGTTAAATTTTTAGTAGATACAAGGTACTATTATCTAGTCACTAAATAAATATAATCATTATTTTAAAAACTAACAAAATGTAACTTAATACAAAGTATCAAGTTTTTTTTGTAACCTTGATACAATCAATAGGTGGCTAAAGTTTAAAAAATAAACTTGGTAGGTACACGTAGTGTTATGTTGATATTTATGCCGACAGAAAGCCCGCCCGTTCTATATCGATGTTTTTTTTATCTATAAATTAAATCGGAAATTCTAAAAGAATGCAATTGCTAACATAGAAAAACAAAAAAGGATACGAAAAATAAATATTTATCAATCTCGATAAGTATGGTAAATTACGAGAACGTTTCAGCGCATCGTATAATAAAGCTTTGGCTATATTACGCACGTACGATAAAATAGATACATTTCTCATGTAGATATATATCAACATATACTTAGGATTCGTAAGGAAAAAAAAGTCCCTCCCATTGAATTAAAACAGTCGTGGAGTCGTAGTTCCGTTCTCGTAGCGTATTTCAGACGCTTCAGGGTTTGGGCGGGAAGGGGTTGGTTGGGGAGAAGAGGGGGTAGTTCAACCCTCAGATATAAGGCTGGCGGCAGTCGGTCGCCGGCTTAGAGCGACGAAGGCTCTCGGGGACGTCACTGCTACTGCAACTAGTAGCCCGCGGTACGGAAAACTTTTATCGAACGAAACTTTCCATTTTCCGAATAATTTGACTGTAACGTTGTGAGTGAATGTCTATTGGTATTGATGACGATTGCTTCATTCCATGCACTGGTTGTTTGGTAAGAATTGTAGATCTGCTATGACGTAAAGTTCAAAAATTGTAATATCGTTTTCGTTTTATATTTATAAATCTGATATTATTTTCATTTTATACACGAACACCGAGCGTTATAATATTAATTGTAAATCGCTATAATTTTCCTTTACTTCATTCGTGACTTGGCGGCAGTGATATACATATAAATAAATGTGTGCCATACGAATACATAAACATAATATACCTAAATGGTCTTAGTGGCTATACTAGGCTTAGACTTTCTTGGTCTTCCCTGGAAGTCCAACCTATCCATTTTGATATCACAGCACATTCACATCTTTCAATACTTAATTATTTTATTCATACCTATACAACTATTTTGAAGAGTCTTAGAACTAGGAATATGATGTGTAAATATAAAACTAAAATCTTTATGAAATAAGTAGGTACCTACCTAATACTAGCTCACCATAAAACTATTATATGTCTATTGACTCACGTAATGTTTAATTAAACTTCGTTCATTTATTTTTCAACTTCCTAAAGCCAAATAAATCTTCTCCTGTAATCATAATAACCCCACGTTATATAAAAACATTTCACAACTTTTAACTCACCACGAATAAATAAAGTAAAAGCCGAGTTAAATCGCCGTCTATTATATAATATCTCAGTAAATAAAGCGGCTTTCGTGATTTCCACCGACATACACCTACGTACCTACAAAGTTAATTTTTCCTTTTAACCTCGCGTTTTGAGCGACCGTCGAGGCACTTATCGTTTTGTCTGAGAACACGCCTGATTTTTATAATAAAAGCTGTTTATTCGAGGTTGGCGAGACGTCGCTCGTTCTTCACACAGAGTGGGGAAATGCAAAAAGCAGAAAACACTGTTTACACGGTGCTTGTCAACTTTGTCGAGTGGAGTGCACTGAGAGCAGTTCTGAGTTGTTCCTACTTTAATAGGGTTCAACTAGCTTGTTTATAGTTTCTCGTAGTTAAAGGTTTGCAGGGTTCCGTTCCGTGTCTCAGAAATAAAAGTATAACCCTATTTTATCTAGCTCGCTTTAGATACTTACCTGCTATGCGTCGCGTCGGCATGAAGTTATTCAAGTTTAGTTTATATTTGTAATCATTCCATCTAAATGATGGCCGGAAGAAATCGCTTACAGCGCTAAGGCAATTGTGCAAATGAACTTTTAATCTTTGTCCTTACCTAAGTACCTATATACTCTTTGTATTTGTGTTTAATTTTACAAAAAAAACTGAACCAAATTGATAACTCCTCCTCCATCTCCTCCTCCTTTTAAGAAGTCGAATTCTATAATTCGACTTCTAAAATCATAAATCACCGAAAAATAAAATCGAATTCTAAAATTTAGGCCCAAAAAAAGGTAGGTAGATAAAGAGACAACTCTATAGTTGTCTCTTTATCTACATTTGGGCCTACTCGCAGTCCATCTAACTCAGAAAATCAACTCAGTGTTTTCATAGGTTCGGTTTACGAGATTTCAACAACTTTAACGGACCTTATGAACAGGTTACACGGTGCCTAATGCCGAGCATTAGGTTTTCACAAAGAAACAAAATTAGGACACAAACGATAGAACTCGATAATAAGCCATTTAGTCGAGTCTATTAGGCTGGCAGGGTAGGTCAATCGAGCGCGCTGTCTCCATTTTGTTTTGCACACGATGGTTTTTATACTGGCTTATTGGAATCATTCAGAATTGGGAACCGTGTGAGTGGCTCATTATCGTGTGCATTTTGGGTTTAGTTTTGTTTAGTTTCTTTAAGAAAACCTGTACTTTGCCTGTAGGTGTCCCAAAGAAACTTTACACCCGACTGTGCCCACACGAGAACAGTAATGCAACGGCATTATTTTTACAAAATATGAACTAGCTAGTAAAATCAGAATTAAGCCCTTAAACTATTGAATAGGCTTTACTTCAATAACACATTAAATACAGTGGCTGTGGCTGGGTTTATTCGATAAAAATATAACGTTACCAAAACAAAAAGCTCATCAATAATCAATTTATTGTTTGAAAGAAGAAATCTTTTAATAAACCCTAATCCAAACTTATCTCTCTCTAAGTTGAGAAGGCAAAAATCTCTCGGTAATCTCTTGGAATAAATAAATCCACAATTACAAAGTTTTGATGGAAAAATATATTAATTAAGCAGCGTAAATGCGTCGGTAGGCGGTGGCTCATCAAAAATGTATAGAATTCGTATGATTTGCATAAAAGTCATTTTATTGCCGCGAAAGACAAACAGATTGGTACCTATATTAGCTGTTGGAATGAATGCTGGATTGTGGTCGACTATATTAAGGCTCGCCCACCCATTGCCGTAAGCTTCGTCTTACTGATTCTTGTTTTTAAACACCTCACTTATCTCGTTTCTTAATATCCAAGGTTGCCTGGAAGAGACCACTTTAGACACAATAGACGGCCTTCAGTGCAAGGCCATTATTATTTATTGTGCCACTCTAGATTAAGATTTTTTTAATTTTATTTTATTGTAATCATTTATTTTTTGGTAAGTAGGTACGATAACGCGTTTTATTTATCTATTTATTTCACATTGGTTGCCAGAAAGAGACCTAAATTACGGAGATAAGGCCGCCCATTGCGCCACCTTAGTTTAAAATTATTGATTGTATTCTAAGATTTTTGCCTTACCGCAAAAAAAACAGTAATAAACAAAAGAAATCTTGTGTATCAAAAGTTTTGTATTAGCTAGTTACAAGGGTTACAGATACTATGATACAATGTACTAAAGACATTTTAAAATAACACATTCGAAAAAAGACAAAAATTGTTTTGGAGTTATTTAAAAGCAGTATCTTTTTAAACCTACACCCTTTTATTTTGACAACAAACATTGAGAACTTTTTAGCCTCAACCCTTTTTCGCGTATAATTTCGTTCTTTTAAAATATTATTTCAATATCAGCGAAAATTTAACAACTCTGTTACTTAATCCGCAAATTTAACAGTAAATTCAAAGTAACACGTGGTTCTAATTAATAAGAGCCTAATACGTAATTACACGACTGGATTATTCTTGTTTTATGTTCATTATAAAATGTAAAACTTTGTACTTACTTCCGGGTTTGAAGCACGGTGAACGGAACATCAAACTCTCGTAAGACAACTTTTCTTTAGTAGATATTACAATGGTATTACTTTATATAAATGCTACTGAGTCAACTTTGCACATTAGTCCAACTTTATGCGTTAGATACCTGCAATATTTTGGAACACGGAATATTTTCTTGTCTTAAATGCATTTGGTATACAGTTCGTCTAACTTTTCTAATATTTTTGCAGTTTATTTTTGTTGTGGTTCGGAACACGCTTTGGGAGTCAAAATTCGTTTAATTCAGTAGGTATGTACCTACTCTATACTTTAGTATACTTTAGGAGCTCATTGGCCCAGCTGCACCCACCGTTTTTGTAGGTATAATCGTGAAGCTTAAGCAACGCCTGGCGCGTTCATAACTTGGATGGGTGACCGATAAGGTGTTCTCGAGCCCCTCTGTGCGTCGAAAGCCACGTTAAGTCGGTGATCCCGATTGTTGTCTTCGATAGTAGTAGTTAGGACAAGTTCGAGGCTCTAGGACGACCTGAAAACTCTAATGGAGTACTATTAGAGTTTTCAGATAGGCCTAGATCACTATACTACAAGAAGAAGAAGAAGTACCTACCTACACCGAAAATTGCTCTGAATATAAATAATCTTCACCCATTTAGACCTAACGTACCGTAGATGGTACACCGGCTATTAAAAAATATTTGAAGATTTCCACAAATATTTTATTTCGTATTTTGGCGTTTTTAGCAAGTAATTGCGCTAATCATATAAAAATACATCAGTTCAATGGCGAGCTTAGTAGTTGTACATTTATTGAATTCGTTTAGTGATATTTTTTTTCTGTTGAGATACTGCTTTCAGAAGGTAAATAAAGTTAAAAACATATGTTTTTTTAATATTATGTATGTCTCAACATAAAAGTAACAAACTTCTTTGTATGATTACATAATCCAATATCCAAATCATTTATTGGTTTTATAGTTATTGAGACGTAAATTATGGTGTACCCTATTTGGTACATTAGGACTATACACGTCATTTTTTTCACATTTTTACTATCTCAGACCGTTGTGTTTTTGACCATTGAAAAAGATTTTTCTTTATTCTAAAACGGAAATATTCAAGGTTCTCAAGCATAACAGACATATTTATGCTATCACCAAAACAAAATCAATAATTATTTGAAAAATTGAGTCCTTTGAACACCAAAACCAGGTCATCACAGAATAAAACGGAAGCAAAGCTTCACCAACCTACAGATGGTGTAGAAGATATTGAAGAAGGCTCTGAATCTACCAATCGTCTTTGGTATAAGAAGTATACAATACAATTATATGAATATAACGAAATATAACGAGCATTTTGTCAGTAAGTGGCTTTTCTTTGGCAGACAACTGTACTGGAAAACTCACCTGACTTGAGAAGCAAACTCATTTTTGGTTGGCATGGATGCAAAGCATTTTCGTCCATTCTATATGGCCATTTGACGCTGTGTATGAGTAGAGCAGGATTTTTATTCTTAGATTTAAACCAGATCAAGGATCGTCACAAAATTTTTGATCACCAGGGATGCTAAACTAGGTCTCGGTGCTAGTTTTCATATACCTATTCATATGCTATTTTTTATAATTTTATGTTTTATTTTGTATATAATGGCTATGTAACATCTTCTATATTACCCAGAACATAATTTTTAAATTATGATTAGATATTTCAATAAAAACGTTTTATCAATATGACGTTATTTTGCTTATCCTTGAAACTATCGTACCGTATATGGTACGGGCATTTTCCAGCCCCCCTTTTGACTAAGAATTTTTTTTTTTCACGTAATTATGTTTTTTGGTCCTCTAATATGCAAAATTAAAAGAAACAATTTAACATTTCGAAAAAAAATAGTTTTAGGTCTAAATGGGTTAAGTAGATGATATTCCTGGATATGTAGTAGTAAACCATATTAATCACCAATGTCGTCGAAATGTCGACGCTAAAACCCTAACAACATAATAAACCGCGTTTACTACGTAAGTACTTGAGCATTGTACGTCAATAAAACACTTGCAAAGAATTTTAACAAGTGCCGATGGAGTTGGCAAGTATTCAATGAGAGCGGTGTAATTATGTTGAGCAAGTTGCCGCATTCATTAGTCGTGTTTCGTTTAATATTCATCAGGCAGTCGATGAGTTACATTTTTACTTTAAGACTACCGGAAAATCCTTGCCAGGAACACAAATTACATGGAAATTAGACTAAAGTTCGTTTCGAGTGTCGCCCGCAACAAAGCCTTCAAGTTATCAAGTTGCTTTTTGTTCAAAGAGTTACGTTAATTTCAATGAGCTACATATTTTTGTCTCAAATCAAGATTAACGTAGCTTTTGCTGAGAAAAACTTCGAAATTAATTAGTATTAAGCCGGTATTTCGTAACCCTCATTTTAGGTACTGCATTTTTCGTCGAGTGAACAATTTATTTGTTAAAAATCTCCTCTCCTTATTGCAATTACTTAAATCGCACGTTGTACCTACTTATTTTCTCTGCAGTAACCGCAGCGGCAAGAGCAATGCGAAAGTAATACTCTTTATTTTATTTTAATCCCCAAGTACCTGCTCAGGAACTGTACAGACGACGACGTTGAAATTCCTAATGAAGATAATAATTAACTATTAAGTCGAAGCGGAAATAAGAGACCTTTTTGTTTCAGATGCTGAATCGGACGTTGGAACAAAATAACTTAGACGTAACTTAGCATCAGATAGCGGCTCAATTATTTAAGGGGCATCCTCTAAATAGTACAAAATCATCGAACTTACCATAGCACCTGCGTTATTTACAAGACGACGTTTAGAGAAAAGCGGTTTCGGAAATCGTAGCTATTTTATACAATGTATTTGTGAGATAACTCTATCGCGTATTTTATTGGGGAAAACAATGGTAAGGGGTGTCGTAAAGCATCGGTATCTCGGTGGTTGTGTTGGTCGGGTTGTGTAAGGTACGCGTAGGTAGGACCTAATGTGTGAAGATAAGGAGGAGGCGCGGAGCGAGGCGGCTGCGGAGGCCAGCCCGCAGCGGCTCTGCTGGCAGCGTAGGCCTCCGGCCCCATTGCCCGACACCCGAGGACTTTGCAGCGCCAAACTTCTCCGGAAGAATGGAAAACCTAAAAAGGTAAGATATTTGCTATATTACTTTACATTACCTACGTACATTTTACTTCGGACTTTGGTTACGAGACCAGTGCAGCCACTAACAAAGAACGACGACGACGGCGGGTAGATTTTTGTTCCAATGTAACTTTTAACCGAGACCCTTGAACGCGGTGGCGATCCACGAGGTATCTTCTAGATGAGCGTGCCAACTCTTAGACCCCGTCGTTAATTACATAAATGATCACCAACTAATAATAAAAATAAAATAAAAGAACAATGAAATAATAATATGCCACTCTTACTTATCTTGAACATTTACTTTTACCGTTAGTTCAAAAGGAATTACTTCTTCTCTTTGTTTAAGTCAAGATTAAGTATAACTCGGCCTCCTCGAGGGAAATTTTCGTTATTGTTTAACTTTCCTAACGTAACCAGAAACATATTTCAGGCTCATTATAATAACTATTCGGGCGACAGTTAGGAACCTCTCATATTTCAAGGTAGAGCGCTCCTAAGCCCAATATAATCGAAGTTTCCAACTTTTGGACACGCCGCCTTTGTAGCCAACCTACGCTGCCGGTTCAAGCATTATATTTTTGTTCATACAAGCTGATTTCCATTGAGTTAATATCACATCGAATTTGGGACTGATATAGGGGGAATCCGCAATGAATAGGACGTGTTTTGAAACGGACACTATCGGAAATATTTTTTGTTCTTTTGCTTGTTGGTATCATTGATGACCTGTGACCCTTGTTTATGGTCATCAATGGTGCCAACCCAACACCAAAAAAAACCTAAAATATTTAGGTACGATCAATAACTTGAGATATCGATACTGCCCGTTTCAAAACACGTCCGTTTCATTGCGGATTCCCCCTAAGAATACCTCCCAAACTGAAAGATATTATTTTCAAAACCAAGACTCTCTTTCTTAGCGAAGCAAAGCATTTGTCAAGGCCTATGAGGTCAAGGCTATGTGAATTAGTGACATTTGTAAGATAACTTTCCGAATTGTAGTGTCACAGTCGCATCACAGAATGCACAATTGTGGGTCTAAAGATCAAGGATTCTAACTTGTACACATTCCGTCACTGTGCCTTACAAAATACGTCAGCAACAGCGAAGTTACGCGAAGACACAATCTATCCGTCACATTAGGAAAGTTCTCGCCAATGGAGATATTATGTACATTGTGTTAAGGTTCATAACTAGTAAGACAAATAAGTTGGCCGCAGAACAACGAAGTTTGGATCAAATTAGTTCTTGCTGACGTCTCGCTCGTCGAGTTTGATTAACCCCTCTGGGGAAAATGAACAGCGAATATATTATATTTTAAAGACACGAACGAATCGCGCGGGAATTAACAAGCTAACTCCAACTTCAGACGTGCTCGTAACTTTTTTACTTAAACAGTTATTTCATTTTGTTGGTGTTACAGGAAGTTAAAAATAATATCTCGAGGTTCTTCCTCCATTTCGTGCAGTTAGATCAAAGGACTCATCTCGTCAGATGTTTTACTGAAAACGCCATGGGCTCGGTTGTCAAGTTTGCGTCTTTCGTATTCGTTTATGAGGATGCCTGGTCCACTCACCTACATCAGTTTATATTTAAAAAGATGGGTCTTAAAAACCATGTATAATTAGTTAAAGGTAGGATTTGAATCCATGACCTCTTGTGCTCTACCGTAGGCCTCGCTTAAGACGGTGGGTACTGTTACCATTTCCATACAAACATAATACCAAAATAAATTATGAAAAATTTAGTTTTCTACCTTAATATCGATATTATTCGGATTAAGATTTTATTTTTATAAGGCCCCCACCCCAAGGTTTTCCAAAATATTCATTCGAAATGAAATAAAACGGAGAAACATTTTTTTTTTCATTTTTACAGCGTAAATTACTTTTTATTGGGAATAATATAAAACAAATGAGATGTAAACTAGTTATTTTCGTTTAAGTAACGTTCTTAACGACATGAGGAGTCAGGCTCATAACGCCTTTTATCGGAAAAACTTTAGTTTTTTCGCAGATAGTAATTTTCTAATTCTCCAGATTTGGGTTTAATACTAATCATGCCACTTCAGTTCACAAAAACTTTCGAATAATAATTTATTTATTTATTAACAAGATAAATAGTTATTTAACTAATAAACTAACATTTAGAAAAAATAGAAAGCCAGATAATTTATGTAATAGACGAATGCTGAAATCGTAAATTCAAAAGTAATTGAATAAAAATCTGCAACCCCTATTACTTCACCTCTTTGTTCTCTCAGCATAAAAAACGCATTCATTGTAAAAATCATGAAACGTAAACGGGTTTCGCCTTCCATTTTCTCGTTCGAACCTTTTATCAAAATACGTCGAAGAGAGATGTTTTCTTTGAATCAAACAGCATCCGAGAGTGAATGCAGCACTATTTTGCAATTCTAAGTTTACCAAGGAGGTTTCAATCTGACTAATGTGTCTACTATATGCACTGCACACCTACTGTACGTATCGCGGTTTGTCGGTAAAAATAATGCTGATTTACCTAGAGTAGAAGTGAGGTTCCCACACACCCACACCCACTCGCACAGTCATTCATCACGACACGAATATCGCCAGAAATCTTGCCGCATTTCTTTTCTTCGAGCTTTTATTTGAAAAACCTTATTTACTCCCAGCGAATAGTTAATGATGAAGGAAGGAGAAATACCGACCTACAGCAAAATTTACGTTTGCACGGAAAACGTAAACTGTCACCCTAATTTTCCTCTAGTACTAATGAATTTACGTTCAGTTAATTAAGATTTGCATTAATTATGCAAGTATTCTGATTTGCTGCCTCAAAAAAGCTGAAGTTGCTCATTTGTAATTAAAAGTGTTTGAAGTCTTCCTTGTTGACGGAAGAGTAAAGGTACGAGTGGGCAACGGACGACATGAGGCAGCAGCGGACGACGTGTCGCAGCGACACTACTGGTTTCTATGTATTTCTATGAAATGCCCTACGTAGTTAGAAACACGAAGCTAGGAGGGAATACGTAGGGAATTACATATAAATACATAGTATTAGCCACAAATCACCTATCTAAATATATACAAATAAGTACAAATACATACCAGTAGTGTCGCTGCGACACGTCGTCCGCTGCTGCCTCATGTCGTCCGTTGCCAACTCGTACCTTAATGCTGACAAGATGAGGCTAAGAATTTCTCATGAAGTCTCGTCTTTTTCTGATCTGTTAAAAATCTGATAAAAGTATTAAAATACGGTTGCAAAAATTAATCAATGTGAGCTTTTACTCGACTATAAAATGTTGGCAGAAACTGGTTGTATTTTCATGTCGGCGCTTACATTTTTTTGCAAGCGTTATATTTTCCGACATAGAAACAAACAAAGAGTCTAGTAAAACCGTTAAAACGAACAACAATAGCCATCAACATCATGACAACGTTAAAACTTCACGTTTTGGTAATGTAACGTTCGCTTTCCTTTATTTAGTTACTTTTCCTTAGTGATTTGAATAGCAATGGCGGAAGGGCCAAGATCGATATTAAGTAGGTTCAAATTACCATAATCACGTGATAATCCGGCTATAGTTTTCTTAAATCGTATCCCCAGTGAACACTTTGTTTAGTTTAGAAACAAACCCTTGCTGGCAACACTTGCTTTTCCAAACACCTAAATAAATATTTAATGTGCTTTTAAACCGTTTGTTATCCGAAGCCAAAAACACACATTTACATGAAAATAAAAAGTAACTTGTACAACATTCCATTTCTTTTTAACCTCGACGATTACGGAGACGGTATAACACACAAACACATATTATGTGTTTGCGGTGTGTGTGTTTGTGTGTCGGTCACCATCTTTAGGGTTTCGTACCCTTAGGGTAAAACTGGGACTTTTTACCCTTGGGGTACGGAATCCTAACACACATCTCTCACCTTTTACTAAGACTTAACTATCCGCCCATCTGTCTGTCTGTCACCAGGCTGTATCTCATGAACCGTAATAGCTGGTCGGTTGCAATTTTTTACAGATCATGTATTTCTGTTGCCGATATAACAAAAAATATACCTACTTATAACAGAATAAAATAAATAGTTTCGTGCATATGGGCTCCCAAACAACAAACGTGATTTTCACGGTACGGAACGTTTCGTACGCGAGTCCGACTCGCAATTAGCCGGTTTTTCTCACAAACGGCTGAGCCGATTTTGTCCTTCTAATTCTTAATTCACTAAACATAAGTAGAATACTATCTTTAGTGTTTATCGAGGGGACGAACATCCCATCTGTTCTTCATATGGCGTTGACAAGGTATATGCTAATCAGAACTGTCTCCAAGCCCAAGATGATCTATTGATGCATAAATAAATTGTACTTACTCTGTTCTTTTTAGGATTCTGTACCCAAAGGGTAAAAACAGAACCCTAATACCGAGACTTTGCTGTCTGCCTGTCTGTCACCGGGCTGTATCTTATAAACTGCGATACCACAGGCAATGAATTTCTGTAGCCGCTATAACAACAAATACTAAAAACAAAATAAAACAAATATTTAAGGGGGGTTCCTATACAACAAACGTGATTTTTCACGATAAATCGCAACGTAAGCGCGATTTAATTGTACCACTGGCGCCTTCTAGTGATAAATTTGCGTCGGTAGTAAAGATAAAAGCAAACGTGCGTCGTCGTTGCATACACGGATTTCGCTTGGCCCAGTGTTTATTTTAGGGTTCCGTACCCAATTGTGATGAGAGTACGAAACCCTTCGAGCGCCAGTCTGACTCCACTTGACCGGTTTATTTTTACTTCCTACGGCGCGAGCGATATGTATGTAGGTATACGCGTACTTATTTGCAACACGCTGGATGTTGGGTGAAACATTAACGAAATTTATTAAAGGCGTCGGTGATGGATGTATGAAAAGGCTGATTGATGGGAATAATACTTACATCTGATACGAGACACGACCTCCAGCCAGGGTTCCACCATGAAAGGGTTCATATTTCACGCTCTACATCTGTAAAAAAACACACATTTTCTCCCACGCGACTTTATTCTTTACTGTGTCCCACTGTTTCACCCGTGAAAGTATTGAGATAAAACGGGGCTCATGCAAAACGGGCCAAATGTAGTGTATCTTCATAAATAATTAGGTACATCAAAATCGGTGTAGTAGTTCCGAAGATTACCCCAACATACACTAGCTGCGTCCCGCGGCTTCACCCGCGTAAGTCCCGATCCCGTGGGAATATCGGAATCAAAAGTAGCCTATATACATATATTACTGAGGGTGAATGTAGCTTACTAATGGTGAAAGAATTTTTGAAATCGGTCCAGTAGTTTTTAAGTTTATTTATAACAAACATACAGAGGCACACCCACACACACAAATACAAATCTTTCCTCTTCATAATATTGGTATAGATATATAAGATAGACAAAGAAGATAGGTGATTTGTGGCTAATTTTCGAGTGTAAAAATTGTGTTGATCATGATTCCACATTAAATATCTACTCGTTTATCTTCAAGAGTAAGTAGGTAGGTACTCTTGAAACTCATTCGTTAGAGTTTCCATAAAAATAGTAACTTCGTCGCTAAGCCAGATTAATACGCTACCAACATTGAAGAATAGAGTTTGTTAAGACTGCTTTTATAGGTTCTAGCTAGATACCGAACTAGTGTAATAAATAGCCCGTGGAGAGGCGTTGAGAATGATAATTTACTTCAGGGGTGTTTAAACCTTTAAGGTCAAGATTTCAGCACGTTATTTTTAAAACAAAGTTTATTTTATATTGTATTTCTCAAGTGGAACACACCACGCTTAGGGAATTTGGAGCGGAAAATATGTTTCCAAAACTATATGTTGCACTTTCACGCAAAACCTACTAAACCGATTGCAATGAAACTTGGTATTAAGTTGAACTTGGATAAAGCTGGAGACCTGAAACAAAAGCACAACAAATCCTGACATTCACTTTTTATTAGGAAAATATGGAAATATGAGGATAAAAGTATATTGAGTTTCATCACAATCAGTTCAGTAGTTTTAGCGTGAGGGATACGTACCACACTACTATACGAAAAGAAGAAGAAGAATCCCGATCCCGCGGGATTTACGTGATCAAAAGTAGCCTATGTCCTTCTTCAAGGTCCTATCTATCTACCGATAAAGTTCATCACTATCGGTCCAGCGGTTTAGACGTGAAAGCGTAATAATTTCGCATTTATAATATTAGTAAGACAATATTAGAAGGATCCATGGTCCATACCTTTCTCATAGCTCTAAAACAACGGATAGCTACACCCTACACAGACACGGTATAACTACCAAAAGTTTGAATCGGCTTAATCTAAGCTGTATTTAATTCAAGGACACCGAAAGGGTCGTTTCACAGCGCTAAAGCCACGTAACATCCTGGCTCAAACTCGACTTAGCAACTGAAGTAGGTAATTTTATACGTTAACTCGCTTACTTAGCTCATAAAAATTCTTTTGTCGAACCGTCACATAGGCTTGCTTAACGTGCTTTTGCTCTGTTTTTGGTAATTAAATCTGGAGAGTCTTTTTCAGTCTTTACTTATTAGGGTTCTGTGCACATAGAGTAAAAACGGGACCCTATTACTAAGACACCGGTGTTTGTTTTGCTGTCTGTCACCAAGCTGTATCTCATGGACGGCGATAGCTAGACAGTTGATTTTTTTTCATATGATGTATTTGTGTTGTCCGAGCGGACTAATGTCGCCGTGCCCTACTTTTTTAGTTCGCTGTCATTGCGCGCTAAACACAGCTGAATTGTTCATTTTTATATACTGAAAATGCTGGGGTTTTCGAAAAACCACTTGACGCCCATATGAGAAGTACGAAACTTTCTGTTTTTTTATTCCATGGGCCCTCAACTATTCTTATGAATAAAACTTTCTTCCATGCGTCGACGAACCTTCAGTCTACGTTTTATTTCAGACTCGTTAGCAAAGCTTTTCTGAAGGCACTCGATGGACATTTTAAAATGCATCTCGAAGCCTAGACTCGAGTTCAAATACGGAACTTCTCCTTAGCTAACTACTTCTGAACAGTTCTTTCTTAAAACGATCAGTTTTCGACCAGCTGTTCCGGAACATTTCGCAACCAACGCGAGCGGTGAGTGAAAATTGAAATAAGATTTATTAGGAGATTGGCTAAATGCAATTTTGGTTGAGAAGCTCGAGGGTTTTCATATATTCTAGTTTTAGAGGGAGCACGCTGTAATTTAGCGGGAATTGTTTATAAGGTTTTTTAAATTATATTTCATGAAACCTCTTACCGTCACGGGTAAAGAACATCATTTCTTAGAAACTATTAAAATAGATAACCTCGGCACTCCAAAAAAATTGATTTTTTTTTAAATAATTCCCGTGTGCGGTAGTGGTTAGGGCGCAGGTTCGAATCCTGCCTAGGAGAAATGCATCATCAAATCTAAAAAAAATGATAATGCATTTCTCCTGGTACTATAAATATTTAAATAATTAATTTTTAAATTATTTCTATTTTTTTATTCCATTAATGGTCAGATTCAAATCAAGTTATGCATAACACCGGTTTATGATGGAGTTCCCTAAAATCTAAGCGTTTCACCTCGTCTTTCCTCATTGGATTGCTTGCAAACAGTTGAGGCTGTATTTCCTGGGTAGTACAATTTTAAGGTCTTCAATTCAAACCTTCCACACTTCAATATATTTCATAATAACCTAAAAAGGCTCGTGTAAGTTAAATTACTAAAATGGTTTGTGGCGTACCTATTGCTTTCAGACAGACATCTACCTACTTACGTAAATAATGGTGCTTAGGTCTCGATCCCTCTGGGTTCGTCTAATGTGAGCATTAATGCTTTGACAGAGTTAGTTTTAAAGCTAATTTTATGACTTCATATCATACACTAGGTTTTTATCTATATGAGTATACTCGTAACTCTACTTCTTCGTGAAAATTAATTACTAAACTTACCTATACAATGAAACTTGATATGTAAGTAGAAATAGAAAAAAATTAAATAGAAGACATTTATTGGCAACAAAAACACAAAAGAAAAAAAAAACATAAACCACGGAAAAAGCATAGAATCGTGTCTTATGCGGGTGAAACCGCGGGGTATACTAATATTTAACATATGTACCTACATTTCAACTTTTTAAATTTACACGATTTGTTAACATAGTTACATATTCCGGGTCTTAATAGCGTATTATTATTTATTTTCCTACCTCAACGTTTCAACCATCAAATAAATTATAATACGCGATTAAGCCCTGGAAAAATGTAACTACACCTACATTTTTGACCGAATTAAAAAAAAAAAAAAAGGATATCGTATTATACCATTGTACTAGTCCAATAATTGTTTAGAAGTCGTCGACAAAGATTTTAAAGCTCGCAATAAAGACAGAAATCCAGACGGTGCGCAAGAGGTGGGATTTAATATAGCGCGGCGTGGCATTCTTCAGCGACACGCAGAACGCGAAAATCTCGGAAAATCTCGGGTAGTTTTGATAAGTAACCATTCCGCTTCTCTATCTGAATATTCTTCGCATTTAACTGGATATTAAAGTAGATTTGTTCCTCGACAACAAGCCTTGTTTGAGGTTCTGCTTTGTTTAACAATGGTTTTGCGTATTTACGAGAAATAACAAGGTATAAGAAGAGGTTTATGTAAGTAAAGATACGAGTATATAAGACAGAACAATCTGTTTGAATTTTCGTTACGTATTGTTTTTTTTTCATACTTACTAATTGCAAAATTACCTAGACTTTAGCAGTTGCTTTAAATAAAATGACGTATATTTACAATCGGAAGGCTTTGAGGCTAGAAACGAAATATCGTGTAGGTACTTATACGAAATACAGCACGTGTATCTCCGGCATAGAATAGGGTAATACTTTTACTGTGTGCTTCCGCATCTAGCCCTATAACTGGGCCTTTTTGCGTGACTTTAAGTCGCGATGTTTTCCTTCACCGTAAAAGCGATGTTACTAGCGCACTTAAATTTTTCTTAAAGAAAAAGACATTGGTGCGCGGTCGGTCAGGATTCGAAACCACGACCTTCGGAATGAAAGTCGCGGTTTTTACCACTAGACCATCACCGCTCTCGCTCTGAATAGGGTTACTCCATCTCTTCCCGAGGATGTCGTATACTGCGTCGACCCTCAATAAAAAATAATAATCTGGGGTTTAGCGGGCCCCGGGCTCTCGAAAGGGATGCAACCAGGAACATCACTCAGATGAGAAGCTAGAAACGAAATATTAAGTTGCCTGGAAGAAATCGTTTAGACTGCCCTTAGTTGCACAATCGTTTTAGTCGCTAAGATTTTATTCCACTAATCTAATATTTTCTCAGAAAACAAATTATATTGCAAATATGAATCGCCAAATCACTTAACTTCGTAGAACATGACTGACTGATCCAATAAGTTTCTTATCCTGTGTATCATTTTCCAACTTGCCTTTCATCCTCAGAGATTTCAAAGGTAAGCAGACACGAACAACACCTCTCGCGAAATTGAAATCACTAGCTCTTCCGTACGTGACTTTAAAAATCAGCCGGTGTCGAAGAAAATCCCAAAATAATATTTACCTTAGTTCAGGTTTCCAATTGGCTGCATCTCCGGTGTAGATAGCTTTCCTTTGAGGTAAAAATTGGTATTTATTCCCGAGAGTTTTGTTGTATACTGCCAATAACTTTCACTGTCGCTCGTACTCCTTTATTTATATTTGATTGAATAAGCCACTCAATTGGAAGATAATGTTTTTTACATTATTAAATATTTTAACTATTGACACATTTTAGTTTGTAGCTAAGTGCTAGGGTTACCCCATCTCTTTCCGTGGATGTCGTAAAAGGTGACTAATGGATCTGATAGAGACTAGTAAAGCTCAAGTTCTTCACGCGCTGTGGCGGATAAACTGCTTTGTCCCTAGGAGGATTGGTGTCGAGCAGGCGACAGCTATAAAAATATTTCCAAATCTATTTATTTATGATGATGATGATGACTTAGGTCCCTACGGCACCGACCCCGAATAAATAAAACTATTTGAGGCTTAGCGGACCCCGGGCCTTCGAGAGGGATGCAACCGGGAACATCGCTCGAATAAGAAGGAGGAGAAGTAAGGTATATAAATAAATTGGAATAAAGGTATTTATTTTCAATAGACAATAACAATCTGTAATAATCCGTATTCATTCGCTTGGAATTCATTAAACAGAGGGTGAGAAATATAGTGTAGCACTGAGAGCTCCATTATCCCATCGAAGCCTCCAGCAAACACTCAATGTCACCCACCCTTTATCTCTCACGATGTATACCATCTCACATCTAAACGTATACCGGGTGTTTCGACGTGGGGGTATTAGGCCGAAAGGGGGTTGTTCTAGAGGTCTAGGCGAACAACTTTTGTTCTACAAGTTTTGGAAATTCGAAATAGTTTTAGACAATTTTGAGTTTAAAGTTTGCATGAAAATCAGCTGTTTTTTAGAGTTTTAGGTTATTGGCCTTAAGGTGCCCTTTTATTTAGTTGGGTGGGACCACTACTATCTAAACATTAATTGCCTTTTTTATTATAAAAAACAGCCGTTTTTTTAGTAATACAACTTTAAATTTTCGAAAAAAAAGTTCGAATTTCCAAAAGTCGTAGAATAAAAGTGGTTCACCTAGACCTCTAGAACAAACCCCTTTCGGCTTAATACCCCCTCCTCGAAACACCCTGTATAAGTTCTTATATCTCGGCGTATATTCTGTACTCAATAGACCGAACGGTGGATACTTGAGCTCGAGATTAGATTCTTCAGACCGCGCTAGGTGGGAATTACTGCAGTTGACTTCAATTGTGACTAAATAGAAACGAATCTAAATTTAATTAAAATTTCTATTTAAAGATGAGTTTACAATCTCGAAGATCACTTTATTTTAATTCGCACTACTAAAACACTTTAATTTTATACACCTCCTTAATTTCGTGGGTTCCGACTGATACCACAGTTTGTCCACCTTTGTGGCATACTTCGGTAATTTAATTAAAAAATATATACCTACCTACATTGATACATCATCGTTCTTTACAAAATCATTCGAAGTTGACCTAAATATTAGTTCAAATACATAATGGTTGAGTTAAAAATCCTAGATATTATTACCTCAGTATTAACTACGGAAAGACATAATTAAATTACCTATTATATTACAATACAATTCAAATGCTCTCTGCTAGGTATACATGACAATATTTAATATTTTTACTCTTCCTAAAAACGTACAACAGTAGGTTTATCTAAAGAGTAACAAAAAGTTATTTTATGTGGATATTTTATAGAGCAGTCCGGCAGTGTCGTATTTATTAGATCGACTTTATTGTCTACTGGACTTTACTGTATGGTTGTTGTAGTTATTCCAACAGTTATTGTAACTTCGGTTATTGTGAGTAGGTACTATTAGTTTTATTGTACGGAGTTATGATTTTATTTTCTTGCCAAATGTTTGTACGAGTATATTACATACTACTTATATATTTTATTTTCATTGAAAATATTTAATCGTCATCCAGTTTAATAGTCGTCTTACCTAAATAAATTTTTTTTTTTTTTTTTTTTTTTTCATAAAAAACTTAATCATTTATTTCATCGAATTCCAATTACATTTAAATAAAAACAGTAAACCACTTAAACTAAACTTATAAATAAAAAACATCTTCGAGAGCGTCCCCCCGCTGCATCGTCCCCAAGACACTGGCGACATTACCCCTCTGAATCGCTAAGCTGATCCTTTGGAAAAAGAAGCCGCCAGCTCTACGGTCTCCCGACGCCGCATTGAGACGCCCTGCTAGATCTTTAAAAAAAACAAGCGCACTCGGCCCCCATGCACCTAACGTCTCCACCCCCACAGGAACGAAAACGTAGTTGCCCGCCAAGTCAACGTACTTTCGGGACTTGATGCACTCTGCATGCGCGGCCGCCGCCCCAGCCTGCCCAGATGAAGCTGGAACATGCGAAGGCGCCAGCGTATCGACACATGTCGCATCCCACACCAACGACAAACCCTGACTCCACGGAATAAGCGACAAACCGTCGGGCCTCTTACCATCAGAGCGAACAATTTATTTTTAATTTTGTTCATTAGCTAATCAGGTAGCCTATTAGCTATTAGGGTCTAATAATAAGGTTTATTTTTACATGACACTTCTTTTATTATTGAGATTGCTTCAGAGCAAACCTTGAAGTGACATTTAAAAATAAACCTTATTACAATAACTGAAAACTCTGTTTTAAACGTGATGAAAAATCACCTCTCCTCTCCGAGCCGGTTTGTGTGAACGGACCCTTAATAAACGTGGAGTAAGGTCGGAGTAATTTTACCACGTTTTGTATCTGTCTGTCAACTTTGAAAGTTTTTGTCGCGGAAAAAGACAAAGCATATTAGGTATGTTCTCACTACTCCGACCTTACTTCACGTTTATTAACAAGGCTAAGTCTGTTTAACAGCGCGAAACATAACCCTTTTTCGGCATTCGGGCAATAATAAACCCGGTGACCTAAAAAGTAATCTCACCATTTAACAAACGATTTCAATGCTACGAAGAGAAGATGTGTTTAACGCCTCCTCCTAACCCTTAACAACAAATTAACATAATACAAAATAGGCAATTCAAATTACATGAAACTTAGTTACTTATCTCATTTACAAGATTGCCCCACTTTGTACTCACAAAGTAGGCAATAATTTTGTGAACATTAATATGGATTAGCATCTCAAAGTCACAGAAATATAATTCATTCAACGTTTCACAGAAGACAGCAGAAGGCAACTTGCTCTAAAGTCATCTGTCAAGTGTCTCTCTGAATTGTGATTTCGAAGTTAACGTCACGCTAACTTACAAACTAGTTGTTGACGTAAAATTAGTAAAGTTCAAATTGGGAAATAGTTGTTGCTTCCTCGACATTTACATATTAAATTCCTTTTGATAGATAGATGGATAGAGATTAATTATTGGGATGATTTCAAGACTTTGTATGTAACAATGTTACCACACCGCGATCTAGGTAACTGTGAAACCTGGTCTGGGTTGAGTCTGCCCCATTCGACGAAAAAAGAGGGATGTTAAAGGTTTGTTAATCAAAGCGACGGAACTCTGATGAGTTGCCGACCAAAAATTATTGCTACAAAAAATTAGTCTCGACACTTTTGCGTCGAAAATTTGTGTAACGGCTACTAAAAATTACTAATGCATGGACACCTTTATGACCACCCAAAATTTCTTCTTCAAAAATTAAGAAAATAACTAGAAAAGTAATATTACTACATGGACAGGATACTTTATCCATATAGTAATTATTACGGCGTTCTACAACGTTTTTTTTTTATTAAAACCACTTTTTTTTTAATTTCAATAAATGCTGTTGCCCGTTGCCCGTCGAAATCTGAAATCGAAATCTTGAATCACGACTAACAGTGGACGGCTATCACTTTCATTGTGAACTAGCTGTATCCCGCGGTTTCACACGCATAAGTCCCGATCCCGTGGGATTTTTTTAAAAACCCTTTATCGGATGCCTACATTACATAAATAACACATTCTTCAAATTTCAGCCCGGTTTCAGCCTCAGTATGAGCGGTTTAGGCTACGCGTTGATCAGTCAGTCAGTCAGTCAGTCAGGACAAAGCATTTTATAGATATAAATAAATTGTCGAGCCATCCATGATCCAATTTATAAAGTGGGCGTAGACTCTTAAACTATTCTATTTAATATGGACCTTTGAGGTAAGAGTAATTAATGCGAATGGAGCGGGAGTTTCAATCGAAATAATTGCTGAATTTCATCAACGCAGCTTTAGGGTTTATTTCGTCTATCCAGCGATTATTATATCCCTTTTAGAAATTTCTGTTTGTTTTTCATGTTCATTCGGTATCAATATCTACTAAAATAATCATAATGTTATTTACATAACATGTACCTACTCACAGATTTTTTTCCTTATGTGTTTCTTTGGCTAATTTTTTACATTACATTGTTTACGTTTATATCTCTAGACACTTAAATTGTAATTTCCGTCTAAATATCCGCCCTACATTTCCGGAGAAATACAACAAAATCAGATTTACGATCCAAAATGCTAAAAAAAGAAAATCGTCGAATTCCTTTCTTTTAGATGTTCAAGTTGGCAATAAAAGTTTTCGCCTTTTGTCCCTTATCGATGTGTTTCACTCAATAATATTGGCTCTCTTCACTTGCGTTTGCTTAAAAGCGTTGCCTTAACTTTTTTATTCAATAGAGAGTTTGTTCTGTAGGCGGTGAATAATAAAACTCAAGTATAACTCGGTGGGTTTGCACCAAGAATATCGTACGGAAACCTGTCTATCTATATGACTGAGCTATAATCGCGTAAGAGTGACAAAGACACCGATAGGTGTTTGTACGAAATTCGCGTAAACCAACCGAGGAATAATAAACTCTCTTTTACCCGACTGTAGGAGGGTAAAAGATCATCTTGATGAAGATGATCTTGTATGGTTGTACTGACTGATATCTAAAAATCAGCAACTATACAAAAAAGACAATGTTTTATTGCCGGTTTAACTACATGTTTTATGGTTACAAAAACGAAATTATCAGCTGTTAAAAAGGGTTTATTTTATGGTAATAAAAAACGACATACTCGGCTCTTAAAATCTGGAGCTTCGAGTGAACAATACCCGGCGAAGCAAGACAAGGGCAACCCTATTTGCATCACATTGTGGCAATGAGCGGTTTATATTGGTACGCTACGGCTGATGGTGCCGTAACTATAGCTGCATTCCGCGATTAAAATTAGAAGTTCAAAACAGTTTATATGATATAAAAAAAATATTTAGGGCATAGGTACATATTTCCAAATGCTTTTTCTCAAACACGAAAATGTTTACATTATAATTTTCGCAATATTTATCAGAGCTGGAACCATACTTTTGAATCCTTCGCGCCACTTTCGGCGATTTAAATAGCTCGATTTTCACTGATTTTTGTTCGATGTCGCAATTTTTCTATGTAAATAGCACGACTGCAATGAATGGCTCAACCACTCGACGCGGGAGTCTGACGTCGAACGAAAATCAGAACAGATCAAGCTATTTAAATTGTTCGAAGTAACATGAGCGATTTAGAACCCCTGGCTATGTACAGTCAGATTATGATAATCAACGCAAGCGCTTATTTTTACTACGAGTAATAGATGTATTTGTTCTCATGTAATTGTAGAATGTTTCTACTCTACAAATGACTTAAGGTTTCATAGCGAAACAAATCTAAAAATATTATCGAAAAAAAGGTCAAGTTCTCGATCGGTCCACTAGCTATAAAAAATAGTTGTTTTTGTTTGATTATTCAACCTTACTGTAACATAGTGCCGGAACCGTGCTGTGTAGTGGTAAAATACGACATTGTTCATACAACCCGGCGTGATTGACGAAGGCGCCTTTTGTGATAATTCTCGCGTTGTGCCCTCAGAATACAGGTTGTACCGTACAACGCGCGTACTCACCAAACCCTCGGGGTTACATGGTTAGCCTTTTCTTGCAAACGAGTGCTAATGGATTTTATTGTAAGTTGGTGGGAATAGATTTCGGCTTCAGGCTTTTTTAATAATTATTACCTTCTATTAACAATTTTGTTGTTTATAAAAAGTGCAATAAAAACTATTTCTTCTCCATTCAATTCGGCATTTCTCAAAATTCCAAGCATACTGAACTGACGCACTTAAACTAACTGAATAAATCATATAAGTACCTATATAAAAAATAAAAACGATCTAAAACCGAATAACCCCAGTCATAAGGTGGTTAATTTATTTTGGGACTATCAGCGCCCCGCGGTTTAACTCTACAACTCAACTCAACTCGCGTAAGTCCCGAACCTGCGGGAATATCGTGATAAAAAGTAGTCTATGTGTTGTTCCAGATCTCCAGTGATATACATATATTCCAAGTTTCATTGCAATCGGCTCCGTAGTTATTGCGTGAAGGAGCTACAAACACACATAATATACACACAAACTTTCACCTTAATACGATACAGTAGGATTAGGATAATGTTTGTATGAAAAAGGCGCCCTCAACCGGCTTGTTAATCTGATGTATGTAAGCAGAAGGGCCTTGTTATTGTACAATTTACATTCATATCTCGGTCAAACTACAAGTCAGTTAGGAATCACATTACATCGAATTGTTATTGTTACGGTTACACAAAATGTGACCCTTAATAATTCCTGTAATAGAAGTCAATTTTCTCGAAAATCTCTATCGGTTACGTCTATAATAAAAGTTGTTAGGACATTCGATTTGTATTCAGAGGGGTCCGCGAGGGCTGGACGATCGATGTCCTTTAAATTTTTGGAGAGGTTGAATTTGCGGCTTATAATTCATCTCACGCGGGAACCGCTAATGAAGGACTTGGTTAAGTGAGCGCGCCAGAGACTAGAATTAGCAAGTTTTGAATACAGCTCTCCCTTTAAGGCGCTTTGACACGCCAATGAGTTGGCTTGGTGCTGCAACGATTTTTTTTTCAAGGGTTGGGTTCTTTTATTACGTACGGTTAGTAGATAGTGTCTTTTTTTCATTGCGATATAATTTTAAGCCGAAATATCAATTTAAAGTAATTTGAAATTTAAAGTTATCACAAGAAATATTTATGATTGTCATTTTATAAAATTACTTTGTAACGACAAACTATCGTTTTAACCATTTATAATAAGACCGGAATATTATAACTAACTTTTCACGGACATTAACTTCCAAAATATTCCTCTTTAAGCATCTACAGTAACCCAGATCTGATTTTTCTCGAACGGTTAACTATAAAATTTTTTTGAAACAACAGTTTTGAAAACAATACTTATTAAAGTTGAAAAGATTTACTAGGTCATATATGATGTGAAAACACGATTCCTAAAAATGTTCTCGATGAAATAAGTCACAAACTTCCCTCTAAATTTAACAAATAAATAACAGTAGTCAGTCAATATTTTACTTATACTACTTGAACTATTTATGTAGGTATTCTGTGCTTATACCTACTAATAAAACTTTGTAGATGAACTGATCTTAGTTTATTACAGGTCATATACAAGTATGATTTGAACTTCAAAATAATTGTTATGTTGTGCTGTAATTAGCAATTGTTTGATTTTACGCTTTAAAATTTTGCCTTATCGCATCTTACGTCCTTCTTTAACACAACTGAAATTCGCTAGCGCTATCCCTGTTGGGGTTATATATGGACCCTTAAGTGAGCGCGCCTGAGACAAGAATTAGCAAGTTCCGAATACAATTCTCCCTTAAAGTATAAAGTAGAAAACTTGGACTACCCTCATTTTTCTGGAAGGAAAAGTGTAAAGTTTTACGTCTCTTATAACGAGATACCTTTTGCCTTTAAATGAATACGACCACGACCGAATGGCTTATATTTCGAAGCGGGTTCCTTAATGGCAGAGTTTGACCGGAGGCGGGTTTTTTTATACTTTTCATACTTACGCCGAAGGGTGAATCATCTAAATCCTTGTAATTAAACAAGTAGCAGTAATTTTTGCAGCCGAGAATTTATCTGCGGGGAAATTATGAAAAATCTCGGTAGTTGTTTTTATTTAAGAGGAAGCTCTCGGCTCGTGATTGCTAATTCCGCGACAAAGAACGCTATTACCCGGCCGCTGCGTTCGCCACAAATGAAAATGTTGCCGGATACTCGGCGTAATGCAGGTTCCACTTTGTCACACTATATTATTTTACTTTTTTTTTGTAGATATGCCTTCGTATTACAATAAACTTTAATTTATTTGTTTTGCATCATGTTATGGTACGTGTTAAGGTGTTGATTTTGAGGTAGATTCCCCGACTTTCATTCCGAGGGTCGTGGGTTCAAATCCCGGCCGGCCGCGCACCAATGTCTTTTTCTGGGAGCGCCGCTCGATGAAAAAAATATGTGCGCAAATACCATCGTTCTTTTTTCGTTGAAAGAAAACATCATAAGGAAGCCAGCATTTCCTAAGTATATCCACTTACTCTAAGGGTCAATTCACACGTACCACAACCACACCACAGCCACAACCACACCACAACGACGCCACGTGGTCGGGCGTATATTTTGTATTGAAAATGAATATTACAATTCACACGTACCACATTTTGCCGTTGTTTATCGACCACTTGTGTAATACGACCACATCGCAACCACATCGCGACGGCAACGCCACCACCGGCGGCGGCACCGCGGCCACATCGCCACGTACCACACGTACCACAACCACACCACATCGACATTTTGTCGGTACCACAACGCAACTGCAAAAAGTCGCTGCGACACTATTCACACGTAACCACAGCTTGACCACATTTTGTCGCTGCGACGTGGTGTGGTTGTGGTACGTGTGAATTGACTCTAAGAGAAGGCTTGCGCCCTACATTGGGACACATTAGCGGGCTAACAAAAAAAAATGTAAAATAGGTATATTATCCTAAAGTTGTCTGCTACGCCTTGGGTTTAGCTACAGAAACCGTAATTCGTAGCTCTGTCGTAGATGTGCTACGCCGGGCCTACGACAAATTTCTACGAAAATACAAGCAGCCAATTTTTATTTACGCGCGATTGGCTTGCATTTCCATCTATTTTTTATTTGATTTGCGATGGTGTCGCATGACTCGTTCCTAAACTTTAATTAAATATAAAACTTTGTCTTTTTTTTAGCTAACGTTGAGTAACACTTACAAGAGCGAGACAAAGGATTCTTAACTAAGGCATCGCTTGAAAAATGTTCCTAGTTTTTATTATTATTTACAAAGCAACTGAATTAAGAAAGTTTCCCATGAAGTCAGAATTCCAATAAAAGATCACCTGAATCAATAAAACGTTCGAGTTTATTGGGAAAAAGGAAAAAGTCTTGTAAACATGTTTGTTCCAAGAGGATAAATCAAAACAAAATCATAAGACAAACTGAATATGTTCTTAGAAGATATAGATTGTTTGCCTTCGATATCGATTTCCGACTTTATCTGTAAGTTTTTTTATTTTTATATTCGTTACTTTTGTATTTATTTATTGAATTTGGTAGCTTAAAACATAATAAAAATTAGGAACTAAAATTAAAAACTGAAACTTACTTACCTATTAAAATAAAAATATGTATCTACTTAAAAACTAAACTAAATCTAAATCAGCTAAACCTTTGGTGGGGGGAAAAGTGGCCAGAATGCTGGCTGCAACGCCCCGTTGTATACAAATACTTATTTTCTGGGCAAAATACATGCTAGCATTTCGGTCACCCGATGCCTCCACCAAACGTTTAGCTAGCTCTCTGGCTGAGGTTTTTAAGCTATTGCATAGCGTTTGTCGCGGGCTTGGAGCGCGGCGACTGAATCAAGAAATTCTGTAACGAAAATAAAATCTAACACCCAATTTTTCAAACGTTTTTTTTTGTTTGAAAAATTTAGTTGTAGAGTGCCTCACGTTTTTGCTTATAGTAAAGGTAGGTACTATATTTCTTATGTTTGATTGCTCAAGGCAAGTAAGAGGCATAGGTTCAAATTCTGTCACGAGAGAATTTTCGATGATGCATTTGTCCTTGTAATATATTTCTGTTAGAGTAATGACTATATAGTACAGTTTTTACTCGCTGCCCACCGGGTCGTAAAACGTGAGTCTTTCGCTCTGTCTCTCCCACTCATGTGTCATATAGTGCTGTGCATTCCGCATTATTGCTGTAGATAGCTTTATCGATGTAACATGCTCACCGCTCTAACCTTACTTTGCAGCGAGTGAAAAAGTGTACGTTGCTTTTGTATCTATTTTTCAATTTCAAAATGAAAGTGAAAGCCGTAAACGACTTATTTGACTGAAAAATTGTCATTACAACCTTCAAAACGATAATTTCCGTCCTGGAATTATATCATAATGGAAGTAAAGACACCGACCCTCAAACTGTATATAGGTACGTAGAGTCCGGGCTCAAAACTTTTACCCACGTAGAATTTTTATGTCAAATTATCAGATTGTTTTTAACTAAAGAAGACCTTAGAAACTTAATGAGATTTGCCATTAAATCCGGAAACTCATTCAAGACATTTAATTCCATTTAACATGCTGATATTAGCAACTTTAGAACTCTGCGGTAGGAAACCACTTTTGACCCCAACTGTAAATTAAGGGTCAAAGCACAACAATGAAAATCTCCCTTATAAACGATGACTAAGTTTATGTAACGTTTGTCACTGTCTGTTAACTTTGAAACTTCATATCACAGTAAAAGAGAAACGATACATAAAGTTAGTCGTCTACACTAACACCTACACTAATAATATAAATATATTATGTCTGTATGTTTGTAATGAATAAACTCAAAAACTACTGGACCGATTTCACACCTTTCCTCACCACAAATTCCTTCACCATTAGAAACCTACATTCACTATGAGTAATATAGGCTACTTTTAATCCCAATATTTCCACGGGATCGGGATTTCCGCGGGTGAAACCGCGGGACGCATCTAGTCGTATATAAGTAAGAGGGATTTAAATTATTAAGACGTGACCGTACCACCGTATTGGCATTCTTGCAATTTATCCGCAATGTCTCGGACATGAAGGCTGCCCCTGGTAAGTACCCCTGATCTCCAATTACGCATCTATTGTCAAACTGCAACACAATAGTGCGGCGTGACCGCAAGATTACAGCAAGTAATAGCTAGTAATTAATGGACTTGTAATTCAGATGATGACGTCTCGTCTTGCCACGTAATCGTTAGTATTCCCTTTGAAGAGTAAGCAGGCGTTGGCCGGAGACACGTGATGTGTTAAACCTGCGTCTAGCATTCAAGCTATATGCCACTGGTTGTTAGAGCGTAGAATAGATCAGCAAAAATAAATGTTTTACATTTTTCCTTCCTTAATATTTTTTTCTTATTTTTAATGCGATTCCGTGATTTTAAATAAATTTATACATTTTGATTTTAACCGTGTTATCTATCTATACTAATATTATTATAATTATAAAGCGGAAGAGTTTGTTTGTTTTTTTATTTGTTTGTTTGTTTGATTGTTTGTTTGAACGCGCTAATTTCAGGAACCACTGGTCCGATTTGAAAAATTCTTTCGGTGTTGGATAGTCCATTTATTGAGGATGGCTATAGGCTATATTATATTTTCAAAAAAAATAGGGATCCTTACTAAAAGTATTTATATTTATTAAAATGCCGTCGCTTTAATAACCTTTTATTTTGTACCTTGGTATTAATCCTTATCAAAATAAATTACTTCATATTAAAGACGAATTCAATACCTTTCTAGGACCTTTTGAATTATCTAATTCGGACATTTCATTCAAAAGATATCGCGATATTAAAAATGTAAGTATGTTGCAACCAAATAAGTATTAAGTATTGCGCGCGCATGTATGAGCGCGGTCGGCTCCTTGCAAAGCGGTTGTGCTCAGCGATACTTTTTAATACTTTTTTAGGGTTCCGTACCCAAAGGGTAAAAACGAAACCCTATTACTGAGACTTCGCTGTCTGTCTGTCCCTCTGTCCGTCTGTCACCAGGCTGTATCTCATGAACCGTTATAGCTAGACGGTTGACATTTTCATAGAAGATGTATTTCGGTAGCCGCTATAACAACAAATACTAAAAACAAAATAAAACAAAAATTTAAGAGAGGCTCCCATACAACAAACGTCTTTTTAGGGTTCCGTAGCCAAATGGCAAAAAACGGAACCCTTATAGATTCGTCATGTCTGTCTGTCTGTCTGTCCGTCCGTCCGTATGTCACAGCCACTTTTCTCCGAAACTATAAGAGCTATACTGTTGAAACTTGGTAAGTAGATGTATTCTGTGAACCGCATTAAGATTTTTACATAAAAATAGAAAAAAAAAATACTTTTTGGGGTTCCCCATACTAAGAACTGAAACTCAAAAAATTTTTTTTCACCAAACCTATACATGTGGGGTATCTATGGATAGGTCTTCAAAAATGATATTGAGGTTTCTAAAATCATTTTTTTCTAAACTGAGTAGTTTGCGCGAGAGACACTTCCAAAGTGGTAAAATGTTGGTCCCCCCCCCTGTAACTTCTTAATTAATGGAATGATAAGACTAAAAAAAGTATATAATGTACATTACTTTGCAAACTTCCAACGAAAATTGGTTTGAACCAGATCCAGTAGGTAGTTTTTTTTTTAAAACGTCATAAATCGTAAACCGCAATTTACCTTTCAAAACAAAATCTGTAGTATAGATAATGGTACGGAACCCTTCGTGCGCGAGTTCGACTCGCACTTGACCGGTTTTTAGTTATTGTTGTCAATTTCCGTAAGTATCTAATTGGATTTTGTATTATATAATTTTTGTAAAGATGTTATAAGTACAGAATAATAAATAAACAAATCTAGCTGTGTAGCCCCGGCATAGAATAGGGTTTCCCCATCTCATCCCGTAGGTGTCGTAAAGGCGACTCAGAGATCTGAGGGAGATTAGCTAACCTTAAGTACTCCACGCGCGGTGGCGGATAAACTGCTTGATCCCTAAGAGGGTTGGTGTCAGGCAGGCGGCCGGCCGTAAAAACATTGCCAAATCTAATTGCAGCAGGTATGGTCAATGATGACTTACCGACTGCGCGGACCCCAAATTAAAAAAAAACAATTTGGGGATTAGCGGACCCCGAGCTCCCGAGAGGGATGCAACCGGGAACATCGCTCAGATGAGAAGAAATAAATAAACAAATCCTGAAAGTCATTTTTCTACGCGGACGAAGTCGCGGGCACTGCTAGTCACTATTATAAAGCGGAAGAGTTTGTTTGTTTTTTTGTTTGTTTGTTTGTTTGTTTGAACGCGCTAATCTCAGGAACCACTGGTCCGATTTGAAAAATTCTTTCGGGGTTGGATAGTCCATTTATTGAGGAAGGCTATAGGCTACTTTTGTAAGTCGATATAACAAAGTATTTTAAAAAATCCACCAGTACGATTTCCCAATAAATATACCTATATGTTGTTAGACCTCGTTGTGACTAAGGTCGTAATTTTGGAGAGGAGTATTATAATACGCCAACGACCTTGAAACTGAAAATCCCTGTCGGGCTCATCGAAAATTGTTGATTATTTCTTGACGGAATGTCGTAGAACTTTTTTTGTGCACAGATTGTAGGTGACATTGTTTCCTACATTTTGGTGTAGTTTTAAGACAAGAACCTCCTATTGGTGCAATGCCTATCCAAATTTTAGACAAAAAATGTCTGATTTGGCTAAAATGTCGATAGGTTTCAATACGTTTCGACATATTTGTATGGAAACTGCACTAAAATATCGGAAACAATGTCGCCTACAATCTGTACACAAAAAAAAGTTCTACGACATTCCGTCATGAAATAATCAACAATTTTCGATGCGCCCGACATGGATTTTCAGTTTTTCAGAATAGGGCCCTTAAAGCAGAGTAGTGGTTTTCGTCTGTCTATTTTTCCGCATTTTTTTTTCGAGATTTAGGGTTCCGTACCTCAAAAGGTAAAAAGGAACCCTTAGACCACTTTGTTGTCCGTCAATCCGTGCGGTCGTTCGTCTGTCAAGACCCTTTACTTAGTATTTTGATTTCAACTGATAAATTCTCTCTGAAAGTTTATAACCACACTTAACCTGGGTCCCAAGTCTGCTATCACTATAGTAATTCTCATATTTGACGACGACAAAGCAGACTGACAGTAGGCGACAGACTAGATATAGACTAGATACAGGCGATAGACTTTGGTTGGGACCTACGTAGTCGGGTCGGGCGCTAGTATTTCAATAAAGTATCTAATTTTTTCCACGATACTCGTACCAAAGGTTAAAGAGCTATAATTCTTCGAAATGGTCACCATAAACCAGGTCGTTTGGCTTGTATGCCAATGCCAAGTTGCCTTTTATCAATGATCCTCTATAAATATACCTTCAATGATACTTCAATTATCGAGTGTGCTCGAAAGGTATCCCCTTTCGAAGACCATTCCGTGGACCCAAAACGCTTTTAGGATCACATCATCCAAATTAGGATTGTTCACCAAACTACGTTATACCAACGTTTTGGGTTGATGAAACATTCTTTATATTATTCTAGAAATGTTAAAATCAAACTGAAGCGGTTAGGTTTTACTAGTAATATGGCTATGATTTTGACAAAAACAAAAAAGTCTTGCAAAAAGCTAATGTGATTTTTATATGTGATTGTAATAATTCTCTTCAATGCTGGAAATTAATAACTAAGCTTCTACTTTAATTCTACGAACGATAAAACGAAAATTAAATACACCTCCTGATGTGTCGGTCATATCGATTGATTCCAGATCAATATGTGACAGATTCGGAACATATCTAGATTTTAGGAAAAGATTAAAACAACATATTCCACCTCCACATTTGGGCAAAGGCAGCCGCTATTAAATATGAATAGAAAATCCATCATAATAAAACTTCAGCATACTCGTAAGTCAATAAAAGTAATTTTGGTCAACGTCATCCCATTAAGTGGAAATAAGGAATTCACGAACCGTAATACAGTTCCAATTTTACTATAATTTAAAAATGTTTTGAGGTAAATTTAGTGAAACGCGAATTTACCCTCGATTTACATTCAGAAAGGAGGATTGGTGCGAAGGGTCCAAATCGAATTCCTATCGTTTCTTTATCACAAGACGCGGACGCGGGTCTGACCTCTGCCGAAGTTAAAGTAACATGAAGTTTACCACTACATAGATAACTTCTACGAGTATAATAGATAATAGCCAAATATCTATAACAAAACCTAAGAAACGAATGTATAGCGGGTGTCAACCGACACATCTTACTTATCTTATTGTGCTCAAAAATAATGTATTCACAAAAAAAAAACAATTTACATGACAGCCGTATTCATGGATATCATGCCGATGGAAAGACACCACAATAAAAAGTTATTTTCTGTGGTCATGTGGTTTGTTTTGTACCTTTATCCAAAAAATTCAATAAGAGCAAAGAGTTGCAACTCTTTCATAAGTTGGGGTCTGCATATGGTATGCTGTGTACATCTAAGGTTATCATGAAAGTTTTGAAAAATTTCTAACTCAAATAATTCTATAAATATAATAACACTTCCAAAAAGTTCACAAAATATAACAAACCACTAAGGAACCAACCCAAGTATTGTCAACATACAAAATCATACAGAACCAACAAAAGTGAATCTGCCGAGCCATAACTTTTCCGGCCCAACTATTTCTAAGGCATTTAACAAACAAAATAGCCTACAATATTTGTACCGAATAAGCATTCACTACCTAGTAATTCTCTTTCAGAACCTACCCAAAAAAGTTCGATAATAATAATTTCAAATACGAATCCAATACTTTTCTTTACGAAGACGAAACGACTTTGTTCTTTTTTTTATTCGTGTATTCGCTCACAGCCATCTGGAATCTATCCTTTCGTCGTATTACAATTTTCTTTCACTCATATTTACCTTAAAATTCTACAGCTTAGTTCTGTTTTCTTTTCCCAAGTTCGTTTCTGCTTATTTACAGAAACGACGCGTAACAAAATTTACTCAACTCAATTTAGGCACGTTGAACGTCTGGAAAATAAAATACAGTTATTATAATGTGGGGTTTATTGACGTTTACTTCGGGAACAAAGGTCGTAGGATATAGGTACCTAAAATATCTATGTATAAATTTCAGTCGGTTACACTCTGTTGAGCAAAAAATTAAGTGCGCTATAAACATTGCTCTTACGGTGTTAGGAAATCGACCAGTCCTAGAAATCTCCACGGTCCGAAGACATGGAATATTTGAAGGAATTTAAAAAGTTACATCCTGCGCTAGTGACTTTTTACGAAAGTGACAAAAGTGCTCGGCTTTACATGCAAAAGTGCTCGGTGACATTTTTGCGAAAGTGACTGTCAGCATAAAGACCTACATTTACACTCAATCCTCGTTGTATTAACTTTACTCGCTCAAAGAGTAAGAACCTGATGCCCTGTCACTTAGGAAATTCTCTTAGTATTAGTTAACATCAGTTTCTCACAAAGGAATTATTAATTTCTATGATATAGATATGTTATTGTAGAGTAATAGTTGATATGTCATGCGCCGTTTCGAACGCTCGAACGTGAAAGGAATGGATCGCGTATGAATTTTCCATGCCAGAGTAAATTATCCGGTGGGAACGTTCGGTTGTTGCCGAGTTCAGCGTCACAAAGGGTAGGATAAATCGCGTTACTGACACGCGTGAATTGTAAATTGGACATTACTCTTTACACCTCGAGTTCCGCAACACCCTAGGTGCCGCCGCCCGCGCCCGCGCGCCGGTGCGGTGGTGGACGCAGGGTGGACGGCGGTGACGATTCAATGCACATACGTCTCGCAAACCACGGGGAAACCGATGCATTATGCCAGCGTGCCGTGTTTCATGGTTTTCAAACGTTGTAATGTTTACGTAAGATACAGGATTAGAGCTTGTTTAGCCTTTTTTAAACAATCATTTTGATACAAGTTTATTTTATTTAGATTATAGACGAGCTTTTGCATTATCTCATCAGATAATATATGTTATCCGCTCACCTATACAAGAAAGAAGACGGCATGCGACAATATAATGTTCCGAGCCGTCTTTATAGTGGCTGCCTCGGCCTACGTTTTAAAATACGGAAGAATCTCTACACAACTTATGTCCACTAACCCTGTGGCCACTAAGGAGTAAATCCAATGAACGCGAGTAGCTTTAACTAATAATAATTTTCTAAACCCACTTTATATTCTGTTCTTGTATCTCCGGTCTGTCTGTACCTAATGGATTAGCTTACTATTTTATCTACCTACATGTTGCGATCGAGTAATTGGCATCCCACTGAGTACTAACGAGCAGGTTTGTTTGCTGGTACCGCAAATTTCGCCCCTTAGTACTGTCTTCTTTCGGCTAATCCTATATCGATATCCGTGGGGTGTAAGTTTGATAGGTGCTTAAATTGACGAAATGGTGGTAATCCTGGCTGTTTCTTTTTCTTTTCAATATAAATATTGCTGTGTTTATTTTTATTTTCCTGTTGATGCCATGCAATCGCTGTTTGTTTATCCTAAACAGCAACATTCGGAGAAAATTATTGACGATATTGTTCACAGTCTAATTTTCTGAAATTGGCCAGTTGTTTCTCTCTTGGGAGCCACATTAGAGATCAAGAAGGAAATCAAAATTATGAAATTGAATTCGTTACGTCTTACTGTATTGAATAAGGGTCAACGTCAAAACTATATAATGAGAACTAATATTCAAAATCGAAGTGGAGTCGTTAAAGTAGGAAAGCGGACCCCGGGCTCCCGAGAGGGCAACCGGGAATATCGCTCGGATTTAGAGCGGTGTTGGTCTAGTGGTAGATACCCCGGCTTTCATTCTAAGAGTCGTGGGTTCGAATCCAGACCGATCGCGCACCAATGTCTTTTTCAACAGAAAAAGGTATGTGCGCTAATAACATCGCTCTTACGGTGAAGGAAAAACATCGTGAGGAAACCAACATGTCCAAGGCCTCACCACGGTCCGAAGACATGGGATATTGGATTAGATTAGATTAGATAATGCTTTATTGTATCAAAATAAAATAAAATTACAAAATAATTAAAAACATAAAATAACCACAGAAACAAATCAAATTGAACATAAAACTAGATTAAAATTACAATAATGGTACAATGGGCGGCCTTATCGCTAAAAGCGATCTCTTATATTCTCTTATATTCTCTGATATTCAGTGTTTTGTATGTATGTGTATGTATGTGTATGTGTATGTAATGTATGTATTTACAAAAAAAAAGTATAATATGTAGTATATCCGTTGTCTAGTACCCATAGTACAAGCCTAGTGCTTAGTTTAGGGGCTAGATTGCGCTGTGTGTAACGTCGTGCAATATTTATTATATTTATTATTATTATAGGTTTTTAATTTATTTTATCTCTCCATTTGGAGGTGTTTTTAACACGGGCCGTAGCCAAGTGCGTTTTATGAAGATTGATATTATTATAAGGATTCAAGACAATTTTACTCTTCCAAAATTGTGTAGGTAGAGCATTGATCTAAAAGAGGTTATGCAGTAAGATGCCAAGAGAGCGTAATTCAAATAAGCGAATGTCTCATGACTTCGAACCGTGGTAAGTCCCTGGACATGTGGGACTACAGCTAGTCTTATGACTAGATTAGACTTATGACTAGTAAAAATCTTATGTCAGCTCAGCACTCTGAGTATTCATTCAAACAACGATCGCGAAATACTTATAAAGTATGACTTTATTAATCACGGTGGTCAAATCAATCACTACATAATTGAAAGAAATAAACGTTCCCAATAAAACGGCAAATAAAACATACGAAATGCAGTTCATGACGCAAAAGGAATGTAGTTTCACAGGCCGGCAGGCTGGAACAATTGAATTATGTCCAGCTATTAATTCCTCGGGCCGGGTCCCAGCACACTTTATACGCGCGGTAATCGCCGGTAGTTAGTACATACAATCATTCCTATAAACTGCGGTTAAACGATTTGATTTTAGCTCCATTTACTGCGGTGTTTTATGCAGTTTTTTTACTGTTGGGTGTGTATGTACACGGTAACTCGAGGTAACTACTTCATTGGCAGTGTAGCCTATGAAAAGCTCCTAAAAATAAAGGGTTAGTAAAGTAGTGTTTCTCTTTAAGCGGACCCCGGGCTCTCGAGAGGGATGCAACCGGGAACATCGCTCGGATGATGATGAGTAAAGAAGTATTTCCTGTCTTTTAATTTAAAGATGGAATAAATAAAAAAATCTATTCCCTCCCCTAAACTGACCAATAATCATCGCTTGATAGATACAAATTGTAGATAAAAACTAGCTGAAACCAATCTGAAATTCTCTATTTAGTTTTCTACTGGGTGTGAAAAATATTATCATCATTTGTGCAGCCCCTTTGTTCTATCGATGAGCTCAGTGTCGGAGGCCACTTAACTCCCTTTGTGCATTACGCGCGCCCCGGGCTCCGAACCGACACCCGGTAACTCACACCCGAACCCTCTCAAATGAACATGGAATTTACGTTACGTTCAAATTGCACGCTCTTTAGCGCTAACTGAAAATAACTATACTACATGGTACTCTGTTATGTAAAACTTATTTTATGTGCTTCCTGTTTATGGTAGTAGTTTACACGGTTGCTTGGTACTACAAAGATAGTTTTTACACTTGAGAGGAAAGTTTACCTGCTCTTTCTCCGTAAAACGTATTTGAATGTTTCCTCCCTGGATAAAGACACTAGAGCAAATATAAAAATAAAATAAATAAATAAATAAATATTGCACGACGTTACACACAGCGCAATCTAGCCCCAAACTAAGCACTAGGCTTGTACTATGGGTACTAGACAACGGATATACTACATATTATACTTTTTTTTTGTAAATGCATACATATGATTAATGATTAATATGATTAATATGTTTAATGTTTATGCTATAAAACCTATAGCTGCCATAATCGTATCTCATTTTCTAATTAGAATACATATAATACAATACAAAATTTTAAAAACTTGAATGTGAAAAAAAGCAATATTTTTTTTTCATTCTGTCTTGGCTGATTTAGGTTTTATGGCATAAACATATTTTCTCTAATGTCTTTATCCAGGTAGGAAACAGTCAACTACGTTTGTAAAGATTGTATGGAGAACCGAATAGGTAGACCTGCCTTAAATGGGTTTAATATGAACAAACTTATGACATGGAAAGCCTTCTCTTCCTTGTAATGCAACTCATTTGAACAAATTGTACACAAATTAAATCAACTTATGTCGTGTCTCATCACATAAAACTGTTGTGCAATAGTTCCGAGTCTTCGTCCTTACTGGTGGCAGTGTACCGCTACGGATTAGGAATCCAGGAATCACTTGTGGGACAATTAAGGCTAAATCCCCAACCCACAACTATAACCAGCTTTTTATTTTGCCGATACATTGAGACGATGCTACTGCAGCTACATAAACATGTTCTCAATTCCCACATGACCCTCAGTGCACTCCAGCTTACAGAGCACTTGCAGTGCATTTTTATTTTCCGATTCAAAAGACAAAATAAAGATTGTATACAATCACTGCAAATAGAGTCTGTGCAACAATATCTTTTATTTTTACCTGTAACAACATCATTTGTGACTTCGCAAAGACCAAACAAATCTACTCTCGCATTTTCGGACAGATTTTAAATGTCAGTAAATTTCTTCATTTCTAAAATTGTAACAATTTCGTTTTAACTTTTCGGACGTTTCAGAGCTACTCCATATTTTATGTCTCCAAATTTATGCAAAATCGAGGGAGGTACCTATTTTAGAACGATTTCGAGGTTTTTTACTAATCTAAAAATATAGCCACGGAATATAAAGCCCATTCAGTTTTTTACAAACCCACCTTCAAATCTTCCCCCATGGCTATACTTAATTTTTAATACGAAAGAACAGCATTATAAAAAGTAGGTATAAAAAGAAAACAACAAAAAAATGAACATACATAACATAACGAAGAAAAAAAAGAGTCGAAGCAACCGTGTTCCTGCAGCCAAAACAAAACTCTGCCTCGGCATGGGTATGTTGAAAGAATTAAAATCCACATAACATATTCATTACATGATATAAACTCAACATTAGTTCACTTGCGCTGGATCGATACAGTTCCTTGAGGAGCACGTCACTCATCAGTATGTATTGGTAACATTTGGTCCCCTGCATACAAACTTCATGCATGCCTGATGAGATGAACTACCTCTATATAGTAGTTACAGCGGACTTGTTTTACACACCAGCTTTGTAGTTTGGTGCCGTAGTTATAATATTCTCTGATGTTTATGCTGATGCCGGATGCTGTACAAGTTTTAATACGAATATTATCAAACCCATCAGACAGGCTTCGGTGAACATAACGCGTATAATCCCAAAGTGATGTTCGCGTATTTTGTTCGTGAATGTGGTAAAGGGCAAAACAAATATGTGCATCCCATTATAAATTCAGATATTATGAATGATCGCTTGCGGTTGTTTGTTATATTATAATCATAATTGTCTGGGATCAGGATTTAACGAGGCAAGTAAGTAAACATTATTTCTTAGTTGTTAATCCACACTTAGGAAATACTGTTTTTTTGTAAAAAAAACTTTGAAAAACTTTAGTACCCGGCGTGATTCGAACCCGCGACTATTGGTAATCCGAACCAACGCGTTTGACCGCTTCGCCACGGGTAGCCCCGCAAGTATGTTAGTAAATATTTTAGAAAAAGAATATTGAAAAAGAACAATAAATTTAAATATAAATTACCTAAACTAATTCATTCTCAATTTAGTATATAGTCCTCACACAATTAGAATCGTACTTAGCTTAAGTTTATATTCCACATGATCATTAAAACAGTAATTTTCAGTTCTTAAATTGTGTGTGTGCTTAAAAAAACACACATTGAAGAAACATAATCAAAAATACCTAAATTATAGAATTCCTTTTACAAAAAACTAGGATCGAAATACAGAAATAAATGAACGAAATACTTTGTGCGAGATTATGTTTAAGATATTATTATAAATCTGTAGACATCAAAAGATCTGTAATTGAATTATATCCAGAAAAAAAAATGCAGATCGCCTCAAAATCGGTAGCTAAACACGAATTAAATGTTTTTAGAGACTTTGTCTGTTTGTTTGTTTGTTTGTCTGTTTGTTTGTTCCCGCTAATCTCAGAAACGGCTAATCCGATTTTAACCAAATTTGGTATGCAGATAGCTATAGACCCGGATTAACATATAGGCTACTTTTTGTCCGGATATCCGGTCAGGTTATCCGGCAATAGTGTTATTTCTGCTTTTACTTAATTAGTTTGAATGTTTTATTAAAGAAGTGTGTTGTGTGGAATTAACACGGTATGTCCGGATATCCGGCAATGAAAAAAAAGCCGGATATCCGGCAATTTAAAAAAAGCCGGATTTCCGGAAATTTTACTTAATTAGTTTGATTGTTGTATTGAAGAAGTGTGTTGTGTGGAATTAACACATGCTATCCGGATATCCGGTCTTTTGGAAAACGAAACCGGATAGCAGGAAATTCTTAAAATACCGTATACCAATGTGTCTCCATATGTCCAGATCTGTCTGAACGTACGAAAATTCTTTATAATGGCTTTTTTTAACCGACTTCAAAAAAGGAGGAATTTCTCCATTCGACCCGTATATTGTTTGTATGTAGGTATGTATGTGAATATGTTCCCGCCGTACTCCGTATATGAAGTCCGATTTCGATAATTCTTTTTTTACGGTGAGAGATGGTGATAGGAGTGCCAGATTGGAGTTCCATAAAATCTTGGAGAAAATCTAATGAGAACCTTCGGAATGATGAGCAGAATAGCATCCCACAATGCAGTAAATCACAATTTTTTGGACTTTTATCGATAGAATCGGCTTATAAAGAACAAGGTAGAAATATATAGACAACCCGAAACCACCTTCTCATTACAAGACTCCTAAATGATTAAAGTTAATGTTACAATTTTAATGATTTTTACTGCTTTTGCTTAATTAGTTTTTGTTATTTACAATGACATAACTCAGGATTAGGCGCATAATATGCTTTTGGATAATGCAATATAGGTATATTTGTGCAAGAATCATCAAAATCGGTTTATTATTTACGAAGATCACCATACGTTTCCGTCATACCAACGTCCTTCCATATATCCAAACTTTACCTTTTTATAATATTAGTAGGTACCAGTAGATGAGCAGCGCGGGTTACCTCCACACGTTACCTACCACTGTGCAAAATTCCACACTTAAACGGTCGCGCAGGGAAGTACTGACCGTGGAAGGCGCGGGAGCGCCTTGCGCGGTCAGTACTTCAATGGGCCACCGTTTAAGTGTGGAATTTTGCACAGTGGGAGTGGGAGGTAACGTGTTGGAAAAGAGAGGCCAAAAGTTTGGATATGGACCGTTGTCGTCTGAAAGTTGGCGATATACAGATATCCACAAAATTAAGTTGGGTATGTTGTAGATAGGTATATTATAATTTAAATTTCAGAACAGCTGGACCGATTACGATTATGTATTTAGATAGCTGAATCTAATTATTTTTCCTTTCCTTTGTTCCGCCGTTATTTAAGGGCGGGTCTCCTAACTTAACAGCTGCAAGTTGATCTGTCTCGGATTATCGTTATTGCCAATTTGGCTTGCTTGAGGACTTTCGCAATATTTGACTACCAGGTCGAAGGCCTCTACCTCTCTATTAGAGCTATTTCAGCTATCTGATGTATTTAGATAGCTGAATAACTCATAGCGATATTGAATAACAATATGACAATTGAATTTAATTCACCACGCAACTGGGTGGAATTGGAACTAGCCGAAACCCGACGGGTTTCGAGCAACAGCTAGTGTTTAAGATAAAGAAACGGTTCATGTGCCAAACTTTTTATGTGAAACTAATGCCAAGTACTTACATGGTGATTTATTTAGAAAATACTTTCTTGTTAAACTTAGCCAAGTGCAAACATTTGCCAAATCATTTTAGTTATAACTACTATACAAGAATATTGTACCTACCTATTCATAATTCGTATTAATATTTGTCACATTAGGCATATTGGAATAATATGCCTCCATTGTACGTGTTCGTATCGACGACGATTATATTAACAAATCGGCAATGATCAAATTAATTTTACTTCATCGTTAGTGGGCTGGGATGTCATTGTTTTATTTGTTTTCATTTCAAATTATAATAAGCGTTGTTGTATTATCATCAGATAATCACAATTTGCCTAAAAGTTGGTGCGCCTCGGGGACTCCAATGGTTATTTTAAAATCACTAATTTTTGTAATTTAATAATCATTGGAATCGGGGGAATTGGAATCATATATTAAGGCTTGTAACAAATATTTTTGTATGAAGAGTCACGCGACCAACGCCTTAATATTTATTCTTTCCACAAGATGTATCTAATATAAATGTATTTAGTATGCTCAACATCGAACCGTTCAACGCTAAAGAAGGGCGATGCTATTCCTCTCATGTCACCAATACTTGCAGTCAATTATCTGATAAGCTACATCGCCCTCTCTACGTGCTCCAAGGACCTCGATTACTCCTCGTCATACCAACTCTGAACCAATCACACCGCAAATCAAATTCACATCAATTTATTTGCTCTATGTCTTTCCAATTAAAAGTACTGGTGGTCTAAAATTGATTTGTCGGTAGATCGAGCTTTCGTAACGCAATTGTCTGGGTGGGGAACGTCTGGAGAGATTCATTTCCTTGTTTGTGGTTGAAAAGAATGTACGGACATTGATCTTTGTTATTTCGTCTACTTAAAGACCTTAAACTTTATCGTGAATCCGCTTTTGTAAAAATTTAAAATAGACTGTGATTTTCAGGACACTATCGCATGAAATTTATTCATGTGTAATCCTCTTGTTGAAGACTAACAATCTCTGTTAACTTCAGTTTACATGCAACTTCAGAATTTAAATGTTTCAAATGTGTTTGCTAGAAATCACTACTTGTTGTTTGAGAACCCGCATCTACAGCGTGTGTTCTCTTGTTCGAAATGCATTCTAGAATTTGAATTCAAACTCGCTCTTGCCGCGAGGAGGAGTTTGCCCTTTGATGGAACAGCGAGCGATCTGAAAATCGAGTTAGCAGCGTAGTGCGAGAGCGGACGGCCATAGAGTCCGACCCTTTGTCACATCATCAAACTGCAAATTGGCAGTTTCCATGCCCGCTGGCGATACCTGCGGGCTACAGTAACGATGCTCTCTAAACAAAAGTAAATTTTGCTCAGGTACGATGCTACTGCACTCTGCTCTATCCATGCAAGTTGTTTGTTTTTATAAGCCACACGTTGATTGTATGTAGTTCGTAGAACAAGTTTGGAGGCAACATCCTCTCACTATGCTTAGCTTTACTAAATTATCTTAAAAACCTTGATTTTGTTTTGCAAATATTGACCAGTATGACTAACTAGGTACTGATAAATTAAGCAAATACTCACTAAGTAAGTTTGTGAATATACGATGTGCAACGAGTGGGCACTAATGAGACGCAATGAACCGACCCGAGCCCGTGTACCATCATACTGTATTTATATACCTGAGCAGGTTAATTAAATTTTGACGCCGTATCTACGAGTCCAATATATTGCAAACGTCAACGTGATCTACCCTGTATATTTACTGAATGAAATGAAATGTTGGGCCTGTGCTATCGCTGAATATTTTACTCAATTGAGCAGTGCCCATCAATTTATTGAGGTCTGTTTATTCAATGAATATGCTTCGTTTAGAATAATCACCCTGTATGAATTGTTTATTACAAGAGCTGTTTGTATGTTTGTTTAATTACGTTTTTCAAATATTAATACTCTGTTGTTGATCGTTTGTTTTGTGATTTTGTGTTTGTGACACATTTGACAGACACACTTTTGTCACATTTTCACTGACGTTGTTTGTCACTCATAAGAGCGAGACAAACCATTAAGTCACGAATAGGGTCGTTTGTGAATATGGGCTAATGTTATGTAGGTATTTATATGTGAAATTCGTAAAATGTACGTTGATGATTTTTACCTTTTCTCGAGCCTATACGTACTAGATCAGAAAAGGAAAGGTCTCGACCGACATACCGCAGTATTAATATAAGAAAATATTTGAGATGGCATGGGAAGTTATAGCCGTAAATCAATTTGGTGTGAACACAAGCCCTAAGTAAACGCATTATATCGAACAAACAGGACGCAATATAAAAGAATGATATCCGTCGACATTTTTGTCATAACATCTCTCCGAAACTCTCCATAACTAGATTGAAGTGGTCAGCTGTATAAAGTACTATTGATATTCCAGTGAAAGTTTTCCAAATACCTTCTAAAACATTTTCTTATTAAAAAAAAAGAAACAAACTGCATTCAAAAGAAACACTACTCGTACTTAAAATTTAAAAAAGTACCTTCTTCCTGTAACATAGATAGATAGATTAAGTAAATCATAAAGATCATGTATCTCTGACTAACCGGGAAAAAATGTTATAAATAACTCTTGCAATTCTTAAGCAGGACTAGTTCAAATACCTTACAAATACCTTACTAATTCATCAAAAATCTTAGCGATTTTTATTGTTTGGAATGTTATACTTATTTAATTTATTATGAAATTGTTTTAAATATACATGAAAAAATTTGAAGGTTAAGAACTGCTCAAGTTAGTTCCTGTTTGATATTAAGGCAAAGATGTTTCATTGAATTTGTAAGTTCAACAAAACAAACTGTGACTAAACTTTTATTTCTTATCAAAAATAGAATGATGTTCCTTTGAGTACCAACTTGCTATCAAGTTCCTACCTCCAAGAAGTTGTCAAATATTCTACCCGATATTTGCAGAAGACTTTATGTTCCTTACCAGTCCTAATACTAGTTAGTACCTATAGTAAAGTTATTTGAATAACAACACTATCAGTACAATATCATAAATTCAAATTAGGTTACCTGTCCAAATATCATAACGGCTATTAATTGAAGAATTTATCTGTGCATAAGTTGTGCGAAGGTTCAAAATTGTAGCATTAGTGGAATCCCTTAAAGCGGTAATCCTCACGTCGTACTCCGAGTCCAGACTAAATCCAATTACGGAGCGCCCGGACCCGGGAACTACAGACGTCCGGGCAGGAAGCGACACGACTTTTCTATCGAAAACATTCCGGTTGTTGGATTCCGTGATATTTTAGTTTTGAACGTTCATATTAGAATTTAATTAGTAGAAGTTACTAAAGTTTTTGGCACGAAGTTCCTTATCGCGCGTTGCGAAAGGGGGCTAGACGGAAAAAATTAAGACTAAAAGTTGTAACGGATATACTTTTTTTTTTGCTTGGAACTTCGTTCCATACGGGCGTCCATTGACACCTCTCAAGTTTTTTTTATAAAACGTAGAGTTTACGGTCGCAGTGTCTTTTCTACTTTTTTTTTCTGTCTGTCAACTTTGAAAGTTGTTGTCACGGAAAAAGACAAAGTATGTTCTCACTACTCCGACCTTACTCCACGTTTATTAATAAGGCAATATGTGTTTTACTGGGTCACCAATAACAGATCTACCTATAATCTTTTTTTTTCTGAAAACCTACTTGATTGTAGTGTAGTGATAGAGACGCAGCATTTCGTGATGTTACAAGTTTTACCAAACCACTCAAAAAAGCTACAAAAGTCAATGCATAATATTTGATACGGTCATTTCCAGTCCGCCTACATATCTCGGATGGAGTTGACGTTAAATGCAGCAGCGAAGCGCGGACGCGAATAGTCGAGAGGTGTCGAGTATCGGGACGTGACTGCCGACTCTCAGCCTCTCCAATCAACAACATCGAACGGATTTTAAACTCAGACCTCTTATATTTTTCTGTGTAATATGGGTATTTATTAATGACTTTTGTAAATATGATAAAATAGACAGCGTGCACCTAAAGGGCAAAGGAGCGTCGTGCAACTCGGGATACGTATTCAAACAATTCGTATTGAAGTATATGACCGATGGACGACCAGCGCTGGTCGAAACACTATCATTATCCTAGGTTGAGGTCCCTTTCGCAGTAAATCGTATTTGTTGCAAATAAATTAATTTATATGTCCTATAAATTAATATATGTCTCATTTGGAGCAACCTAACTAGGATAGGTTTTTCTTAAAACATGATTAAGTTGCATATAATCGCCTCCCCTCACCAACATTTCATCTTAGTGGTTGATATGAGGCGTCTGTAATTTTCGCAGCAAATTTTGCTCACTAAATAGTTTTTGGAACTCTGTATTTAATTATTTATTTATGAAATTCGTTTATTGGAAATTATAACCTCAAGATCAAACGGAACACGAACGCCGTTCAGTCATTGTGTAAACGCCAAATGGTAGTGCCTACTTTAAAACATTTCCCCATCAAACCGAATTGTATTCAAAACACTTGTATCGAATCAAACGTAGCACAGTTTAGGGAGTAATTAATAAAACGTCAGTAATTGGACGACGCTTGAGTGTCGCCGCGAGAATTGATTGCGTCACGTACACCCCGCAGAATACAAACCATAGCATTTTTACCACTGACCTCCATGGTACAAGTCGCTGGACAGGTCATAGCGCACTGAATTTTGTGCCGATTTGATTAGCGCCATGTTTCGTTTCATTTATTGATCAGCCATGCTTTACCTTATTGGCATACGAGATGTTGCGCTGATGTCGCGAGTTTTGTATTGAAAGTGATGGTAACCGTCGTCCCGTGGAACTAAAAGTTCCGTGGACGGTCAATAGAAATATCGCGCGACAGCGCAACATGGCGCTCATCAAATCGGCACAAGGATCTAATGTCATTTTGTATGGTATACCAATTCCAGCGTACTTGTAAGTTTCATTTCAGTGATTTTTACAATTCTTATTACAATTAAATAAAGATCAAACTTTCGGCGACAGCTGTTTAGGTGACGGTTACGACTCGGCCACAAGAACCCTTGAATAATAAAAGCTAAGTTTAAAGTGGTTTAATGTTGGAAAATGGAGGACTGAAAACCAATTAGTTGAAGCAAGGAAACGTCGATGTTATTGTCGTGAAGGAATTCCTACTGACATCTATTTGATTTATCAATCAGCGTTTTATATTCATAGAATTTATGGTAATTGCCTCGATAATTTATTGTTATTGATAAAATAATGATTTGACAACACAACTAGATAAGTATGCAACTTTTTCAATACTAACATTATTCTTTATCTTTTTTTAACATATTAATAAACGTGGAGTAAGGTAAGAGTTAGTTTACCACTTTTTGTTTCTGTCTGTCAACTTTGAAAGTTCTTGTCACGGAAAAAGACAAAGCATGTTCTCACTATTCCGACCTTACTCCACATTTATTAACAAGGCTAATAGAGTACAGACATACATATACAGATAACAGATAAAAACAAAATGCAGGCCATTTTATTTCAATCAAAATAACCAAGATTATATCTGGCGTTTCGAATTTGAATCTAGGGTTTGACTTTTGACTGCTCTCATATGCAACACAACACATCGATCTGCACCACTGATTGTAAAAGGCACTATGCAGTACATTGCTGCTTTGACATAACGTGGTAATCACAATTGCTTACATTAAAGCAGCAATGACTGAACAGTGAATACGAAACTGAGTTACTAAGGAACGATATTATAATACGAGTGTATGAAATCTGAGAGCAACACTAACAGCCGTACCTATTCACAAACAACCGAGGACACACCTTTTGTCACATTTTCACTGACGTTGATTATCACTTACAAGAAGAAAACAAAGCATTCAGACACGCATAGGGTCGTATCAAATCGTATGTGAATACGACTGTTATTCAAATTAAATATATATGCACGACGTTACACACAGTGCAATCTAAACTAAGCACTAGGCTTGTACTATGGGTACTAGACATGTATAGGTACTTTTTTTTTGTAAATACATACATATGATACATAGAAAACACCCAAACCGGAAACAAATATTTATTTTTAAAAATACTTGATCCCGGAGGAAATCGAATTCGCAACCTTTTGCAATGTTGTAAATATAAAACTAAAATACTAAAACTAAGCAAATGAACAACCTTAGCTAAATAAGAATATCTTCTACTAATACATCTCTGGTTTACTTGTAATTACAGATGGGCCGACTAGGGGTTCTGCCGACTAGCAGACTAGCCGACTAGTCGGATCCAAAATTGCCGACTAGTCGGCCGACTAGTCGGCAATGTAGATCATTATAATTCCGAGATATTTGGGTTAATCATGACCAATCCGCGATTGTTGGTATTTTTGAATAAATTTTCACTTCTAAAGCTGTAACGTAACTTCCAAAAAATTGTTGAAATAAAAATAAAAGTTGGAAAAAAACTGAATGGAGCTGAGGCATAGTTATGACATTTTAGATGTTTGATGTTAAGATGATATATGTAGGCTATATCGTGTTTTGTTTACATTTTTCTGACTACCCACCTTCTAACTGTACTACTAATTCAATTAAATATTGGTTTTATTGCACAATTGTTAGTTGACGACTAGTCGGCCCATCTCTACTTGTAATATGTCTAAAAACTTGTAGTTAGTTATTTTAATTTATTGTATTTATTATTTTATTTTATTTCATTCGGAAGACAAACAGTGACTAAGACTTTTATGTAGTCTTAGTACCCTTACAACTAAACACCATTTATGTCTCCGCATTTACATAACTAAACGGCTATTATTATTATTATTTATTATTATTAAACGGCTATGAAGTCCGTTATATTAACCAGCATTATACACCCAATTGTAAGTTCTAAGTACATAAGTAAGCTAGGTATATAAGGCTTACATTATATACCTTACATGTCTAGACAAGCCAATGTTACTCCTAATGGAGTAAATCTACCTAGACACAGGTACATTTGCCTAATCGTTGTCCACTGTTGGGAATTAACTTGATTGTCATGTCTAAGTTCAATAGAGTGAGTAAGGGGCTAAAAGTTTATCATTTTGCAGATTTACATGTTTACTACATGTAAATCTGCGAAATGATAGTAAAGCTTGTACCATAAGACAATAGCGTGACAGGGATAGCGCTAGCGACTATGCGAAATTTTACACCAAAAAATAAAGACTTACTAGACAGTTTATCAAAAAATAGTTATAACCTTAAAAATAATACTAACCTAATATTAAAAACTAGAGGGTTCCAAAAATGTTTAGTAAAACATCTCAAAAACACCAGTGTTTAGTATTTTTTCCTATGATGAATTTTTTTAACAATCGTTTTTTCTCCTGACATTTCATAATTGTTATTACCATAAATAGCGAGTTTTTCATATTATACACGATAGTAATACCTACTTATTATTATATAGTAAGTACTCATTATTTACTTTCTTAAATTTAGGTCTATACAAAAATAAACTAAACACAAAATATCATCATCATAAAAAAATCTATAAACAAAATTCTATCTAAGTAACTAACATCGGTTTTATTTGGTGGTATAAGATTTCATTACATTGGTAGTAGATAAAGCGCCGCAAGGCGTACCAACTATAACGTAAACTGTGGTAGTAGCTTGGCAGTAGTTACCTATTTTAATCTCGAAATTGAAAATTCCTTTCACGTCGGTTGTTTGGTTTCTGAAATATTAATATTCATGTTTTTACTACAAGAGTTCTTTTGATCATGAACACAGTATTAAATAAAAGTTGGGCGAACAGATATTACACGATTTTTCAATCGACCGAAAATCAAACCAAAAACTTGCAATCGGCATTACCATCGACCGATTTCAAGTTTTCAGTGTGTGTCCGCCCTTAGTGTGATAAACCCTCAGCGGTATGAAATGATTCATTGCTCATATTTACCCAATATACGTACTAACGCGACCTCTACGTGAAACTCATTAAACTTGTTTTATTCTCCAGCGATTATTGCGACTCGCTAGTCTCTAGCTAGAGTGATGCTCAGTTTCTATATTTAACATACGATTCGTTTAAGTTACGGACAGTTGGTAGGGCATTGCATTTTCAAAAAGACAAATCTGAAAACGTGTTGTAAAAAGACGTTGGAAGTTTGAATAAGCGGACAAATAGACGTATTTTACTGCGTCTCTTATTGCTAATTCATCAAGCAGTATGTCTATTTGATCATGCATACGTGCCCGTCCATTGGTCAATAAAAATCTTGTCAACTTTTTATGTGATTCTTTAAATTAAGTGGATAATTTGACTCTTGATTCTTCATACAAAAAGAAAAATGTCTTTTCCACCCTTTCATATAAACCGAATCCGATATTTTTGTGTGAAGCAATATATTTAACTACTGTCCGTAACTTAAACGAATCGTATCTGTAATAAAGAAACTCAGCATAAGTAAATACGTTGGCCGGCAAACTTTATACAGCAGTCATTATTAACTGGTACAGAATATTTAACTTGCACTGAATTATATTACTGGTAAGTCTCTTAGTTCCACTCAAGGATCAATGCTTGAATATAATTCCAGGACTGCAAAAATATGCATTTCAAGTTCCATCGAAATCGGTTCAGTAGTTTATTTGCAAAAAAAAAACAAATTTTAGTAGGTATAGATAGTATGGAAAGCGTTTAACAGCGAGCGAGTGAGTGTGGGCAAGTCGGATATTTTCTACCTGAAAAATACAATAGATACATAGGTATACATTTTGACTACATAAAATAATAAATAAAAATCGATTTCAAAAACAGTAAAAAAAGGTTAACACCGCTTAAGAGGAGTATATACGTCAACGACCTTGAAACTGAAAATCCCTGTCGGGCTCATCGAAAATTGTTGATTATTTCATGACGGAATGTCGTAGAACTTTTTTTTGTGCACAGATTGTAGGTGACATTGTTTCCTACATTTTGGTGTAGTTTTAAGACAATAACCTCCTATTGGTGCAAAGCCTATCCAAATTTTAGACAAAAAATGTCTGATTTGGCTAAAATGTCGATAGGCTTCAATACGTTTCGACATATTTGTATGGAAACTGCACTAAAATATCGGAAACGATGTCGCCTACAATTTGTACACAAAAAAAAGTTCTACGACATTCCGTCATGAAATAATCAACAATTTTCGATGAGCCCGACATGGATTTTCAGTTTTTCAGAATAGGGCCCTTAAGTCTGGAGTCGTGCAGTTTCTGCTGTCACTAAAAATCATCTTAATTAAAAGTAAAAAACAGCGAAGTCTCGGTAATAGGGTCCTGTTTTTACCCTTTGGGTACGGAACCCTAAAGAACCGCCCAAGTGCGAGTCCACTATTACAATTGGGTACGTAACTCTAAAATGAACACTAGACCAACCAATCCGTGGACTATTGTATAGGATTTAATATGATTGTTTTATTTTAGTATTTGTTGTTATAGTGGCAACGGAAATACATCATATTTTAAAAGTATCATCTTTAAAATATTAATGTGTGAAATTTGTAGTCTCGGGAAGTACCGAGGCTACGACATTCTCCTACGAGCTACGAGTACGACCAGGCTACGAGAAACAGCCATACTATGTTCCTGAAACCACCTTATACGACGTACGATTTATTTTCCCTTTCTTACGATTTTATTTCGAATATCCCGTTCTTCGGTTGCGGGTTCGCTTCCCGCCGGGCAAGTAGGTATTTATGCTTAAAAATTCGTTTCTGGTCTAAGTGGTTTTTATGTGTTTTTACAAAAAAGGTATAATATGTTGTATGTCCGTTGTCTAGTACCCATAGTACAAGCCTAGTGCTTAGTTTAAGCTAGATTGCGCTGTGTGTAACGTCGTGCAATATACTTAAATTTAAATATTTTTAGTTAAATAGCTAAAATAAACGTCTAGGCGAAAAACTTTCATTTAGAAATTCGAACTTCCTAACTATATTTTTTTCTATACATATTACTGATCTCTAAACATACTGTATACAGTACTATGCAGTATTTTAACCATAGATTGAAATAAAATTGTTCCCATCAGCAATTGATATAGGTAAATCTGGCTTTATCTCTCACGAGGGTGAAGCTGAAGGGATGTGCGGTGCGAGTGAAGGGCATATAAATGTTGCATTCGTAAAGCTGTTACAATGAAACGCTTTCAAATGTACATTCATCAAAGGGACAGTCATGGCGCATGGCGTGAGGAGAACGGGGTTCGGTGGTACCTAGCTAGCGAAGCTGGTAGTCGGTTGGTACCAGTAGCGAAACGTTACATTTTTTAAAGGGAACTCGATAATATTTTTTTTCGTGTATTTGCTATTATATTATTATTTTGCACTTAACAATACAAAGACGCAAACTAAACACTATTACACTATAAATACTAATGGGTAGGTAAGGCTTTTTTTAAATTAACTTAGTAGATTTTATATTTTGTAATATCTAGTACACTAAAAGCTTAATAGATTTAACTATTAAAAGTAACAACACAATAAATATAAAGTAAAATTTCCATTGACTAAGTCCATTACGGCCAAAAGTGACCTCGAGTAAAGCTCAGTACTAAAGAGTAACGTAAGTGACATGATTAGAAGGCGAGGAGCGGTGCGAAATCTCTTGACCTATCACCTATTCTGTGGTTATATCAAAGAACTAAAGTTAACGTGGTTAAAGTTAAGTTGTAGTTAAGTTGACTAAAGTTGAGAAACTTTCTATTTAATAAGAACACCTATGTACATATGTATGTCAATTGTACCAACTTTTATGCAAATAAAGAATCTGAATCTGAATTGCTCCGCCTCATGTACTAATTATAAATATGTCAAGCAAACAGTCTTAGGAAGCCTAGATTCAAATCGGTAGGAATCGAGGTGTATGGACCAAACGCTACAGGTAGGTACCACAATGTCCCCGCAGTCGCCGTGCAACGAGACGTCCTGCACGGAACTCGATCATTAGTGTGCTCACTCAATGTGAAAGCGATTTCATCCTTCACGACTCCGCCTCTTTGAAACTGGCGCAATATTGTCGAAAGCAGGAAAACACTTTGGGATAAAAAAAATATGGGCAAAGACGCGGCGGACGGAATGACGACGAAATGCCAGGATCCAATCGAGCGGACGAGCCTCGATGGCAATAGCAATACGGATCCACGTTTGCGTTATAGATGACGTCGCCAGCGGAAGTGTTCTGGTATACTCCGACCAAGTTGTAAGTGCGGTTAGCAGTGGCGCTAGTCTACCACGAATCTACGAAGTTCTTCAAGTCGATCTTTAGTTCTGATTTCGTCCGCGTGAACAGGCCGCTGGTATTGTGAACGTAACGAGCGGGTTGTGGCCCCCATCGCCCGCGGTTGTAAACTTCGCTGCCTGAAACAACTTCGTTACAACTCCGCTTCGTTTTGTTTCTGCTTCGCAATATTAGTTTTAGTCAAAAAGCTATTTTTCAAGCGCCGTCGAAAGGCTTGTAAAGTTTTCTAATTTAGTTAATTCGTAGGTGCTTCGGGCCGCTTCGGTAGGTCCTTGTAGATCGTAGATAACTGTGGGTTGGTTACGTTTCAGCGTGAATTTTGCTGGAGTTAGTTACATAAGTTAAAGATAACATCGATGCACATTCGATTTCTAGGAAATATCGCTAATGGAAAATGAACGTCGAAAAGTAGATTTAAAACGGTTCTGTACGTTTAAACATTATGTCTTAGTGTTTACCATACTTAGGAAATAATATTACTGCTCTTTGAAAAATAGCTTTCAAAAATTTTAGTACCTGGCGGGACTCGAACCCGCCGCCGCCGGGAGATGTCACTACGAGGCCTTACTCGAAAAAATACGACGAAGTGCTTTCTGTACTTTACCATAATTTTACCTAATTAACTATTGAAGATAATATTGAAATTAAGCCAATTATCATTATCGTTTCTATTGTACCAGGTGCTGATGTTCCCGGAAGAAGGTTGGGCGCGGAGTGCCTCATCTTCCTACTGGACCCTGCAGCCGTGCTGGTGGAGACGCTCCAGGTGCAAGGTAGTCGAGGTCGCTGGCACTCGACGGTACGTATTTACACATATCTCTATCGACTCTACCAAATTGTTATCAATCTAGTCCATTAAAAATATTTCTGCTAAAGCAAAAACACAATGCATGGTCGGCGCTGAGCGGGATTCGAACCAACAACGCATCTTTAATCAATCCGGGAGTACTTACTTCTGATTAGCCAATTATATTAAGATTGGAAAAATAACGCAAATACGTTTTCTCTACTTTCTACACCGGTGTAGATAATCAATAAGCGTATCTATATCTTAACTGCAAAGTAGATAACTATCTACTATTCACTTTAACTTTGTTCACTTCAAAACAAATTCAAGTATCAAGAATGAAATAGAGCTTATTTTAGTTGTTCAATGGACAGTTCGAAAAGAACAGTTGTGTTCGAAGTCGATATTGGTGAAGTTAACAACGATGTGTGACCCAGTTGCCAGTCAGTTCGTTCGACTTCTATTTGTGAAGGCTGTATGTAAGGCTGTCCCTTTCACGGCACACTGAAATCTTAAAACAGAATACAGGGTCTATTCTTAGATCACGGAATTAACGTGTTGTTGTTGAACACAAAGGACGTTAATTAATGTGTAGCTTTAACATATTCTTGGCGTAATAGTTTGTGCTCTATTACAAGTTATTTATGTGTTTCCTGTCATGTGCAACTTGGGAGTCTTCAAGTCGAGTGGGGGTTTCGTCTAAGTTGTAAGCAAAAGTCTTACACACAGCTATTTCGTTACACTGATACTAGGTACATACTTACTCCCTAAGTAATTAACGTTTCTAAAATCTTAGTTAAAATATGTTTTACGTTAGTCGTACGTCTGTCATCTGTCAAATGACAGAACGCTTTAGTAAACGTAGGTAAACAGATAGACCGAGATCCCAGAAGTGGCAGACCTCACGTATTTTCTGACGAACGAAATGTGGTCTGTCTGTATGTCTGGTGGACATATATAAAAATGGAGCATCATAATTTACGTAAAGTCGAGTAATTATTTTGGGAGCTTTAAAGCGACTGCAAAGCAATACGGCCGACGGAAAGTGGATGGGAGTATTGGCGACTTATTTTTAAGTACATTACCTAAAATATACGTGAAAATCAGCTCGGAGAATTAACGTGAGGAAAGTAATTTTTTTGTGTATCTTGATGACCTGATATCTCAGAATTGGCCGTCCCAGCAGGCTAGCAAGTAGGCATGCGTTCTTAGTACATACTAACACTACTCAATCGACCACATTTCGTTCGTCAGAAAATACGTGAGGTCTGCCACTTCTGGGATCTCGGTCTAAGAGACGTAAGCACAGATTTTGACTCAAAACTACATTTAAACAAAACCTATTACTTATCTAGATTTGTAGCCCGAACAGACCATAAAGCTAGATTTATACTTAATCCTAACTTGAGAAATTGACGCTTGCTTCGGTCAATTTTCCAAAACATACTACAAATAAATCTAGTTGAAACCTGTGAGTGCCTCACGTTTTATAAAGGGTCTTGGTGATCAAACGTTAGAAAACATAGCGTGCAAGGTAGGTTTATAACTTCATGCCATGATTGTTTTAGAGATTACCTTCCATTTCCTCACTCAACTACGTGCAATAAACAGAATCATTAAGGAAATTGTACACGACCGTAAAATTAAGATGAAAAATGTAATAAAACGTACCTTTTCGTGTGAAAGGAAGCAGTTTATCAAGTTTGTTGCACATTAGCGTTGCTTTTCGCAATTAACCGCGACGCGGGCCAGGTGAGTGTTAAGCCGGCTGACAAACGGCGGGAAGTGCCTGGGGGCGCCACTATCGCACCATCGCGACGTCACTGAGTAGTGGCGAGAACGTGGCGCAAATAAATATGGCGAACAGACGACCCCGCTGAGCTAGGGGAATTAGTATTCTGTACTTCCCTCGGCCCTGAACTCTACCTGCGGTGATAGCTTCTATTAATTTGTGGCTGGTTATTAAGATTTATATTGCTAGAGTCGTTTAAAAATTGCTTTTAGTCTTTGCAACAGTAGACGCAACTCAAATTTATGTCCTCTACCGTACCACGTTAAGAATCAATTTTGAGTCGATCTTGGAACAACAAAGTCATGATATGGACAAAGGTATATGCGAGAATAAAGGAATAGGTAGGAACTTTTTGAAATCTAAACCCTTTCTTCGGTCAATAAAATTTGCTGACTCACCCCGTTTGCCTCAAACGTAGATATGTGGAGGTATCCCAAATTCATTAATCACTCTTTAATCTAAAAGGCACAAACCGAACAGTTTTCGCTTTTCTTCACAATGAAAAATTGTGTTAAATCAGCTTTCAAACTAATCTTGAAATACCGTACTCTATTTCCTCCTACAAACGGTCATCTATTAATTATAAACATAGTTAAAAGACTCATTATACATTCTATTTCTATGTTACATAAATGCAAACTAATCTTCCAAGCTTACGTTTTGAATGCATGCTACCAATTTATTCGATTTGGTCGTCGTCCTTTGAAAGCCCGAGCAAAGCTTGTACTTGATTATTTTGTAAAATTGCTCTTATTAAAAGGAAATGCATTGGTGTCAATTTACAAATACTATATTGGTAGGTAAACCTATACATACATGGATACTGATACCTGCTTTAAGAATTAGGTATTTATTTTTTTCTATTAGTATTATATTTGAGAGAAATTTCCAAATACTATCTTTACATAGTCAAATATATTTATTCATAAGAACGATGTATAAGTTACACGAACGTTTAGAAATGTCGAGATTATACTATTATGCATATTGTATGTATGTATAGATATGTAGTATTTGGAAATTAGGAAATGAGGTGTGTAGGTCCTGAAAAGTACGTACAGAACTTTCATTTTCAGTCCAAAGCCACCACAAACGGTAAAACTGTCCAATAACTCCGAAGGTTTTAAAAGATGTAAGTTTGTTTTGAACAGACGCCAAAAGCTTGCACTTAAAACTTTCCAAAAAGGTATCAGGTAGCAGTTACCTAGCGGTTCAGAGTTCCATTTAAATTCGTAAGCTTTGCCGAAGCGCTGAGTTTTCAGTCGATGATTACACGGAATGAGCGACAGAACGGGGCGTACCTACCTTTGGTGCTTTTTAATTTGTACGAATCGTGATGGGGTGTGGAGTGTCGGGGGCTATTACTAGTCGCTATTACACTACCGAGGGTAGATACGTGTCGGCTTCGCGCCCTACTAACTGGTATACGTGACCAGGGCACAAATGTCCTCTTCAAACCTTCGGACAGATAACGCGGAAGATGTTTTCGGCGTCGGCCCGAGCCATTTTTTATCCAGAATGGCTGTTAATACGATTTAAATCTTAATTGAATCCGTGATAGCCTTCATCCCACTACAAATTGAATTATCATTTCATTATTTTTATATCAGACTTTGCTTGTAATGGTTAGGTTAAGAAATCCCTCTGAATGAAAAGCATATAATACTGACTTGTGCCAGACAAACACAGCATACCACATTTCATCCCGTAACCTTGTCTATAAAGATTGGGTGTGTATGGGGCCCACTAAGATCGTTGGGCCCAAGCCAACCTCACCTGCTAGACGGTGCACCTGCTGAAAAACGGACGAGGCTCTGGCGCAGACTTTCCCTTCGGGGTTGGGAGATCAGACGGCAGTCGCTCCCGTAAAAGTCGAAATATAGCCAAATCTATGGAAAGTACGAAAGAAAGATATGGCCACAGGGATAGGGCGCCGCCGCATAACGGCGCGCAGGAGTTTCGCCCGACTCCTGTGGCAAGTGGACTAGGGCTACCGTGCCACGGGCGGGCACGGCACCCCGTTGGGGGGGTTCCTACTCACTTAGTAAGTGCTTACGCGCCACAGGTCGGTTGTAGCGACGCTGATAAGAGGTCGTTTTGGGATAAACTCGGCGAGGTCCTTGGGGCAATCCCGTTGTCACAGGGAATCGTTTTGGGTGGTGATCTGAACGGTCATGTGGGTGAGATGGGGGTGGAATTTGAACGTGTTCATGGAGGCTACGGGTTTGGCAGTCGGAATGCGGAAGGGGAAGAAATTCTGCGTACGTGTGCCACTGCCGACCTGGCACTCGGGGTAGCTCTCCCTTATTAGAGAACCGAATCTTGCGTTTGGGGACACGATCTGTCTATAACTGATCCTTCACGGTTGCCCTCCGGGGTGGTCGGACGGAACAGCGGACCCATCTCTTCATACCCTAGCTGGTTATAGCTTGGGACGCTATAACATATATATGTAGGCTTAGAGGAACGGGTTGCTTGCCGACCTGGCACTCGTGAATGTTTATTTCAAAAAGAAGCCCGACCACTTGATCACCTACAGGAGCGGGGGGCGCGCTACCCAAATCGATTTTCTAATCACTAGGAGACACCATATCGGCAACGTGGCCAACTGCAAAGTCATACCCGGTGAGAGTCTCACTGCCCAACACCGTATCCTTGTCATGGATCTCTGTGTAAAGACCAAAGACAAACGACCGGAACCATGTCAGCGCCGAATCAGATGGTGGATGCTTGATGAAGTCAAGTCCCAGATGCTCGCCTCAGCAATCGGCGACAAATGTGCCAATGCTGAAGGCGAATCGGTACAGGAACACTGGGACCGGATTCAGGTGTCTATCGCTGATTCGGCGCGGTCGGTCCTCGGTATGTCTAAGGGAGGACGCAAGTGTGACAAGGAAACTTGGTGGTGGAACGACACAGTCCAGAGGGAGACTAGGGTGAAGAAAGCCCTCTTTAAAAAGTGGCAAGCGTCCAACTCTCCTGAAGGTCGCGACGCGTACAGGTCTGCCAAACGTGCCACAAAAAGAGCAGTAGCCAGAGCCAGACGGGACCACTTACAGCCATTGTACGATAAGTTGGAAACGTCTGAGGGGCAGAAGCTTATTTATAAGTTGGCACGTTCTAGGATCAAAGCGGCACAGGATATATCCAAATGCCGCTGTGTAAAAGATCCTAATGGTAACCTGCTATGCGAGGACCTCGCGGTGAAGGAGAGGTGGCGCTCTTATTTCCACGAGCTGCTCAATAAGCAGTATAAAGAGGTGCAGCCACCGGAACTCCCTCCGAATCTAGGACTTGTGCCACTGATTACGCCTGAGGAGGTGCGCAAGGCTCTTCGCTGCATGAAGAATCGGAAAGCTGTCGGCGCCGATGGAGTCCCCATCGAAGTATGGAAGGCTATGGGTTCTCGTGGTGTGGGCATCTTAACCAACCTTTTTAACCGCATACTCGAGACCGGCAGAATCCCCGCCCAATGGAGACTGAGTGTTATCACTCCAGTGTTCAAGGGCAAGGGATCTGTGCAGGAGTGTAGAAGTTATCGTGGTATAAAGGTCATGTCCCACACCATGAAGCTCTACGAGCGTATAGTTGACTCTCGGATCCGGCAGGAGTGCACTGTCTCGGAGGGCCAGTATGGTTTCCGCCCCGGTCATGGTACCATGGACCCTGTTTTCGCCCTAAGGATCGTTATGGAGAAATACAGAACGAAGAATACGCCTCTGCATTTTCTGTTCCTGGACTTGCAGAAGGCCTTCGACTGTGTTCCTCGCGTGATGATCTGGTGGGCCCTGCGGTCCAAAGGGGTGCCTGAAACTTATATTGAAACCATCAGGGACATGTACCGAAATTCCGATTCAGTGGTGCGAACTGCTGTTGGTGACACTAAATCTTTCCCCATTACAGTCGGAGTCCACCAAGAATCCGTCCTAAGTCCGTTTCTGTTTAGCGTAATACCGGACGCACTGTCCGTAGTCATCCGAGACGCACACGAGCAACCCCCGGGGATGCTCATGTATGCTGATGATATTGCGCTAGTGGACTCGGATAAGGGACGGCTTGGAAGGCGTGTAAATGCGTGGAAAGAGTCACTTGAGAACGGCGGTTTGCAACTCAACGTAGCGAAGACCGAATACTTGGCTAGCAATACCACAGATCCCACACCTGTCTGCGTAGACGGTCACATGGTCGAGCGGACAGACCAGTTTAAGTACTTGGGATCTGTGCTTCACGAGTCCGGCGACATCGATTGCGACGTCAAGTCCCGCATTTCGGCAGCTTGGGCCAAGTGGCGAGAGGTAACTGGTGTCATCTGTGACCCGAAAATGCCGGTTAAACTGAAGGGACAGGTCTATAAAACGATCATTAGACCTGTCCTTTTGTATGGTAGTGAGGCGTGGCCATTGCTTGAGCGACATAAGCAGGAGCTGCGTGTCACGGAGATGAAGATGCTGCGCTGGATGTGTGGAGTGACGCGAAAAGACCGCGTCAGAAACTCCCGCATCAGGGGCAGCCTTCATGTCCGAGACATTGCAGACAAACTGCAAGAATGCCGCTTATGGTGGTACGGCCACGTTCTACGAAAACCGGCTAGTTACGTGGGAAACAAATGTCTTGCTATGGCGCCTCCGCCCGGCCGCGGCAGATTGGGAAGACCCAAGAAGTGCTGGCTTGACGTCGTAAGATCGGATATGCGTGCAAATGGCCTCACTACGCGGGATGCCGAAGATCGTGCGAAGTGGAGATGTAAAAGTAGGAAAGCGGACCCCGGGCTCTCGAGAGAGATGCAACCGGGAACAACGCTCGGATGATGATGAACCTTGTCTATAAAGAAACTCTACCTGCAAGCAGCGTTAGTAATCTTTATTCGGGTACCTTCAGGTACCTACTAGGTCAGCGTGCAACATCTTAGATTGCATCTACACTTACCATCAGATGCAATAGTAGTCAAACGGTGGCCTATACGAAATCTACACTAATATTAAGAGGAAAGATTTGTATTTTTGTGTGTCTGTCTGTATGTTTGCAAAAACTACAGTGCCGATTTCAAAAAATCTTTCACTATTAGAAAGCTACTTTAACCCTGAGTAACATAGGCTACTTTTAATCCCGATATTCTCACGGGATTTATAAACTTATAACTTATAGATATAAAGGAGGACTTATAAAAATAAAATTAAAAAAAAAACCAACATCAGTCAATTCGATCACCTGATAGTTCATACACGACAATATCCATAAAGAAGCAAACAAGGTCCTTTGGCTGGAACTAATCACAATATAACTTACAATTTTACGTGCCCAACATCGTGTGCTAGCGACACGTATTAACCCCACAGTATAAATAACAGGTTGTCGCTACGGCATTAGCCGGAAGGGCGAATGTAAGCTACAAACTACAAGTCAGCCGATATTTAATAATCAAATTCCAAACTACTTTTATAAGTCCGAAACTTTGTTTTTAAATATGTTTGTTCTCTCTTTACGGCCAATCAGCCGATTTGAATGAAACATTGCGTAGGGATAGATTAAGTGATGGACAGTAACATTGGATACTTTTGGTCCCGATAATCCTGAGGAATCGAGATTTACGAGGGTAAAACTGTAAAACTGCGGGGCGCAGCTAGTATTTCTATAATTATTTCGACTCATAAATGCTTATATCTACATCTATCTATATACAGGGTGTTTCGTAATGAATGGTTAACCCGTTAATCGTGCGTATGCGGGGCCAAGGCGTGGATCCACTCCCTGATTTTCAGTTTTCTATTCCAAGCCGTTTGAGCTCTAGGCCATTTTTTGTGAATTTTTGAAAATTTCTACCTTTTCCCACATTTATGGGTATCACGTCCACAGTTTAAGTCATAGCACCATTTTTTTTCTTTTAATATCTTCCCTAATAATGGTGTTTGTAAATTGCATTTAAATTATTTCGTTAGCTGGGCGTCATAAAGTACAAGACGTCCCTAAACCTAAATTTTAGTTTAATGTTTTTTTATCTGCCAACTTTGAGCACCTGTGGTGTAAAAACAAAGTTCAGGACCTATGTGTTCAACCATTTTAAAAACTAGCCCATAATATTAGGATTCTAAAACAGTAGCCAAGTACATACTTTAGATCATGAAATTTCTGAGATATTGCCATTCGAGTATCGAAATAGGTAATTTTAGTTAAAAATCTCAACAGACAGTTTGTTAAAAAAAGTTTCTTTTTTGATTAAAATTCTTTTTCAGGGTTTGCGGGAGATCGAATTCATCAACAAACACTGAGAAACATCAAGGTAACAACGACGCCAACAACAGTAAAAACACCAACAACAACCAAATCATTACTATCCATTTTACCACTGGCGCAAGTACATCATTAGATGGCGCCAATTGTAAAAATAAATCGCGATTTTATTCTATTTGTATTTGTTGTTATAGCGGTTACAGAAATACATCATCTGTGAAAATTTCAACAGTCTAGCTATCACGGTTCATGAGATACGGCCTGGTGACAGAGGGACAGACAGACAGACAGGGGAGTCTCAGTAATAGGGTTCCATTTTGAGGGTTTTTACCCTTTGGATACGGAACCCTAAATGCATGCTCTGCATCTTTTAACAAACGACCTTTTCAATCTACTTGCATGTCGTTGTTGTGTAATTTTTTGCGCAGCTGATTGTACTCGCTCCCGGAGCTCCTCTACCGAGTTAATCGGATCTTTGTACACCTTTTCTTTTAGGCAATCCCAGTAAATAAATACAAATAAAATAAAGGCGCGATTTATTTTTACAACTGGCGCCATCTAGTGATGTACTTGCGCCAGGGGTAAAATGGATAGTAACATTACGTTCACGGATTTTGTTTCGTCGAATGTTCCAGATTTGGTTGTTGTTGGTGTTTTTACTGTTGTTGGCGTCGTTGTTACCTTGATGTTTCTCAGTGTTTGTTGATGAATTCAATCTCCCGCAAACCCTGATAAAGAATTTTAATCAAAAATCTATTGAGATTTTGTAACTCACCATTTTAATAATTATGTAATTATTTTACTAATTAGTCTTGGAAAGTAGGTCAGTGCATACTGTAGTGCAGTAGTGTTGAAAACACAGTTTTATACTTTTTTTATACTTTATCTGATAGTTTTGAAAATGATGATAAAAGTGATCGATGATTATGTTATTATACTATTTTATTTAAACAGACACAAGTACATGATAAAATTAATAATCTAAAAATTAAATTCACATTAAATAACAAAATAAAATAAAAATAAAAACTAAATACAACACCTAATAGACGCTAGTCGAACAACCCGCCCGGATCGTCCCCGATGCAAAAGAGCCCATCACACTAGCGGCATTACCCCGCTGGATGGCTATGGCCAACCTTTGCATCAGGAACGAACCAGACCGCCCATCCAACCCTCTCTCCCTCAGACGCCGCCCTATCTCCCCAACCAATTTGACTGCCTCCGAACCCCAGCAACCAGCAGTTTCCACAGCAAAGGGGACAAAGATATAATTATCCTCCAACGGGGCATACTTGGAATGCTTGACCACCGCCGCTGATTCCGCCGCTGAGGCCGCCACACTAGCTGTACGCGGGAGATGACTAGGCGCGAAAGCTGACGCACGTGGCGTCCCAGATAAGGGCCCTACCCCTCGACCACGGCACCAACGTCAAACCGTCCGGCCTCTTTCCATCTAAACGGCTAGGATTTTGTAACTAAAATTACTTATTTCGATACTCAAATGGCAATATCTCCGAAATTTCATGATGTAAAGTACATACTTGGCTACTGTTTTAAAATCCTCATAATGTGGGCTAGTTTTTAAAATGGTTGTACACATAGGTCCTGCACTTTGTTTTTACACCACAGGTGCTCAATGTTGGCAAATAAAAAAACATTAAACTAATATTCATGTTTAGGGACGTCTTGTACTTTATTACGCCCAGCTAACGAAATAATTTAAATGCAATTTACAAACACCATTATTAGGGAAGATATTAAAAGAAAAAAAATGGTGCTATGACTTAAACTGTGGACGTGATACCCATAAATGTGGGAAAAGGTAGAAATTTTCAAAATTTCACTAAAAATGGCTTAGAGCTCAAACGGCTTGGAATAGAAAACTGAAATTCAGGGGGTGGATCCACGCCTTGGCCTCGCATACGCACGTGCCGGGTTAACCATTCATTACGGAACACCCTGTATATAAAAATGAAACCCGTTTTCCGTTGTCACGACATCACGCGTGAACGGCTGGACCGATTTCGATAAAAAAAATTTGTTGTGTTTGCTATTGTCAGGAGAAGGTTCTTATGAAAGAAAAATGCTGAACCGATTTTGATGAATTTTGGTATGAAGATAGATAGCTATTTTTTTATACTAAACGACAGGACAACGTCTGTCGGGTCAGCTAGTAAATTATAAACTTACAAATTCTAGAACATTATTTAAGCTTTTTTTTTAAATACTTATAATTATTCTACGTAGGTAGAAGTAGGTGTAAGGTATAGCTTACAAATTCAAAATTGTGATTTTATCATCGGGCCTTGTTATTATAATTATTGTAAGACTGACAAGCTAGTCCAAGCCCTACCGTTTCCATAATATTCCTTTTGATACAAAGTACCTATCATTTTACATTTGTATTAAAATGCTGTTGCTAACTGATTTAATTTTTGTCAAAGCTCGTAAATCGGACCGCCTGACTTTTTTTACGATTAACGTTTTAAATAAAGGGGTTAGGATGCGGGTGCTATATTATTTTAACTTATTAAATGTCCACAAAATATGATGTATTCATTGTAGCTGACATTCTTTGTACCTCCGCCTCGGCTATTAGGTTTTTTTTTTCGTTAAATAAGTTATTTGTGGGTATTTCATAATTAACTTAACACTGGAATCGATTGTTCCCTTGGTTCTCAATTTGTCGCTATATACCAAATTTTATTTTTAACTCCACCAAGAAGCCACATTTACTTGTGACGGCGTAAGTATTTTCACCGATTACTCGAAAACGGCTTGGCCGAAAGAAATGGATCATCTTATATATAAAATTTCCATGTCACAGTGTTAGTTACCGTACTCCTCCGAAACGGCTACACCGATCTTCACCAAACTTCACATACGCATTCAGTAGGTCTGAGAATCGGCTACTATCTATAATTTATAAGGCAAAACAACGTTTGCCGGGTCAGCTAGTATTTTTATAATTTTCACCTACCTAATACTACCTATGTACCTACATCGATTACTGAAACAAAGCTTGTGTAAGTATTCTTTATTTACCTTCAAATAAGACTGTATTTGTTGTATTTAAAGTGATTTTCCCTGTTTTTTTTTTACCTCAAAAAGAAAATATACCATGACTTCATTTGCTTTTACCCCAATGCAAGACTTAAAACACAAGAATGTGTAAAGTTGAAAACAAAAATGAAATGTTAAGTACGCCACCTCTAACCCAGCTCGTCGCTCGGTGAAAGATGATACGGGCACCCGACGATGCCTTATCTAAGCTACCTGACAAAGGATATAACATGACATTTTAGCAGATTAACTCCTCCATGGCTTAGTAGACGAACACCTGCCTAAACACAACATGCAGGAGATTGTGGGTTCTATTCTCGCCATCAAACATGTATTTGCAAGGTAGATTTTTTTTTCTGAGGTGTTTTCTTATAACAATATGAGGAAGTAAGACTGTGTACCTACTGTTTTTATTTTCCCGCTCATAAGTAGGTGGTTTTTTTGGTTTGACTCTTGTTAGGCAACATGACATATTTAAAAAAACTGTTTTATTTTCGAAATTTATATTATTTACAACTAGTGGTGTTCTGGGTTACATTTACGTAGTCCCGATCCCGTGGGAATTTCGAAAACCCCTTTCTTATCGGATGTCTCCATTATATAAAAAACACACTCTCTAAATGTCAGCTCTCTCTCTATCACTCAGGACAAAGCATTTTATAGATATATAGAAGATGAATCACACAACAAAAACACAACCAATCGATCGACTAAAAGTCTGAGGTCTATTTTAATCTTCCTAATAAATATTGTAATGTAGAGCCTGCATCGTTTCGAGGTTTGATTAAAAAATATTGTTTCAGGCACAGCACTCACGCTCGAATGGTGATCAGTGGCGCAAACGCAGTCTACATCGTTGGAACCTTTAAACATCTTGGCTCCGATGCTGACTTCAAGGTAGGCCAACAAACATATAAATAGACAGGTGTCCGATGACATGTGTATAGTAGACCGTCTAAAAGTCTGCTTCACAGATTTCAGTAATAGAAATTCAAAAAATGTGTTTTAACTCAGGGGATGTGTGGTTTTCTACATTGCTTCTTCAATTAATAACACCACTTTGAACAATGAGTTAAATAAATGAAAATAAAATTGAGTACCAACTAGAAAGGATATCAAATGTTAATTAACAGCATAATTAAAATAATAATCTTTTTTTTAACGATAAATAAAGCGCATAGTAAAAGAAAAACAGATGAATTATCTAACTATCGTGAAAATCTCGATTTCATCGACTTTCGTATCAGCGATCGAACGTAACCGATTGGAAAACTAAAATTGAATTTGAGAACCGCTCTCAATTCGTTTTGAGATGAACGTGTCATTTTCTTATTTCGAGAGACGATACTGCAATGCTCTTAAAATTAAACTTTATATTTTTTGTCAGCTTTCAAAATTCAGTTTTCATAAATCAATGCGTAAGCTAACTTGTCCCCGGCAATTCTAGAAAATATGTTTTGCTAAAAATTGCAACCGCGACGAGATTCCCACCTGATTATCGGAAGACATACTAACCCTACGGGGGTTAGTATGTCTTATGTCTTTATAGACGCATCGAGTAATTACTCTGGCTAAGTAAAATCTCTGTCACATTTTCGCAAACGTTGACAACCACTAAAAAGAGCGAGAGAAATGCATTACTTAGCCAAAGTAATTACTCGATTTGTCTATAAATACGGGGGTTGGTACAGTTTGTAGTAAGTAGTTTTTATTTTCATAATTCACATTCTGAATCCAACCATCTGATGAAGGTACGAGTACGTTTTCATGAAATAATTCGTACCTAAATTTCGGTAATCCTATTGTTAGCAAAATGGGTGTTGCGTGATACTAAACAACAACAATACAGCTTAGATGGAAGTTGTTTCCCGTTAATGTCAATTCCATGATTTAAGAGGCCGATGTTCGCTCATTAGCTAAATTACCTACAGGATCGGACGTTCATAGAAACTGTTCAATCTAAATTTCTACCAATACAACTACCGACTCGTTAAATACTCATATTTCTTTCTGTAAGCCACGAAAAGTATTATTACCGGATTATACACCTTAATCACAACTCATAATGAAGTTCATTAGGGTTGAGTGAGAACTTGAGACTTGGATATGATGACCTTTATTATTTTGTGTCATTCTTTTAACATTAGGTATATTTGTGAAATAGGCAGGTAGGTACATAATTGTTTAAAACTGTAGATTTGTTTAGGTTTGTTTTCGTTCTCCATTCATATTTTATTATACCTCTGTGAAATGGATTTCGGTGCGCAAAAGCACCGCAAAAGTGCTTCATGACAGGCATTTTGGCATATAGATATGTCTGACTCGATTTATTAAATACCATTTATATTAGGTTTGCCCGTCACAGATCACATATTACTTACGATGTTAATTTAAAATGAATCATTCAAAGTCAAATGTTTTCTGTCCCCGCATTGTTTCACGGGATCGTAACTTATACAGGTGAAACCGCAGGGGTTTGCTAATTTTAAATATTATATGTACCAAAACATTCCTATATACGCAGACTCCAGAAATGCGCGCTATTTCATAAATTCTGCACTGTCGGATTTATCGATGATACGATTGCTTTTTACAACAATCAGAGAATTTATGTGGCAAACATATGGCATTTTAAATTCGGCTGTAGAGTGTAGAATTTATAATCGAATCGTATCTTAAGAGGATAGTCTCCATTCTCTTTCTCCATACAAACGTAGTTTAAATTTTCCTCCCTGGATAAAGACATTAGAGCAAATATGTTTATGCCATAAAACTTATATCTGTCATGACTATGAATCTACCTTTTTATTTTTTTCATTTTATTATTTTTATATTTTTATCATTATTTTAATTAGAAAAAAAAAAAAGTTAGATGCATTGTCATGACAGATATAGGTTTTATTGCATAAACATATTTGCTCTAATGTCTTTATCCAGGGAGGAAAATTTAAACTACGTTTGTATGGAGAAAGAGAATGGAGACTATCCTCTTAGTGTGAACATCTCTCTCCCCAGCTATACCTAACAACGAACGTGACTCAAGCCGACTTCAACATGGGCTACACGATGACCGGCACCCTGGAGAGAGGGAGCCGGTCCACCAACACGTTCCAGGTGACACACTTCGCCGTCCTCCGCCGCTGCGACCATGATGCTCATCATTTGAAGACTTCTTAGAACAATCTGTGTTGATAAATGGTCAATGTGTAGGTGTAGAAAGGCTACTAGCAGAGGTAGGTAAAGGTACACACGATCTCTAGGTTAGTGGGCTGTGGGTGCAGCTTTCTGAATACAATTCAATCTGTTTTGTACTAGGGTAGGGTCAGTCTGAAAATCGACACGAACCCAGTACAAAACCTGGAAGGTTACTTCGGTTCGTTTCGATACGACAACGATACTGTCATAACGATGGTTCTATTGTCACCCTACTATCAGAATGTGACAGTAGAATCATCGTATGACAGTATCGATGTCGTATCGAAACGAACCGCAGTAACCCTCCAGTGCTGGTCTACTGCCCGAGTGCAGGTACCTACTACCTAAAAGGGTATTCAGCAAGCTTCGGTCTGAAACCGATGTGGGTAAGGAAAAATATCCGTCTCGCTCAGTACGAATCAATAAGACAGTGACAGGCATGTCAAGTCGATCTTCGGTTTCGGACCGAAGCTCTCCGTAAACTGTCACTGACCGGTCTTGAGTGTTTATTAAAGTAAGATTTCCTGTATGAGCACCACAAAACCTCGATACAACAACTAATAACGGCAATACGTGCTCGCAACACAGCAAAAATTTGTTAAGCCGCCAAAGAGAAATGACCTCTTTCATTTCACCTCTTTCGCGCTTTGAAAACCTCTAAAAAAACATACGACGACCGTTTTCATAGCGCTAAAGAGTCGTATGGCATGTTTGAAAGAGTTGAAAGAGTCATTTCTCTATGGGGCGGCGAGAAAGCCACTATAATGAAATTATTCAAATTGTATCTACCTACCCGTGTGGTCATGGTCGTTTTAAGTAAGTAAAATAACTTTTGATATAATTTTTGTAACGTAAAGTTCCGTTTGTACAGCTTTTTATAAAATAAAAATGTCGTAATCAATGAATTCAATTGATCTCATTAGTTTGCTAGTCGTATTCTAAGGTTGTATGTATAGTAATATCGCGAAGCGATATTAATTGTGATTTTGACTTTTATGTACCTATATTACATTTAGTTCCATAATTTTAAGGGTCCTTTTACAATTTAGTTTTTAAAAACGTCCTTTTTGTAAATAGGGTTTTTTTTTATAGCGAACTGCGATCTAAAAACGTCGTCCGTGTTGATCTAATAGGATTATTTTCGGATTTTTTTTTGGTTAGAAACATACTCAAATATCTTTTGTTTTCAATTTTTGGGTATATTTCTAGGTACAATGTCGTTTTTCAAAAAATCTTTGTAGGTAATTATGATCACGCCCATATTTTGTTTCGGTTTAATTCTCATTTAAGTAGTAGTCAATTCACTGTACAGTCACATTGTAGTTACCCGTAGATACTTATTTTTGTAGTCATTCAATAAAGAGTAGTTAGATCGCATTCAGTCCTAAACATTATATTAGTACATATTGGTAATTAATTATTCTAAATGTAGAGTAGAGCTGAAATTTTCCGAAATAGATACTAACTCAAGGTGACATTTCAAAATCCGTACCATAATAATTGTACCGAAATTGATAGCAACTGAAGGTTACCTATTTCGGTACCCGCGTCAAAGTAACAATATATTAATTTTTCACTTATGGCTATCCATTAACATCCCCCATAATAACCAACTACTCTTGTTATATGGTGACTAGTAGACTAACAAATATAATCCTACTTATGTATTTTAATATTTTCGATATTTATATTCATCATTGGTATATACGGAAACGTAGAACTTAGTAAGGACCTACTTGTAAATTATAAGTATTTCTTTACAAGTTGTACACATACTATACCTGTATAGGTACATCATTCAAAAATGAGTAGAAATCATATTATCTTGTCTCCAAAATGTAGTAAAGTGGTGAATGTCTAAGAAAGAGTCTAATCGCTATGTCACCTTAAGTTAGGAGGCAGGAGTCAAATATACTAGATTCTTAAGCTCATTTTCGATAATTATTACGAAAAAGCCATCACTGAAAAAATTATGGGGCATGCTTCATAAATGGCATTCTTATTAGAACTATGCTGCTCATCGCAAAATATTTGAATCGAAATTCATTTGAAAATGGCTGTGAGCGATATTCCGGCATAGCATCTTCACGGTTCGATGAACAAAATAATAATGTATCGGACCGCACCGCGCGATATATCCACCACATACAGTTGTACGTTGTTGAAAATGCAGCTTGGGACTTTTTATCGTCAACAACAAAAGGTTATCAAGATGGCCGAATAACAAACGAAAGAAATGTATAGATTGTGTACGTCAAATAATCTTATTCCACAAATATTATTTAAAATTCAAAAGTTTCGTGTCATTTTAGGTCATTATGATTTACACTCAATCGCACTTACGCAATCTACATTACCTATACCTTTTTTAACTGATTTATGCCCGTTTGTTTCTGATTTTGAATAATGTTAAATCACTTTTAGTCTGGGAGAGTTTCTTTTAATGAATCTCTACACGTAAAAATCTCTGAACCGATTTCGTGGATTATTTTCCACGAAAAAAGTGAGCCAAAAAATTTAATTAGAGGACTCACGGCGCACAGCTAGATATTCCAAAATTAAATGTAGAGAATTTAAAATCCATGGTTGTTTGATTTTGTATTCAATTCAATTCAATTCATTTATTTCGCCATAAAATTACATTACATAATATTGGCATGTCAATTTACAAAATAATTATTATAAGATTATTCAATCATAATATTAAATTAAACATTAACAATTTCAGTCAAATGAGGAACAGTAATCTTACAATAATTCAATAGTCCTAGCAGTCCTACTGACGCAATAAAAATAAATCAGTTTTATTTAAGTTTTAATTCATTCAAGGGAAGTTGTCTTATAATTAAAGGAAGTTTATTATACATGTCAATTTTAAAATTTAAGCCTAATTTAAATGTTTTGACCTTTCGTGCTCTGGTTAGTACTAGTTTATCTTTATGTCGTGTGTTAATATTATGTATGTCCATTCGTCTTTTCAATTCATCTCTCTGATGAATTTCTAGAAGTATAAAATCTATCGTTCATATGGTGGATCGAGAGGTATAAGAAGCGACCATAGGGTAAACGATTGGGCGCCCATTCAGCTGACTGGCCACAAGTGGGACAGGATAGGGGCAATGGCGTATTTTGGTGTCGGATGCCAAGATCCACTTCGTGTCGTTGAGCCATAGAAAAAAGTCATATTTAGTGGTAAAAGACAGTTCACAAGCTGCATTCTGAACATCATACTGTTGTATGTACCTATCGATCTGTAGACCGAGCTTGCTTGCCCTATATGTTAAAAAAAATAGCTTCAAGCTATTGTGATCTCACTTTACCCTCATATTAAACGCATTTTTTATGATTTTCTCCGCTCGATGGATGGAGTTATCCCATCCGATGGATGGACTTATCTTTACTACAAATTGCCTGCTCAAGCATAGATGGATTTTATTAAAATAATAAACTGAAATCATTATTACTTATGTTCGGAGTGCTATTTTATTATGCAATTTTTACGATATGTAGGTAACGGACATTATGAAATTACATTGTAATAATAAAGACAATCAAAGTTATGTCGGCAGATCAAAAAGTCTTTACTCTTACATCAATCGCTTATTCTAAGTAGGTATATCGACAAACTACTCATAGCAAATAACTTTGCCGTAGTTCTAACTTAATATAAGGTTATTCGGATAAGTGTACGGCGTAGTACGGTGAAGTAATTTGTAAGTAATTTACAAGCAATTTCCACCAACACAGCGTTACCTATAACCATAGCTAGAACGTACTATATTTTGGGCTAAAGTAATTGCGTAACTTGTAAAAAGTTTTAACGTTTATATTAGCGTTAAGTAGTCCATAATTATTAAGAGGTCCCTTCGCGATTTGGCGACGATAATGCTACGTAAACAAAACATTTTCGATGTAATTCTATCTATCATTTTTTTTATATTTCCTATGTCTATTTATTTTTACTAAAATTATTTTCATTTAAGTTTGTACTTAATTGCATTTCAATATTGTAATTATATTTATAAAGTAGGTACATGGAAATGTAAATAACTTACCTAATATTTTGTATATCGCTCAAATATAAAATAGATTCATCGTTTTGATGTTAATTTTAATTTTACTCCCTTATTCATAAACTTTTGAAACTTCCATAGTTAAACTAAATTTTGTCTCTTTCACAAGGATAAGTCTTATTTAAACATTTTTCACTTTGTTAAAAGTGTACCTGCTTGCCACAAATAGTTTTAATATCAACTGTAGATGGTTTATTGGACTTATTAAAGTTATTGAATATTGGAGAAGATAAATTATAATTTAAGTAGGTACCTACTGTATCATCTTCTTGCATGCTCAAAATGAGAATACTATTGCAACTATTTATATTTTGAGACCTCCAATGTACAGTAATAGCAATAAAATATTCTTATTCTTAAAGAAAACGGTTAACGTAGCATGGTCACGAAGGGCCACCTTAAGGGGTATTATTGTAAAAATGATGGAAAATAAACGTCCAGTTATCGCACTCCCTCCAGTGTTTATACACATCATTTTTGTACAAAGTTATGTGTATTTTATGGCTCCTATTCGGCTATATTTACTTTAGGATATAAAGCTAATTATACAATAAAATAACGGGCTTCATTCGCCGTATATTTTACTGGCTGCGCCGGCAGTTTCATTCATTTAGTACAGGTCAAAATGTCTGAAAGTTTTTCTGCTTACTAATTTTCATCGCAATCAAAGTCGAAGCAACATCCAAACTCGTACCTACAAATTGGTGTTAGTTTCTAAAACTTTCGCATTTATAATATTAATACCATTTATAGTGACAACCAAATAGGAACCTTTTAATAAGATCGCATTGGTAATAATTTTAATTAGTATTTACCGTAACATTAATAATAGCAAATACCTAAGTTCCTCAAGTGTATAAAAAAAAACTGAAACACGAAATGGAGCAACAACGATTACAAGATGTTTATTTTTATTCGCTATGGCGTTTAAATATTAAACACTAAATATACGTCGTGGCTCGTGATACACCACGTGATGTCACGACGTAACTTCTTTGATTTACCCTCTTACTTAAAAACGATGAGTAAGTTTATGTAACGTCTGTCTCTGTCTGTTATCTTTGAAACGTCATGTCACAGTAAAGGACAAACGTTACATAAAGTTAGTCATCGTTTATATGTAAGGGGGTTATTCTTTGGCGATTAAGACCCGGGAAAATGTACCTTACTATGTAACTTCTTTGTTTTGATTAAGAAACCTTTATTAATACACATGATTTTAATCCCGAGTGAGAACAAAGATTTTTGGAAAGCATTCCCAATTTATAAATTAACACATCTAAGGCTCGATTAAACCAAACTGTAATAAGTAACGAATAGCAATTCTACGCATAAATCCTCTTTTGTTCGCGATAATCTCGAGCTGATCAAGCAAAAGTATTACGAATTGTTATTCGTTGCATATTCTAGTTTGGTCGAATCAAGCCTATCATAAAAAATATTCTAGGTATTACACCTAAGTACCCACCCAAGGTAAACTAGTATGTTTTCTTTTCGAAGTTTGCAGTCGTACCTATTAATGCAAACTACTCGACTTACCTACCTACATAAACAAACATGCAAATGACCCCAGAGTCCGGCAACCAAGTTAACTCTCCCGGGACTATTTCCCTCTTCAAGTATTGCCGTCACGACCCTTCGCTTTAGGACAACCATCCACCAACCGTCAAGCTATTCTCAACCTTGATTGGTTCAGTCATTTAGAACAATCTCTATTCTAATGAAATGCAAACAAATCAAATTTTATGACGGGAACTCTCGCGGGGGTTGTCAATGGGTTCTCTATAGAAATACCCATCTTGATTCGAGTACTTTTCCCATTTCAATGTTTATAATAACTCGTCAAAGTTAAAATTGACTTATTATGTTGGCGAGTAATTAAAATATACTTGCTATTGCAAATTAAAGACGTGCAAAGGGTCTTAGTAGGCATATTATATATCTCTAAATATCTGTATTATTTCGTTGCATCAAAAAACTACAGGCATTTATTTTGCATTATTTTTTCATTATCATGCGAAATAATTCGTTATACATAACAGCGCCGAGGCCATAGAGGCGCACCAACTATTGAGTAACCTGTGGATTTAGTTATTTGGTGCAACTTAAGTGCAACTTTTTTTGTTCGATTTATTTTGTGAAACGAGTTTTCAGTGTCACTAACTTACCTGCACTAAAGATCTTGTAACTTGTAAAAAAACTTGTAGAAATTCAATAGATGCGTATTAGACTAGCGCCACAGATAACTCGATCGAAGTGTAAGTTTTTAACTCGGTCGAAGTGTTAGTTTTTATTGATATATACCGATGACGAATCATGTTGTATGAATGTTAGTTGAATTGATTATCTTCTGTGTAACTCTGTACAAATATTGTAAACGTAATGCAAGTGCCAAAGACAATTTAGGGAGCTTTTATTGTAAGTTTTAGTGATAAACTTTGATGTATGTTGTAAATAAATCGCTTCAAACTCTACATGTTGTCGTTCGTATATCGAAAAGACTTCAATAAAATATTTAAAAAGATGTAGTGGTTTTATTTGATTTAATTTTATTGGAAATCTTCCTTCTGTGCCCAAGGTAAGTAATTTCTATTAGGGTTTATTATTAGTACCTATACGTACCTACAACTACAAAAAAGATTTTAGAGGCAAGACCAATTTCGTATTTAATCTTAAAGAATTTCTGTAATATTTGTCATCACTAGCTAACCCCCAGTTTCACACACATATTAACTTCCTAAAAATTCTACGCATCTAGTAGGTAGGTACCAACATTCCCAACACTAGGGCATGAATCCCGGGATCCCGGGATATCGTAATCCCGGGATCTCGGACGCAAAAGTTAGATATTATAATCCCGGGATTGAGTGATCCGATATCGAGATTTGAGCAATTTACTATTTGGGTATAAATTAAGGTTTTTAGCTATATTTTTCCTCATGGAATGATTGAATAGAACTATTAAAATTAAACCCAAATTAGTCTACCCCTGAGGAAGAGATCTGTAAAGATTTAGAAGCGTAGGGAATTGGTAAAATGTTTAAAACAATAAAAGTAACGTGATTCATTGCAATTTTTAAGACAATTATTTTTTATACAAGCTCGCATGCAATTTTTTTCTGCTAAAAACATTTTAGTGGTGCGCCTAGAATTTGGCGCGAAAGTTTAGACACTTTCGGGTTTAGGCTATTTGTCCGCCATATTTCCAAAATGATGGGGTGGAGGACGGCCTTCGGGGTAACTTATTTACGTAATGAAACCACTAGAGTCTTAAATATATTAAATATTTTAGATTTAACACATTTTTATTGTATTAAATTCGCTTTTTTTAACGATATCTAAAATCTCAGTATCAATCCCGGGATCCCGGGATTGAGCTCTTAATATCGATATCGTCCCGAGATTGAAAACCTTCCGATATTGCATGCCCTACCCAACACCTATTGATATTTTTCGTAAATTTTGCAGTTTTGCTAAAGATTTTAATAATTACCAACAATTGCTAAACCGTTTTGGAGAAAATCTAAAAATGCTGGATCATTATCGAGACTAGTTTGAGATATTTCAGTGATAAAATTCGTGCCTAGGTGACTGTACGTTTAAAGCAAAAGATTTTAAATTAGTTTTAAAAATTAGTAGGTATAGAATATCACCTAAAGACTAGGTATTATATTTACCTATCTAACGAAAACAGGTTAAGCCTCAACGTAAGCTTTTATCTTAATAAGTAAATAACATTTTGCTGAACTAAAACTATAATCCAAACATACCCTTTTGTATAAACCATATTGAAATTCTAAGATCCGCTCACTGTCTTTGAGCGGAGCAGAGAATACGCTCCACTGGGCCCACTCAATGGATTAGAATTACGACATTCTAGTTTAACGATTCTCTTCATTTAACGTCAACGTTAAAACTTGCTTAGCTAGGAATAAGCTTAGACTAAGCTCCTAGGTCGGATGGTTTGCTTCGATGGAATTTGGGTTACTAGGTAGATAGCTGATTAGCGTAAAACATTATGCAAGTATTGAAATTGGGTATATCTAGCTTAGGGGCAAAGAAAAACTTAATATTTTTTTGTTTAATGAAGTTGCTTTGGTAAATAAATATAAATAAATTATTGTCTGTTATACATACACTATCATGGGGCTATCTTTGGACAGCGTGCGTGGAGCCGAAGCCAACACGTAGAGGTCCTTTTCAATAACAATTTTACTCGCAAACTATGAAGTGGATACCAACCCGGCGATTATCCCTGTCTACACTATAAAATGCAGCCTAGGACAACCACCGAATCGGATAGAACTCTTGAGAAATCTACAGATGAAAACAACATGGGCTATAGTGATGTGATGGTAGTGGATTGGCTAATGGCGCCTGCCGTAACAATGTCCAATAAACACGTAATTTTTTTTTATTCTTTTTATACTTATAATATGTAAAAACGTTACGTAATCAACATTTCCTTCAAACATGAAACAATATATCTTGAAAGTCGCTTTACCGTATCATGATATTGGATGCCAGTAGTTTGTATGCGGTTAGACATGCGGAAGCGCACTCTCCAAGACACGTCGCTGTATAATGAGCTACCGGCGCCATTGTCACTCAGTCGTGCTCCGACAACAGCACAAAATGCACTTCAATGACAAAGTAGTTATTATAACTGGAGCGAGCTCGGGAATAGGCTCTGCCTGTGCCGTCAACTTTGCGAAAAATTCGGCACTTCTCTCTTTAGTTGGACGCAACGTCAACAATCTTACGAAGGTCGCACATCAATGCAAACAAATAAATGGAATCAATCCACTAGTAATAACCGCCGATGTCAGTTCTCAAAACGACGTGAAGAAAATAGTCCGAGATACCGTAAATCATTACGGGAGAATTGACGTCCTTGTAAACAATGCCGGAGTTTCATCTGTAGCTGGATCTCGAGACATAATATCAGCTTACGACTATGTGATAGCTACGAACCTCCGCGGCACGTATTTACTTACTAACGAAGTACTCCCACATCTCATCAAAACAAAAGGGAATATCGTGAACGTTTCGAGCGTTCTCTCAAATAAAGCGCTACCCATCATGACACCGTATTGCATGTCGAAAGCTGCTATTGATATGTTCACGAAGTGCGCCGCTTTAGAACACGGTCCTCAAGGTGTAAGAGTAAACGCTGTTAACCCAGGACCTGTCAAGACGGAACTTTTCAGACGAGGAGGCATGAGCGACACCGAAGCTGACGTTATGTTTTCCTGCATTGAAGTTTCTTCGCCCCTCAAGAAATTAACTAAAGGGGACGATGTCGCAGAGTTAGTGATGTTTCTGGCTAGTGAGAAAGCGAGCTGCATAACTGGTTGTTGTTATATTATTGACAGCGGACTGTTGTTGGGAGACGCCAGTAATTCGTGAAGATTTTCTACACCTACCAATCTCCCTTTTGTTTTTGTTGTATAACGAAGGTAGCTTCTGTATAAATAAAGGGAAACTTATTTAATTAACGGCAACGTCATCTCGTATCTCGTTCCTTGCTCAACGAATATTATAACTCCGATAACTTTGTCGAGGACACCTAATTTCTGCGTGACACTCGGCCGAACAAAGACGCGGGGAGATTAAAATATGTCAAGAGTGTATCGTGCAGCGACAAACCAAGCAGCAAACAAAGGCCCCTACAACTTAGCACTGATAAAACTGGCGAGAAGCTTCCCCGAGCTTCGACGTGGTCGTTAAGATATCACAGACAAATCCGACAATTACCTCTAGTATTTCTACAGAATGCCTGTTCTTTCCTGCTTTGGCGGGTAATAGCTGTAATATATTCACTTATCTGGAGCGGCTAATCCTTCCCCAGGTGGGTCGCTAATGCCGCGTTATCTTGCGTTAATTTCCCGCGCATAATCGCTTCGCAAATTGATTGTTCTCCCAACACCCGTCGCGCGCCGCGCGTCACGGCAAATTAAATTAAAAAATTCTCCGTAAAAAATCCGCAAATGCCGGAAATACTGTAAGGTCTATTTATACCTGCTGAATATGTCCGTTAGAGCGACCGATCGACATGATTTCTCATACTTGTCTGTCTTGTGACGTTTAAAGAAATAAGCGTATCTCCAAAGATTTGGAGGCTAGCTGATAGTTCGGTATGTACTATCTCTACCTATTTAGCTAAACTACTATTGAATGGCATAAATTATGTAACTACTATCATTTAATAGGTACTTTTTTATTTTTATTTTAACACCTACTACCTACCATCATTTTAAAACCTACTAGGTAACTACCAAGTCTATAATTTAGGAAGAAAATTGACTTGAACTCAAAATTGTAAACTGCCTAAAAAGTATGATACGTTATAATGGGAATCTAAACATTATACGAGTATACCTAATTCAAGTATTTTATTTTGAGCCAATTACGAACAGTAAAGCAGAATTGTGTCATAAACAATAATTTGAGTAGCGAGATTACAGAGAAGATTCGTCTACGTCTAAATAACACGCACGGAGCGTAGTAATTAAATATAGTGAGATTGCTGCGAGCATGTATCAATTTGATAGCTTGTACACAACAATTCAACCTCGTTAGTCGTCGTTGTTATCCGCGATTAATATAATTCCCTAATTTATAGGCCGGTAGCGTTTGTCGACGTCTCATTGTTATTGTATTGGGCTAAAACCACGAATTTCAATTACGCTACGCTCTCGAACAGACATTGCTTTCCGTACCTCGTTGGTTACTTTGTCAATTGGGACCTGTAATTATGTTTCTTTATTAGTAAGCGTTAATTGTTTCTTACTGATCAATATATCTTTCATTCTAATTTAACCCAGCTTTTTGACTCCTACCTAAAACATAGACAGGTAGGTACGTACTTGTATTTGAGATTTTGATGTGAAACATATAGGTATAGGCTAAAAGTTCACGTGGCGATGCAGGCCGTGGCGACGCCTCACCACGCTTTAGGTATATAATAATAATAATACTAGCTGCGCCCCGCGGTTTCACCCGGGTAAATCCCGCGGGAATTACGAGATCAAAAATCCTATGTCCTTCTCCCGGTTCTATCTAAGATACCTCCCCACCAATTTTCAACCAAATCGGTTCAGCCGTTCTTGAGTTATAAATGGTGTCACTGTATTTTTTTTATATGTATATAGATAGATTATAGATTATGGAATATAATATGTACCTACTAAACGTAGCGAGTCGATGTTTCACATCTGCCAGAGGCGTCCCGTGTTTTTAATAACTATTTAGTAATTAATTGAATTATCAAACCATTAGATATTAATAAAATACATGCCTTATAGTACCTATTCTTTTCCATTCCCTTAAATAACAGACAAATCAATAAATCTTTTAGGTGTCATAACTTCAAACTTATGATGTGAAAGGCAACATGGGTCGTAGTCCGGCAAAAAAATACAACCTAATAATTGTATGGACATCAAACGAAACAATAGGTAGTCAGGTAAATAGCAGCTGAAATATTGTCTTGAGAAATATTATTTAAGGAATAGACGTACAACAATTTCACTGCGTTCACGAACTTATCTGCGGGTACTTACTCGTAGGAACAATATAAAACAAAGCAGAGATAATCAACAAAATTTTAAGATTTAGCTATATTTTACGGAACTTTCTCGAGCGACTCGCGGTATCCATGATAGAGATCAAGATAGGTAAGTAGGTCCGCTGAATTTAAGTATATCAAAATGTATCTAAATCGGTTTAGAAACTCAGATATCGTAACGTAACAGACAGCAAACTTAATAGTACCTATATTAAACCTACATACAGACAGACACACCCAAACACACAAACATGTTTATAACCAGAAGGTTTGGTATCCAAAATATTTAGTGAACTTTTTAAATTCACACGATTTGTTAACAAAATGTAAATATTTGGTAGACGGTGGAAATCGAACCCGTTACATTCTGTGTAGTAGCCGGGTATTCGCCCAACGCGCCACAGAGATCTCCTAACAAAGGCGTTAGTTTACCTCACGTATGAAGTGTAAATTCATTACACCAGTATTATTATCACCTGAGGTTTAGTTAAGACGTTTATTGGTACAGCACGTAGACACTAGGTTACCTAAGACTGCATTAACTCTTGCTACGTGCTCGACATTTGTTTATCTTCAGTCTTGTTTGGCTACTTAATGTTCAACTCAGGTTCATATTTCACGTGAATCCACGGGGCACAGCTTGGTCTAAAGCTAAAGCCTAAGGCATTTTAAGGGACAGTCTAACTGCTCTTTACTTCATACAAACTTTACAAAACAACAAAACAGTCAACTACGTTGGTAAGGAGAAAGAGTAGGTAGACTGTCCTCTTAAGGTGGCGACTGACATGAACATTTGTCCGTAGTGTTTTCTTTATAGGACACTTTCCCGTTCCCGAATTACACTCCGTTTTGTAAAATTGACCGGAGCAACCGTTTTATTTAATGTACCAAAACATAAAAACGATAACATCCTGTAACACGGTGTAACACCCAAGGAGGTTTAGTTCCCCTGAGATTGGGTAAAAAGAGCAAAGTTTGCAAATGCCTGTCCACTGCCCAGTCTATATCCGTTCCTCAGTGTCACATCACATTAAGCACCATCTCTCTTACACGGCACGTCTTTGTCTCCTATTTGCTGACAGTAATCTTGAAGAGTTGCCAGCTTGCCGAAGCCTACACAACCTCCCGTAATATATTGGACCTTCAGGCCCTTGAGACCGACACACCAAACTCTTGGTGATCACTCCACGTACAACACGCACAGTCTTAAACGGAAAACAACCTTATACATCGAACTTAAGGTTTAGAATTCTATATCACACTGATATTTATTTTGATAGCATAGGGCCCGGTCAATCGAAAAACCTCTATTTATATGACCAACGGACCACTTTGCTTGTAATTTGTATCGCACGTGCTTGGAATCTTTCGAAAATACATCAACACACTCTTATTACATAATTAAGTAAAAACATTGGTTACACTACGGTAATGACGTCATTAGGAAATCCTTACTTAAGGCGATGGGAAAATTATGTGATAAAGTAAGTAGATTGTTGTTAAAACGAGCTGTAAGAATTCTATTGATTGTGTAAATATTTCGTTTGTACCTACATTTTAAATACGTACTCGTGCTGGTTTATCTGAAGCCTTAAATTGGATATGTATCAATCATGAAATATTAATAAATCGCATAATTTATGTTTTAACATCCCCCAGAGCGTTTTGCTATTTACATTGGGTCGTTTATTCGCGGCCAGGGTACGCAAACCTCGGACCTTCCCGCGCCCTCCGAATCGCAATAGGTAATAAAAAAGATCGCGAGCAATCATATTTTATCGGGCGCGCTATATTTTGGGAACCAACCACTGTTTATGTGAAACATTTCAATTTCCCTCTAGCTACAAAAACTTGTTAACAGTAATAACTGATTTTATCTGTGCTACACTCTTCGCACCGTGAAATTTCATTATACTTCGGTTCCTCTTGATTCTTGTGAACAGCCTTTGAACCAAACACAGCCTACATTTTTTATATCGTTTAGATAGGTGTAGTTTCCTGACCCTACCAACATAATGGAGTAGCCTGGTACAGAGTGTTTCCAAGCTACCATGTTAAAAAGGTAAAATAAATATCTATCTATAAAGTTATACCAAATACGTTCAATTTTTCGTAAAACATAATACATTTTCTAACCCAAAAAAATGATCATTCATTTATGAAAAAGAAAATACAAAATATCCCTCAGTGGGCTTTAGCCGCACGTGTTTATGTGTGTCAGTTCACAAATTGACATAATAGTTCATAAATAAACTATTTTATTAGGTATTTTCCCTTTACCTTTTCGGTATGGTCACTAAATATTTTTTCGATATTATACGTTCCGATACATACGAAAGAAAAACTGAAGTAGGTAGTTCACGAGAAATCTGAGGCCATAATGTAACAAAAACCAAACACACGACTTAACCCCGAAACAAAGAGAGAACCATATGGCCTTAACGATCATAAAATAGATTCCCAAATTCAGAAACAATATTTTTATTAAGGGTATAGAATAATTTCTGTTCTTGTACCCAATTTATATAACATTGACCTTTAAATGATAAATTAATAACTCGAGTAAACAAGGTCTTTATAGCCTCAAGAAGATTGTTATCTAAATAGAAGTAGAGGGTGTTAGGTCTTGCGTATCTATTAACGTTGTTAATTTAATTATTAGACCTTTTTCTTTTCTACATTTTAGGTAAGAATTTTGACTATTTTTTACCGAGTGACGATATGATATAAGATTCACCCTGACCTAGTAGATCCACAGTTTACCTTGTAGTTGTGCGCCTCGGCGCTAGACGGCGGTAGAACAGTCTTCTTTTTATTTTCTTGTAATGGTGTCGATCTCCTAGTGCTAGGGTTTTCAGGTCGCCCTTAATAACGTGGGTACTGTTACCATTTCCATACAAACATAATACCAAAATAAATAATGATTTTTTTTTCTACCTTAATATCGATAGTATTCGGATTAAGATTTTATTTATAATATAACCCCCACCACAAGGTTTTCCAAAATATTCATTTGAAATGAAATAAAACGGAGAAACATTTTTTTCATTTTTCCAGCGTAATATAATAAGTAATATCGATATTAAGGTAGAAAACTATTTATTTCATAATTTATTTTGGTATTATGTTTGTATGGAAATGGTAACAGTACCCACTCTCTAAAGACCTCTAACTTGACCCGCTATCAGAACGACAGCCTTGACTGCTGTGATTTTGTGGAATAGTAGAAGCACATACACTGATTTTTGTCAACAAACATTCTAAATTAAACAATACTATTCAAAATCAACAAACGTCAAATTTGAAAATAAAGATTGACTTCAATGATATTAAAATGACGTTGAAATGATATTTTGGATAATTTGCATAGACCATTTGAACTTACGCGGATGAAACCGCGAGGCGCTACTAGTTTGTTTAAAATGTTCGTAAATAAATGCTTAAAAGTTATAATGAATACCAACCATGGTTTTGATTTTCGTCTAGATAAACCATCAAAATTAATTTGAGACGGTGTTATTTATAGTTTTCCAGCAAGTGATAAGATCAAACATAAGTCATTAGTTATCATTAGCGGGGCTACGATGTTAATCCCTCTGTTTCGAATGGGTTCTGGAGGGAAATTAATCGCTGCAGTAGTTTATCTTGTATCAGTAATCGCTTAATACTAAATAATTGATTTCTCGGATGTATCTATTTTTTCATTGTGACAGCTGTAGTAGGGTTAGCTTTTAACTCATTGCACAAAAAATGTGTGAGCGGTGCAAAGATTATTTCGCTGTCTCTCTCTCTCATAATCATGGATCTTATGGGCGGGTGAGTAGAAAAACTATAGACCAGAAATAAGACTATCCACCAACTAAGATTAACAACGATAGTGGAGAAAACGCCACTTTGTTTTTGAAAATTGGCATAAACCCCACTGCTGGGGACCTTAGTGGCCGTTATGCCAATAAACCTCTGACAACAGGTACAGAGAGATGCATTGCAAATATTAAATCATTCGCCTATGTAGGTGTCTTGTAGACGACACCAAGACTTAAGTATATAGACTAGGAGGGGGAATTTGGTTATCTTATAGTGACCGGCACGAAAGTTGAAAAGTTTTGTCGTGGAAGGGGAAAGTTCGCGCAGTACATTTTACATGCGCTTTCTATGAAAAATCGACTTTTGCGCATCCGCCATTTTGTTTCAACTAATCTGCCGCCCACTATACCTCATTAGTACCAAGTGGAGACTTATATGGCGGAAAGAGTTGTAAAAGTTATGCCTAAAAAACTCGGTCAGCCGCGATTCAGCCTGGGCCCGTCTGAGTGTAACGGAACTGGGGCCTGAATGTAGGATCTGAAGTACTAACACCTCTATCTAATATACCTATCTCATCGTGGTCTAAGGCACCAAAATGTAACGTAACAAAGGCCTGCTTAACTAATTAAATCTAAATTCTATAAAATCCTAAGGTCTAATCTTGGTCACAGCGCACCAAATATAAAAGAACAAAGTATCTAAAGGCCTAAAGTATGTCAACTAAAATAAACAAAAATACCTAATTAAACGCATCCCTACTACCTCAATTAAAACGATATAATACCTAATTAATTACGATCAATCTGACCTACCTATCTAAACTACCTAATTTGATTGTGTGAAGTACCTTTCTTTGTTTTTGGCTCGTGAAATTCTAGTGGTTACAGTTACCCTCGTTGTGTATTGTAGTTAACTCAAGGTTCCATAAAGGTAGACGAGATTACAGAAAACCTACACCTGTCCAAATTATCCCAAGTATTATCTGTACTCCTAAACCGACTTTAATTGAAACGTTAAAGGAAAATTTAAGATGATCTTTTACTGTTTTATGTGATCAAAATTGTTGCTACTTGAATTTAATTAATTACCCTATAAATTGACTGAAAGATGTCTCTACTATCTATGTCGGATCCTCAACTCTAGCCTACAGAATGAATGTTATAAGAAAGCTAATTTAAAATTAAGGGAATTAGGTATAAATAATGATGGTACACAATAAATTAGATATCAAAATATTGTTTTTTTTAAATCCGATGATTCTATTATCACGTGGAGAAAGAATCATCAAAGAAAACTCCACGGACCTAGCTATCAAAGTTAACAATATCGGACGTTAATTAATTGAATTATGAATTTTAATCTCTATAGTAACTTGACCAAAATGTATTAAGTAAATGAACTGCTGACAACAGTGGAATTCCACAATCCTAAAAACTATTATAGTAAATCTCATTATGAGACTTTATAGACTTCAGGCAAATACCTTATCTATTAGCGTGAAATAATCCTCTTTATGAGAATTTGATAGTTTGATAAACTTCATTCAGTACACTTGTACTCAAGTCTTTGTCGATTGCGTTCCGGATTCGGTTTGCAAGTAAAGCAGAATTGCCAGACCTCGAAATCCGATCATCAAACCAATATTTCCCACAAATAGAGATATAAAAGAAGGTAAATTGCTTACGTATAGATTATGATTTGAATTAATCTTTATTCATGTAAATTCCACTCGGAAATATCAAAATATATGTACCAAACGTACTTAGGCGTTGACTTAGTTTTGGTCATTTTACTACAGTAAAATTAACTGATGGATCTTGTCCAAATATAATTTAGAATTAAATTTATTAAAAGGAAACCTCCTTTCGAGCGTTTCCTCTATTTTTGTCCTCAAATATGAACTTTAATTTGAAAAATGAATTTATAGTAAACAGGATTCTTTTATAGAATTTCCTGTAGACTGTCTTTAGATAGACTGATTAAACAATTATGAATTTACATTAAGGCTGTAAGCAAACACATACAAAACACAAACACAACAAAATGGACGTTCCTTCGACTATAGTCTTAGAACAAAAGGTAAAAATAAAAGATATTACAATGTACTTTCCCACCAGTACTTTAGCATCAAAAGAACAATTAATCAGCGCAGGGATTGAACCTCGCTTTAGATATTATAATTATTGTATAGAAATATAAAGTACTCTGTAATCAAGTAGTACAGTAGGTATATCTTAGTATAAATGCAGGGTGAGAATCGAACTCACAAGAGCTGCATATTAACTTATAACGTCAAATTAACAAACATAAGCCTAGTGCGGAATCTAACCTGACACAAATGGCATAAAACATAAAATATGAGTAATTAACATATTCAACATACCCAAAAATAGGTACATTTTATACATGTACCATAATTAAGACTATCGAAGTCTACTCTTGGAGAAAAGTCGTTACAATTCAAACCTCCTCTAGTTTAAACAATGAAAATAATTAATAATGTACCTTATATGCTCTACAGGACTAGATACAGTATAGGCATCTTGGCTGGATCAAAACTGACTCTAATAACTAATTAACTTGTAAACACTGACTCTATAACATCTAGCAAAATTTATATAATTCAAACTTATGGCACGCTAAAAGCTATACGTGACCGTTCTCGAAGACTTCCAAAAAATAAGTGATGTGACGCTCTCACTCCAGGAACGTTTCCCGCTTCCAAAAATGCTGCGTCATTCCCCGCAAACCTCTGCTTAGCCCTTCATGATTGGTCAGCTTTAGCGTGGGGGCGTTTACCTAACAGTGCCATCTACGTACAAATATGAAGTTAACAAAGATCGATATTTCTGTCGATTGATCAATATTGCAAAGATTTAATATGTCTACATATATTTAAAATTCATGAATAGCACCTGTGTAAAAGGTGGCTTTTGCGAACCGTTACATGAGCTCAGCCCGTTTTTAGGGGAGCAATCGGGCCTGGGAACTTACCTCATCGAGTACCAAGTTGGGACTAATATGGTGGAAAGAGTGTTAAAGTTATGCTTAAAAAAGTCGGTCAGCCTCGAGTCAGCCTGGGCCCGTCTGAACTCAGCCCGTTTTTAGGGGATCAATCGGGGTAGGGACGGGCCGAGGCTGACTCGAGGCTGACCGAGTTTTTAGGCATAACTTTTAGTCTACTTTCTACCATATTAGTCCCAACTTGGTACTCGATGAGGTAAGTTCCCAGGCCCGATTGATCCCCTAAAACGGGCTGAGTTCAGACGGGCCCAGCCTAACTCGAGGCTGACCGACTTTTTTTAGCATAACTTTTACTACTCTTTCCACCTTATAAGTCGCCACTTGGTACTAATGAGGTAAGAAGACCAACTTCCCCCTCCTAGTCCAATACCTTATCTCTATAATCGGTTGCAGGCGTTTATCGAAACATGTCGATTTTAGTAGAGAAAAGAGACGAAATAATTTTATCTCTATAATCGGTAACATGCGTTTATCGAAATATGTCGACTTTGGTACAGAAATGAGACATCATTTTTGCCTATTGCTCGTTCTAGCGGTACAGGATACAAATCTACTTCTAGGTAGGTAGATATATAACCGCGCATAATTGGTAGATTTAAAATATAGGTAATGTATAAAAAAATAAAATTATAATATTGATTTATCTATGGCTATAAAATGCATGGTCCTGAGTGACTGACTGGCTGATCAACGCACAGCCCAAACCGCTGATAGTATGGAGCTGAAATTTAGAATTTGTTCTTTACCGATTTAATAGAGGCATGCGAAAAGAAAGATTTTTTTTATTAAATACGTAGGTGAAACACAGTTAATTTATCTATAAAATATAAAACAAAAATGTAACGACTATCCCATCCTTCGGTACACATTTGAATTTTAAACATCATATATCAGTTTGATGTTATAACACTCCCAGCCCATATCTCGGTTCGACACGGTGCGATGCTGCGGAAAGTAGCTCATTTATCAACCGGGTATTGTGGAAAATCTTCAGAAAATATCGCAGGTACAGGTAACGTGTTCACAATATCAAGGGACGTGACCTGAGCCGGCTGTGTCGCCTTCGAAATTACATACCAAGCAATAATTCAATCAGCGCGGCTTAGCCGGCTCCCACCCTGTTTACAAACACGCACCGAATGGGACCCTTATCATGCCATCACCGATCCCGTCTCCTGCAATAAACCTTTCTATATTAATAAATTAAAACATTATTCCGATGCTGTAACTACCTGAAATTTGAAACGTTTTCAACCTATATCAAACAATATACTGCACGTAGACAATAAACCATGGGGAGGTATCTAATACAGCGTTTAGAAATGGATTGACGTCGTTAAACGACACAATTTCAGTTTTACGTCTCACATCAATCTATATAGGTAGATACGAGTAGAATAGACACTCATAATTTTATTGCCCTTTTCATCTAATTTTAAATGATTTATACAGCGCAAGCAACTTTTTTATAGCGCTGTAGTGACCGGGACATTGTTAGGTGGATGGAGTAGGCTTGCCCAGCACCTTTACCACCCTCTCAGCCTATGCCCAGAGGAAAGAACGGGTGAAGCTAACTAAGCTGTGCGTTTCCTCATGATGTTTTCGATGGTAATAAACAACATACAACTTTTTTACAATAAAAAAGACATTGATACGCGGTCGGGATTCGAACGCATGACCCTAGACTAGACTAACACCGCTCACTCACGCTCACGTATATAGACACTCTACTCACCTGCTAATTAATACCTACACAGCACAAAATCGGTTTGTTTATTAGTAGCAGTAGAACGAGTTCGATTGAATATTTATTAAGTTCCCATTGCAATAACAGTCGAGTTCCATTCTCAGTAAAATCGAAGTAAAAAGCAATAAAGGTTCTAAAACAATGGGCGATAGTCCGAGATAAAAACCAGCGGAGGTCGGTAGTGCAGTGAAATGTGTATTGCTCGATGTGTCTTCGTGATCGCTATTGCTTTCTGTATGTACCACACACAAGGGAGAGACGAAGAGAAAATACATAAATGTAAGTAAAACGGTCTTCTTCTTATTCTTATCCTGTAATGGTGTGGCTAACATAGTATAAGAGTTTTCAAGGGGCTTTACGGACTCTACTTGACCTAACGACTGCTTTTGGAGATAACAACCGGGACCAGCTGCTTAACTTATGGCTTGTAAAGCACGGAGTAGCTCAAGAAAGGTTTTGCCACGCATATTATCAGTCACCCATTCAAGTATTGACCACGCCAGGCGTTGCCTAACACGCTCGATTATACAAAATTGTAAGACTAATAGACTAGGAGTCAATCGTTGGCAAACCTATCGTATAGAGTACCAAATTGAGACTAATATGATGGAAAGTAAACGAAAAGTGAATACTATGTATACTTATCTATACTAATATTATAAATATGAAAGATTTATTTATTCGTTCGTAACGAATAGGCTCTAAAAGTACTAGACCGATTTCAAAAAAACTTTCAGCAATAGAAAGCTACATTGTCACAACATAGGCTCTCGTATCCTGATATTCCCGAATAAGACATAACTAACGTCTCACCTGATTAATTGTTATTTGCCCAATTACACAGAATTACACCCACGCGCCACGTCTTCAGTTTCTTAAAACTGCTGATGCTCCATAAACACACCTCAGTCTTGTGGTGAACCATTTGTTCCGGCAGTTTCACCGTCTTCACGCTATAACTTCTCCTAAGTGTAAAGCACCTGCACGGTACAGTTCGAGACCGAAAACTACCACATAATATAGTTAAAAGTAGGTAGTTACCTAGTTACGTTTAAGTGTTGGCCAGATAGTAGCACCCTTGGGAACAGTAATGGGCCTGTGGAAACGGCTGCAAAACGAATGAAAGTCTAGCTCGCCACTAGATTTACACTCTTTAGATACTCAATAAAGCTATAGGATCGAGAGTTAGATACTGGTCGAGGTTAAACGTGTAAAATATTGGTGTCTATCGGGTTTTAGTAGGAATTTCTCTCTTAGAGCAGACATAGTTTATTAAAACAGCTGCGTTGCAAACAGTTAAGTAGATACTTTTAACATAATAAATCAGCTTGAATTGTTAAATATGGCCAATAATTTCCGTAATTATGAAAAAAACCGTTGACCTAGTTCAAGCCCGACCAATAAGAGCTGTAAGATTTAACACCATCTCAGCTAATAACCATGGGAACTGGAAATTACTCTAAAGCCGAGCGTCCACATTTACCTTAACTAACTTAGTTCGCGTAGTTAAGCCAGTTTTTCATACGTAACATGCTCACTTGTTCAAAAGAACATTTTTTAACGCATTCAACAATCTAATACCTACATACACCAAACGGTCGTAACATGATAAAATAAGCAAGTATTAATAATATCTATGTCCATAGGGGAGAGAGGGGCAAGACGGGGTTGCGGGCAAGACGGGGACTTGGCCTTAGAGCACAAACCAATTGACCAATAACAATCGTAAAAACGCGAAAAGGTGCGACGGGTAGGGGGTCATAGTATGACGCAGTGATAGAGTGATAAAACCACGAGCATTTTATTTTTTTTAGAAAAAACTGATTTTTTTCGATCACCTTGTGATTTTCAGATTTTCATTAGATCGTGGCAGCATGAGACACAAGAGCATTTCAGATTAGGTTTAAAGTGATTTGTTTGTGGCAATGACTACTACAACAGGTAGCTTCAAACAGCTTCAGACAAGTATGAATCGACAAGTGCCGGGCGGCGCGTGGCAGCGAGTGAAACAAAAACAGAACTAGATATATTTTACCGGCGCGTGCGAGTGAGAAAACTGCAAAGAGATTTGTTGCGGTTGATCATTTCATTACTTTTTACACATAGTAACGGATTAACGATTAACGTTAACTTACGTTAATTCTTCCGAAATGTTACGCTTTAACGTTTAACGAAGCTAATTTTTTTTTAGCGGATTAACGAAGTTAACTATTTGATTAACGGTGCCCAGCTATGTTAATACTCAATTGTGCTAAAATAAACACTTTGAATAGGCTTTTGTTTATATGTAATTGAATGTCGTATACAGCATGTTATTGGCCCAACGAAATATATGAGCCATGTTTCGGAGGCTGTGCCGAGGTGACGTGCGACAACCCGCGGAATCACCTGCGGCCTTGCTACCCGTACTGCGAACCAGGCTGCGTCTGCGAGGAGCCCTACGTGAGGGACGACAGGACTCACCAATGTGTATTGGCGCCTGATTGCTCACCGTATGTCTCTTGTATCATCATTATATCATTTATTTATTTATATGATTATCTTATTATATCATTTATTTATTTATTTATATGATTATCTCATTATGTATACTATTCTCTTATAAATAAACTTATAGCTGGACCTCTACTTTATTTCTACGAACGAAAAACGAAACGAAAATTCCAGAAGTCATCCATCCGTCCGAAAATTTTACCATGCAAATATTGACTTTTCACATCATAAACTATCTCACTATAATAATATTAATGTAAAAGTACATATGTATTATACCTACCTACTTACTCTTCAATAAAACCAACTAACCCGATTTTATTTCGAACGAAATTGAATATATTTTTTAAAGATGCAGAGATAAATCAGATAAACAATGTTTAAATATGTATACCCCACTACAAAGTTGACGAGAGCTGATTTTAAGAATTTATTGTGTTTTCTAATTTCAGAACACAGATGGGTATCCCAGTGCCGACAAAGAGATCAGATCGACCACCAAATGGTTCAGTAGATCGTTCTGGCCCTTACCCGAGGTCCCCTAGACGAGACGGACGAGGGCATACACGGCGTGACGAAACATTGTCCGATTTCTCAGAACCCGAAGGTCCACCCGGCAGCATAAAAGTGGACGAATTCAAGCGACCCTCTGACGTCTCTAGAATGGGCAATTATTTCAATATTGTAATCGCTCCGCCACCTATAAAAGCCCTTCAACCGAGAAAGTTACTTCAGGGTAGTGGATATTCTTCTTCGGGTAATGGGTATTCTTCATCAGGAATGAAACGACCATCCTAAACTACATAATATTACGTAATAAAATTAGTGATTTTATAAACCTTTTCTTTTATTTTAGATTTTACAACTTTTTTTGTTTATCTAACACTAACTCATACATACATCCTAACATTAATCTTGTAATGTATTTTGTAAATAAAGCAAAAAGACCATAGGCAATTAAGTTTTGTTGCAATCGATAAACGCATCCGGTAACGTGGTGCTCGTTTTTGCGAAACAAAGTATAATTTCTCTGATTAAGTGAACAGTTCTGAATTAGGTACAAGAAAACTCGTCGCGGCCACTTCGAGAACAAACAATGTACTAACGCACTGCCGCCGAAATGAGGAAACTGTTGATACTAGCCTTTCTCCTGTGTAAGTGTTCAGCAATAATGGACGTTAGAATCAATTTGACACGAAATCACCAAGCACCACATTACCTTCCAGATGACATTATTGCAATTGCGACAAGAGCTAACAATTATGACTACGATGACGTTGAAGCTGCGAAGAGACACTCTCTCATCGATGACCGACGCAACTGGAGACAGAAGGCGCTGCTGAAGTCTCCTGAAGATCACAGTGATTGGGACCGAAAGAGGTACGACTACGATGGACAGAGATACCCTGACGATATGGACTCGAAAAGTATCAATGGAATAGACAGGCAGCGCGAAATGGATGTCTCGTCAGGATATAGACGATATGAAGACATGGATAAGTTAAGCGCATCACAAGGAATCAAAAGTTCAGAGTTACCACACTCGGCACCGTTTCTGTAAGTTTTTTCACAGTTCACCTAGTAGATATGCGAATCATCGCTAAAAGTTTGATTATTAAAACTTAGACTAACTTGAATTTCAAAAGTAAACTTTGATTTTAATAAGTCGAGTAATGTTTTCAGGGAAAAGGAACCGGAAAAGAAACCGATTACTTTGAATTGCGAACGACCACATGAAAGGTACCTAGAACTTAAAGCAAATCAATTATCAACGTAATAAAAAAGGCTTAGTATTTGTGTAATTCGATTTCGTATTTGGACAGATATGAGTCTTGCTTCGCGGGGTGTGCGGCGGTGACGTGTGATAACCCCCGCGACCGCATGAGGCCCTGTTACCCTTTCTGCGAAGCTGGATGCATCTGTGTGCAGCCTTACGTCAGGGATGATCGCACACACAAGTGCGTCTTACAGGAAGATTGCACCAAGTAAGTTCCAATTAATATTCTATTAACGCTGTTTTAATTGTGAACAAAACGACACGCATAACACATAACTTGTTCGTTTGTTTGTACCTACTTGGTATAAACTTATTCCTACTTTGTTTTTTTTACAGAGGGCTAAAAGGAATCCCTGATTTAGGAGAAGATGTTACTGCTTAGTCGAAAAAATATTTAGATTTTTAATAAAATGTAATTAAAATCATCGTAAAAAAATTGTAATTTTTCCCCCAATGAAATATTGAATCCCTACGTAAATCTAAACTAAACCTCAAATTAAAAACTCAATGAAAATAACAATGTTAAATTTCATAATTATTTATTTAAATAAATTCAAGTTTAGAAATCTTATTCCACATGTCCAAACAAATTTTACGAAGCTAAGTAGCTTTACCTACTAAACTTAGTGGTAGAGATATCATTTATTAATCATTATATAGAGGTGTCAATATATTGTTCCGTGTCATTATTTTGAGGAGCTCATTGGCCTGGCTGTATGTACCTGCCGATCAAGAACGGTCGTGTGGATAAAGCAACGCTTGGTGCGGTCATTACTTTTATTGGTGACCGATAATTTGTGTGGCAAAAATCGTTTTCTCGAGATCCACCGTGCTTCGGAAAGCACGTTATGCAGTTGGTCCCGGTTGTTATCTCTGATAATAGTCGTAAGGTCAAGTGAGAGGCCTTGGGGCGACCTGAAAACTCTAACGCCAGGTGAGCCCCACCACTATACGATAAGTAGAATTGTTCCGTTCAGTGGTTCATATTAAAACAAAAACCTCTGGTAATTAACAAAAGGAAAATCAATAGCTAGTTGTTTTGTAACACTAAATCTGTCCCGTACTCGTACTTTATCATTTCAATACGCACATTGTTTAGTGGTCGAACAAAAACGTCATCACAAACGAATCCATTGTTTAATCACCTGCGAACCTTAGTTTTTCAGTTTGCACCACTAACTATGTTACTGATTGTGTAGTTTCAGATTAATAGTCGGATATTACTGACAGTACTTTAGTTTAAGCTGTGAAAATGATTATTAGAATATCATTCATCATTCTCTATATTATTCATTTATGTGCTTCTGATTCGACCTATGGTAAGAAGCTTACAAGTATTCAATTAACGTAAATTCATTCAACATTTTTCTTTAAAACACATTGAACTAGCAAACGATGTAGATAATCAATAATATGATTGAGTATTGACAGAATGTGGCGCGCATGGAAAATTTGAATACTGCATTGATGGCATTCCCGGATGTGTGATCGGATGCCACTGCCATCCCGGATATTACTTTGACACTGATACTAAAATATGCGAACCCAAGTAAGTGACACTATTTTTTTCTACCTTAGTTGGAATTCGAATTCGACTGTAGGTATTCCAAATTCCTGACTCTCAAAATAACTATTTGTTTACCTTGATGTTTTCAGTGTCAAATTATCTCAAGATTTTCGGCGACATTATCTTTCTGCTCAACCAACGCGAATACAACTAGACCCAATTATAACATCAACATCAAATGACATCGTAGTTGAAACGACTACAAATAATCTTATAGACCAAAAAGTAGATGACATTGCTAAAGATGCAGATGATCTTGGAGACTGGCTCTATAATCAATTCTTTAAAACAATTGAAAACCAAGTCATTAATAAAACTAACGGAGAAGATTTAATAACGAGAAGATCTGGTGGAAACAAAAAGAAAACAGTGCGAAGATCGCATAATAAACAGTTTCGTAGCAAAAAGTCGAAGAGAGGCAAGAAAAAGGGTTTGAAGGACAAGCTACTTCGCATCACGGAAGACGACAGCCTATTTGATTCATCTAGTTCAGAGACTGATACTGACGATGATACAGGTTCTTCTAGTTCTTCTAAATCTGAAGAATCAGATGATACCAGTCAGAGTAGCCGAAAAAAGAAAGGACATGGTCATAAGAAAATAGTTATATTTAACAAAAAGCCGAGGCCTCCGCTGCCGTCATTTATATTTTTGCCAAATATGGAGACTCCTTTCTTTCCTCCAATAGGCCTTCCGCCCCCTGCTGTTCCGATGTATCCGATGATACCTGTTCCACCAGTTATGGGACCCATCTACCCATATCCAGGTATCGAACTGACCTTTTCCTTGCTTTAGTAGATTGCATACCAAGCGGAGAAATCTCTATTTTTACAGTGGGATTGTTTCTTTTCTTAAATCCAGAGATGAGCGACAAGGATTCCAGTTTCAGGATTCTAGATCATAATCCTGGAACAAATCAAGTAGTTCATAGTTTCTCACTCGAGCGAAACAATAGCGTGTGCTTTCGAGGTCGACATTCTTTTTTTCATCACCCACCCATCACACATCATTTCTATGAGAAAATAAGCGTAATTTACTTTAGCTTGTTATACAAAACTTTACGTTCGGCACTAAGTTCCGGAGTTGAACTTTTTTATTCTCACTGTTTGGTGTAGCAAATTTTTTGTAATATTTCCATATAAAATCCGAATTTGAATCTGTAATAAATAACTAATAACAAGAAACCATAGGCGGTAATACAAATGCAGCCCACTAGTTATTTTTTCAAATTTTATTTCTCAATATTGTAAAAAAAATAGTTTTGTGATACTTTTAATGGGTAACCGCGAGCTCGGGTAAGCATAATTAATCTTTTATTTTATTTATATTTTGTAGCGATGCCACTCCCAGTGACTCCTAGTCCAGCTGAGACTACGTCCACCGCTTCATCCTCGACGACTACCACTGCGGTCCCCACTACTACATCATCCACCACCACCACATCATCCACCACCACCACATCATCCACCACCACCACCACCACGACTACCAGTGAAGCCCCCACGACCACCAGCACTGATAAACCGGGTGAACGGAGACGACGAATCAAAACTCGCAAAAATAAAACTAAAGGACTTAAGTAAGTGCAAATGGATTTTTATAGATGAGTAGTAACTTGCTTTTTTCGAACGAAAGAAGGCATTTTGCTTCTTAGTTAATTTGATTTTTAGGTAACTTGATCGGCAAGGAGAAATATCGATAGTTTGAGACAAACGATATTTTCTATTATCGCCAATAAAATTATTTTTTGAATCGGTCTATATACCGGGACCGGAAATTACGCGAGCCGCTGGGCGCAGCTAATCTTTCTAATCTTTTTTATATATAAAACTAGCTAACCCGGCAAACGTTGTTTTGCCTTATAAATTATAGATAGTAGCCGATTCTCAGACATACTGAATACGCATATAAAATTTGGTAAAAATCGGTCTTGCCGTTTCGGAGGAGTACGGTAACTAACATTGTGACATGGAAATCTTATATATAAAATTTCCATGTCACAGTGTTAGTTACCGTACTCCTCCGAAACGGCTTGACCGATTTTTATGAAATTTTGTATACGTATTCAGTAGGTCTGAGAATCGGCTACTATCTATAATTTATAAGGCAAAACAACGTTTGCCGGGTCAGCTAGTTAAAATATAATTATTATAATAATTAAAATTTACAATACTTTTTATAACACATAACAATCATCAATCCTTACTTTGAAATTTATAACTAAGTTGCTTCAGTCAGATAACCAAGGACATAATTTGTTTATCATCATAACATCACAGTCGTCTTTATGAGTAAAATAAATCATTTATTTTATTATTTTAACGGGCCACCATGAGTTTTATGTAGGTACCTAATTTTTACATTTATTTCAGGGGCAATGAATCTCGAGAAAAAATTGTAAGTTTTTTATATCAATAGTTTTTTTAATTATTTGTATGTATCATACATATATCATTAATTTATTATGCGTTACAGCTCCAAAGGCTGAGAGAAAAAATTATAAGAAAGAATAAACTCGAAAATTATTTTGCTGAACACTATCAAGATGCACCGCTAATGGATATGCCGTTAGTTGATGAGCCCCACAGTTCTGACCAAATGCAACTAAACTTTATGGACAACCCAACATCATCTTATCCAGATGTAGATTTCAAATATTTAACAGAGTTAATACACAGAGTAAATCCTAACGCAACTACTAAGAATAATCCAATAAACCCAGAAGTGAATAACGCTGTGCCACGTCCTAACCGTAGATATAACAACCCCAACCAACAATATAGTACTTATCAAAATGCTCCAAATACCCCAAAACGACAACCGTTTAAAACAGATGACTTATATTATTCTAAACTAGGAAAACAAATAGCATCAATGATAAAGAATATAGATTTATCAGGAGATCGCGAAATAGACGTAGAAATCGAACGAAATATTAATGAAGGTGCTCCTATTCAACATGTGTTTAATGATAATGGGTATGGATCACGCTCGTATTGGGAACGATCAGTCAGATCGCCTGTTACATATTTCAGTGGATTCAAAACACCTCCCAATTATAGCAATGAGCATCTATTCAAACTTGAAAACCAAGTTGAATTCGCAGCAACGACTCAACACGCCTTAAACTTACAAGAATTAGAAAGTTTAATATCCGGGATGAAGAATAGACGAGAACGACAGAGTTATAAAAAACCACAAATGAAATTCACTAAAGTAATTGAACAAAAGTCACCTTCTAAAATCAGCTTCAACTTAAATTTATACAAAGGACCAAAGACTATACCGACTACTGAGTTACCTACAGTCTGGAAACAGCAAGACGACAAACAACTAATGGGATCTGGATTAGATAATTTACTTTTCAGCAATTTTCACCAGGAACTGCCCAAAACAAAAATAACAGCTCTGAAAAATGAATCAATTCTCATTCAAAATAGTCCGTTTCCGTATGTATTCGGTAAACCGACTAGACAGCCGAAGATACTTTCGAGGGGCACCAAAAAACCTAATAAAGTCTGGTTCCAACCAAGATACGTGGCCAACTCGTCTCCTTCCAAAGACATAAATAAGCAATACAGTATTTCGGCGCTTACTCCAGTTTTACTTAGACAACCAAGTCTCAATTACAATTCACACAATAATAACCCATTTTTATTAGAAAAACAATCGATACCGGTACACTTGCCACATTTTTATTCCAAAAGATTAAACCCCTACGTTAAAAAAAGCAATCCATCTTACTTTCATCATGATTTTTATCACTTTGATTATTTTGACTAAAGCAAATAATAGCAGAAAAGCCGGACCAGTGCGAGTCGGACTCGCGCGCCAATGGTTCCGTAATTCCTATCATATAAGTACGACTGTATATTGGTACGGAACCTTCGACGGAGGGTCTTTAATTGCTGACCTGCAATTAAAGCCCTCCTTACTATACTAAATCATTTGATCCAGAGGCCTACTTACACTGGTTTCTTATATTTAGTCTATGGACACTCTTTAATTTTGAACTTTTTTTTATTTAGGATTTTTTTCTCTATTTGTGCTGTATGTAAGGCGATGCTTTTTGCTAAATTTCGGAGTTGCAGGTCAACGGGAACATAGGTCAATATAGGTTTTCAACTTAAAAACTATGTTTTTTTTTTCATTATTCGTCATAAATCGAAAACTATAAATGAAAATAATTAAAATCCATTAAAGCTTGTGCCAATGAAGCCCTTTCATACGACGAAATCGTTTAGGTGCAGAATATCCAAGTTGCATAATGTCAAACCACATGAAACAATATCTCGATTCAAAATTTAATGTCAACTTAATACCTTCACAAACCTTCACGCATTCAATGTGTCAAACCTAGGAGCCGAAGGCGACGATTCTCATGTCTCTGGTCAAACCCCAGTTCAGTGATGTTTGTGAACTTAGCACAGCATTGTTCAGCACATCAAAAAATAATGTGAGTTCTATTAGCATGCAGTCGAGTTCTATAGTTCCTGATACTTTTTATAAATAGTTCTGGCTCTATTGGCTTAATTTTTTTTTTTTTAAATGATGTGCTAACTTCTCGGTATTTTTCAGCACATCACAAAATTATTTGATTTTTATTTGAATAGAGCTTAGTTCTACAGTTCCTGATACTTTTTAGAAATAGTTCTGGGGTTTTTCGTCAAAAAAATCAAATATAAAAATTCGACAGTCATTTTGTCCAGCAAATCTGAATAGTCGATAAATACTATTGTCGTCGTTCCATGTGCTGGCAGAGGCTTGAACTCACGCTGTTTTACTAAATTCGGGATAGCACTTCGACTTACAAATCGATTCCAGTCCGGAACTCACATTTTAACGCCAGCACAGCATACCAAATCATCAAAGTAGACAAAAAAAAAGTCATTCTGCCAAATTCGAGTATTGACAAATTGCAATTGTTTTCGTTCCAAAATTGCAGAGGGGCTAGAACTCATGCGATTTAAACAGATCTTGGACTTTACTTCGACTTACATATCGATTCTAGTCCGGAACTCACATTTAACTGCCAGCACAGCATACCAAATCATCAAAGTAGACGAAAAAAAAGTGATTCTGCCAAATACAAGTATTGACAAAATGCCATTGTTTTCGTTCCAAAATTGCAGAGGGGCTAGAACTCATGCGATTTAAGCAGATCTTGGATTTGACTTCGACTTACAAATCGATTCCAGTCCGGAACTCACATTTTACAGCCAGCACAGCATACCAAATCATCAAAGTAGACGAAAAAATAGGGATTCTGCCAAATTCGAGTATTGAAAAAATGCTATTGTTTTCGTTCCAAAATTGCAGAGGGGCTAGAACTCATGCGATTTAAGCAGATCTTGGACTTTACTTCGACTTACATATCGATTCCAGTCCGGAACTCACATTTTACTGCCAGCACAGCATACCAAATCATCAAAGTAGACGAAAAAAAAAAGGGATTCTGCCAAATTCGAGTATTGAAAAAAAGCCATTGTTTTCGTTCCAAAATTGCAGAGGGGCTAGAACTCATGCGATTTAAACGAATTTTGGACTTTACTTCGACTTACAAATCGATTCCAGTCCGGAACTCACATTTTACTGCCAGCACAGCATACCAAATCATCAAAGTAGACGAAAAAAAAAAAGGGATTCTGCCAAATTCAAATATTGAAAAAATGCTATTGTTTTCGTTCCAAAATTACAGAGGGGCTAGAACTCATGCGATTTAAACGAATTTTGGACTTTACTTCGACTTACAAATCGATTCCAGTCCGGAACTCACATTTTACTGCCAGCACAGCATACCAAATCATCAAAGTAGACGAAAAAAAAGGGATTCTGCCAAATTCGAGTATTGAAAAAACGCCATTGTTTTCGTTCCAAAATTGCAGAGGGGTTAGAACTCATGCGATTTAAGCAGATCTTGGACTTTACTTCGACTTACAAATCGATTCCAGTCCGGAACTCACATTTTACTGCCAGCACAGCATACCAAATCATCAAAGTAGACGAAAAAAAAAAGGGATTCTGCCAAATTCGAGTATTGAAAAAACGCCATTGTTTTCGTTCCAAAATTGCAGAGGGGCTAGAACTCATGCGATTTAAACGAATTTTGGACTTTACTTCGACTTACAAATCGATTCCAGTCCGGAACTCACATTTTACTGCCAGCACAGCATACGAAATCATCAAAGTAGACGAAAAAAAAAAGGGATTCTGCCAAATTCAAATATTGAAAAAATGCTATTGTTTTCGTTCCAAAATTGCAGAGGGGCTAGAACTCATGCGATTTAAACGAATTTTGGACTTTACTTCGACTTACAAATCGATTCCAGTCCGGAACTCACAGTTTACTGCCAGCACAGCATACCAAATCATCAAAGTAGACGAAAAAAAAAAGGGATTCTGCCAAATTCAAATATTGAAAAAATGCTATTGTTTTCGTTCCAAAATTGCAGAGGGGCTAGAACTCATGCGATTTAAACGAATTTTGGACTTTACTTCGACTTACAAATCGATTCCAGTCCGGAACTCACATTTTACTGCCAGCACAGCATACCAAATCATCAAAGTAGACGAAAAAAAAAAGGGATTCTGCCAAATTCAAATATTGAAAAAATGCTATTGTTTTCGTTCCAAAATTGCAGAGGGGCTAGAACTCATGCGATTTAAACGAATTTTGGACTTTACTTCGACTTACAAATCGATTCCAGTCCGGAACTCACATTTTACTGCCAGCACAGCATACCAAATCATCAAAGTAGACGAAAAAAAAGGGATTCTGCCAAATTCGAGTATTGAAAAAACGCCATTGTTTTCGTTCCAAAATTGCAGAGGGGCTAGAACTCATGCGATTTAAACGAATTTTGGACTTTACTTCGACTTACAAATCGATTCCAGTCCGGAACTCACATTTTACTGCCAGCACAGCATACCAAATCATCAAAGTAGACGAAAAAAAAGGGATTCTGCCAAATTCGAGTATTGAAAAAACGCCATTGTTTTCGTTCCAAAATTGCAGAGGGGCTAGAACTCATGCGATTTAAACGAATTTTGGACTTTACTTCGACTTACAAATCGATTCCAGTCCGGAACTCACATTTTACTGCCAGCACAGCATACCAAATCATCAAAGTAGACGAAAAAAAAAAGGGATTCTGCCAAATTCGAGTATTGAAAAAACGCCATTGTTTTCGTTCCAAAATTACAGAGGGGCTAGAACTCATGCGATTTAAACGAATTTTGGACTTTACTTCGACTTACAAATCGATTCCAGTCCGGAACTCACATTTTACTGCCAGCACAGCATACCAAATCATCAAAGTAGACGAAAAAAAAAAGGGATTCTGCCAAATTCAAATATTGAAAAAATGCTATTGTTTTCGTTCCAAAATTGCAGAGGGGCTAGAACTCATGCGATTTAAACGAATTTTGGACTTTACTTCGACTTACAAATCGATTCCAGTCCGGAACTCACATTTTACTGCCAGCACAGCATACCAAATCATCAAAGTAGACGAAAAAAAAAAGGGATTCTGCCAAATTCAAATATTGAAAAAATGCTATTGTTTTCGTTCCAAAATAGCAGAGGGGCTAGAACTCATGCGATTTAAACGAATCTTGGACTTTACTTCGACTTACAAATCGATTCCAGTCCGGAACTCACATTTTACTGCCAGCACAGCATACCAAATCATCAAAGTAGACGAAAAAAAAAAGGGATTCTGCCAAATTCAAATATTGAAAAAATGCTATTGTTTTCGTTCCAAAATTGCAGAGGGGCTAGAACTCATGCGATTTAAACGAATTTTGGACTTTACTTCGACTTACATATCGATTCCAGTCCGGAACTCACATTTTACTGCCAGCACAGCATACCAAATCATCAAAGTAGACGAAAAAAAAAGGGATTCTGCCAAATTCAAATATTGAAAAAATGCTATTGTTTTCGTTCCAAAATTGCAGAGGGGCTAGAACTCATGCGATTTAAACGAATTTTGGACTTTACTTCGACTTACAAATCGATTCCAGTCCGGAACTCACATTTTACTGCCAGCACAGCATACCAAATCATCAAAGTAGACGAAAAAAAAAAGGGATTCTGCCAAATTCAAATATTGAAAAAATGCTATTGTTTTCGTTCCAAAATTGCAGAGGGGCTAGAACTCATGCGATTTAAACGAATTTTGGACTTTACTTCGACTTACAAATCGATTCCAGTCCGGAACTCACATTTTACTGCCAGCACAGCATACCAAATCATCAAAGTAGACGAAAAAAAAGGGATTCTGCCAAATTCGAGTATTGAAAAAACGCCATTGTTTTCGTTCCAAAATTGCAGAGGGGCTAGAACTCATGCGATTTAAACGAATTTTGGACTTTACTTCGACTTACAAATCGATTCCAGTCCGGAACTCACATTTTACTGCCAGCACAGCATACCAAATCATCAAAGTAGACGAAAAAAAAGGGATTCTGCCAAATTCAAATATTGAAAAAATGCTATTGTTTTCGTTCCAAAATTGCAGAGGGGCTAGAACTCATGCGATTTAAACGAATTTTGGACTTTACTTCGACTTACAAATCGATTCCAGTCCGGAACTCACATTTTACTGCCAGCACAGCATACCAAATCATCAAAGTAGACGAAAAAAAAAAAAGGGATTCTGCCAAATTCAAATATTGAAAAAATGCTATTGTTTTCGTTCCAAAATTGCAGAGGGGCTAGAACTCATGCGATTTAAACGAATTTTGGACTTTACTTCGACTTACAAATCGATTCCAGTCCGGAACTCACATTTTACTGCCAGCACAGCATACCAAATCATCAAAGTAGACGAAAAAAAAAGGGATTCTGCCAAATTCAAATATTGAAAAAATGCTATTGTTTTCGTTCCAAAATAGCAGAGGGGCTAGAACTCATGCGATTTAAACGAATCTTGGACTTTACTTCGACTTACAAATCGATTCCAGTCCGGAACTCACATTTTACTGCCAGCACAGCATACCAAATCATCAAAGTAGACGAAAAAAAAGGGATTCTGCCAAATTCGAGTATTGAAAAAACGCCATTGTTTTCGTTCCAAAATTGCAGAGGGGTTAGAACTCATGCGATTTAAACGAATTTTGGACTTTACTTCGACTTACAAATCGATTCCAGTCCGGAACTCACATTTTACTGCCAGCACAGCATACCAAATCATCAAAGTAGACGAAAAAAAAAGGGATTCTGCCAAATTCAAATATTGAAAAAATGCTATTGTTTTCGTTCCAAAATAGCAGAGGGGTTAGAACTCATGCGATTTAAACGAATTTTGGACTTTACTTCGACTTACAAATCGATTCCAGTCCGGAACTCACATTTTACTGCCAGCACAGCATACCAAATCATCAAAGTAGACGAAAAAAAAGGGATTCTGCCAAATTCAAATATTGAAAAAATGCTATTGTTTTCGTTCCAAAATTGCAGAGGGGCTAGAACTCATGCGATTTAAACGAATTTTGGACTTTACTTCGACTTACAAATCGATTCCAGTCCGGAACTCACATTTTACTGCCAGCACAGCATACCAAATCATCAAAGTAGACGAAAAAAAAGGGATTCTGCCAAATTCGAGTATTGAAAAAACGCCATTGTTTTCGTTCCAAAATTGCAGAGGGGCTAGAACTCATGCGATTTAAACGAATTTTGGACTTTACTTCGACTTACAAATCGATTCCAGTCCGGAACTCACATTTTACTGCCAGCACAGCATACCAAATCATCAAAGTAGACGAAAAAAAAAAGGGATTCTGCCAAATTCAAATATTGAAAAAATGCTATTGTTTTCGTTCCAAAATTGCAGAGGGGCTAGAACTCATGCGATTTAAACGAATTTTGGACTTTACTTCGACTTACAAATCGATTCCAGTCCGGAACTCACATTTTACTGCCAGCACAGCATACCAAATCATCAAAGTAGACGAAAAAAAAGGGATTCTGCCAAATTCGAGTATTGAAAAAACGCCATTGTTTTCGTTCCAAAATTGCAGAGGGGCTAGAACTCATGCGATTTAAACGAATTTTGGACTTTACTTCGACTTACAAATCGATTCCAGTCCGGAACTCACATTTTACTGCCAGCACAGCATACCAAATCATCAAAGTAGACGAAAAAAAAAGGGATTCTGCCAAATTCGAGTATTGAAAAAACGCCATTGTTTTCGTTCCAAAATTGCAGAGGGGCTAGAACTCATGCGATTTAAACGAATTTTGGACTTTACTTCGACTTACAAATCGATTCCAGTCCGGAACTCACATTTTACTGCCAGCACAGCATACCAAATCATCAAAGTAGACGAAAAAAAAAGGGATTCTGCCAAATTCGAGTATTGAAAAAACGCCATTGTTTTCGTTTCAAAATTACAGAGGGGCTAGAACTCATGCGATTTAAACGAATTTTGGACTTTACTTCGACTTACAAATCGATTCCAGTCCGGAACTCACATTTTACTGCCAGCACAGCATACCAAATCATCAAAGTAGACGAAAAAAAAAAAGGGATTCTGCCAAATTCAAATATTGAAAAAATGCTATTGTTTTCGTTCCAAAATTACAGAGGGGCTAGAACTCATGCGATTTAAACGAATTTTGGACTTTACTTCGACTTACAAATCGATTCCAGTCCGGAACTCACATTTTACTGCCAGCACAGCATACCAAATCATCAAAGTAGACGAAAAAAAAGGGATTCTGCCAAATTCGAGTATTGAAAAAACGCCATTGTTTTCGTTCCAAAATTGCAGAGGGGCTAGAACTCATGCGATTTAAACGAATTTTGGACTTTACTTCGACTTACAAATCGATTCCAGTCCGGAACTCACATTTTACTGCCAGCACAGCATACCAAATCATCAAAGTAGACGAAAAAAAAGGGATTCTGCCAAATTCGAGTATTGAAAAAACGCCATTGTTTTCGTTCCAAAATTGCAGAGGGGCTAGAACTCATGCGATTTAAACGAATTTTGGACTTTACTTCGACTTACAAATCGATTCCAGTCCGGAACTCACATTTTACTGCCAGCACAGCATACCAAATCATCAAAGTAGACAAAAAAAAAAGGGATTCTGCCAAATTCGAGTATTGAAAAAAACGCCATTGTTTTCGTTCCAAAATTACAGAGGGGCTAGAACTCATGCGATTTAAACGAATTTTGGACTTTACTTCGACTTACAAATCGATTCCAGTCCGGAACTCACATTTTACTGCCAGCACAGCATACCAAATCATCAAAGTAGACGAAAAAAAAAGGGATTCTGCCAAATTCAAATATTGAAAAAATGCTATTGTTTTCGTTCCAAAATTACAGAGGGGCTAGAACTCATGCGATTTAAACGAATTTTGGACTTTACTTCGACTTACAAATCGATTCCAGTCCGGAACTCACATTTTACTGCCAGCACAGCATACCAAATCATCAAAGTAGACGAAAAAAAAAGGGATTCTGCCAAATTCAAATATTGAAAAAATGCTATTGTTTTCGTTCCAAAATAGCAGAGGGGCTGGAACTCATGCGATTTAAACGAATCTTGGACTTTACTTCGACTTACAAATCGATTCCAGTCCGGAACTCACATTTTACTGCCAGCACAGCATACCAAATCATCAAAGTAGACGAAAAAAAAGGGATTCTGCCAAATTCGAGTATTGAAAAAACGCCATTGTTTTCGTTCCAAAATTGCAGAGGGGCTAGAACTCATGCGATTTAAACGAATTTTGGACTTTACTTCGACTTACATATCGATTCCAGTCCGGAACTCACATTTTACTGCCAGCACAGCATACCAAATCATCAAAGTAGACGAAAAAAAAAAGGGATTCTGCCAAATTCGAGTATTGAAAAAACGCCATTGTTTTCGTTCCAAAATTGCAGAGGGGCTAGAACTCATGCGATTTAAACGAATTTTGGACTTTACTTCGACTTACAAATCGATTCCAGTCCGGAACTCACATTTTACTGCCAGCACAGCATACCAAATCATCAAAGTAGACGAAAAAAAAAAGGGATTCTGCCAAATTCAAATATTGAAAAAACGCCATTGTTTTCGTTCCAAAATTGCAGAGGGGCTAGAACTCATGCGATTTAAACGAATTTTGGACTTTACTTCGACTTACAAATCGATTCCAGTCCGGAACTCACATTTTACTGCCAGCACAGCATACCAAATCATCAAAGTAGACGAAAAAAAAGGGATTCTGCCAAATTCAAATATTGAAAAAATGCTATTGTTTTCGTTCCAAAATTGCAGAGGGGCTAGAACTCATGCGATTTAAACGAATTTTGGACTTTACTTCGACTTACAAATCGATTCCAGTCCGGAACTCACATTTTACTGCCAGCACAGCATACCAAATCATCAAAGTAGACGAAAAAAAAAGGGATTCTGCCAAATTCAAATATTGAAAAAATGCTATTGTTTTCGTTCCAAAATTACAGAGGGGCTAGAACTCATGCGATTTAAACGAATTTTGGACTTTACTTCGACTTACAAATCGATTCCAGTCCGGAACTCACATTTTACTGCCAGCACAGCATACCAAATCATCAAAGTAGACGAAAAAATAGGGATTCTGCCAAATTCGAGTATTGAAAAAATGCTATTGTTTTCGTTCCAAAATTGCAGAGGGGCTAGAACTCATGCGATTTAAGCAGATCTTGGATTTGACTTCGACTTACAAATCGATTCCAGTCCGGAACTCACATTTTACTGCCAGCACAGCATACCAAATCATCAAAGTAGACGAAAAAAAAAAGGGATTCTGCCAAATTCAAATATTGAAAAAATGCTATTGTTTTCGTTCCAAAATTGCAGAGGGGCTAGAACTCATGCGATTTAAACGAATTTTGGACTTTACTTCGACTTACAAATCGATTCCAGTCCGGAACTCACATTTTACTGCCAGCACAGCATACCAAATCATCAAAGTAGACGAAAAAAAAAAGGGATTCTGCCAAATTCAAATATTGAAAAAATGCTATTGTTTTCGTTCCAAAATAGCAGAGGGGCTAGAACTCATGCGATTTAAACGAATCTTGGACTTTACTTCGACTTACAAATCGATTCCAGTCCGGAACTCACATTTTACTGCCAGCACAGCATACCAAATCATCAAAGTAGACGAAAAAAAAAAGGGATTCTGCCAAATTCAAATATTGAAAAAATGCTATTGTTTTCGTTCCAAAATTGCAGAGGGGCTAGAACTCATGCGATTTAAACGAATTTTGGACTTTACTTCGACTTACATATCGATTCCAGTCCGGAACTCACATTTTACTGCCAGCACAGCATACCAAATCATCAAAGTAGACGAAAAAAAAAGGGATTCTGCCAAATTCAAATATTGAAAAAATGCTATTGTTTTCGTTCCAAAATTGCAGAGGGGCTAGAACTCATGCGATTTAAACGAATTTTGGACTTTACTTCGACTTACAAATCGATTCCAGTCCGGAACTCACATTTTACTGCCAGCACAGCATACCAAATCATCAAAGTAGACGAAAAAAAAAAGGGATTCTGCCAAATTCAAATATTGAAAAAATGCTATTGTTTTCGTTCCAAAATTGCAGAGGGGCTAGAACTCATGCGATTTAAACGAATTTTGGACTTTACTTCGACTTACAAATCGATTCCAGTCCGGAACTCACATTTTACTGCCAGCACAGCATACCAAATCATCAAAGTAGACGAAAAAAAAGGGATTCTGCCAAATTCGAGTATTGAAAAAACGCCATTGTTTTCGTTCCAAAATTGCAGAGGGGCTAGAACTCATGCGATTTAAACGAATTTTGGACTTTACTTCGACTTACAAATCGATTCCAGTCCGGAACTCACATTTTACTGCCAGCACAGCATACCAAATCATCAAAGTAGACGAAAAAAAAAAGGGATTCTGCCAAATTCAAATATTGAAAAAATGCTATTGTTTTCGTTCCAAAATTGCAGAGGGGCTAGAACTCATGCGATTTAAACGAATTTTGGACTTTACTTCGACTTACAAATCGATTCCAGTCCGGAACTCACATTTTACTGCCAGCACAGCATACCAAATCATCAAAGTAGACGAAAAAAAAAAGGGATTCTGCCAAATTCAAATATTGAAAAAATGCTATTGTTTTCGTTCCAAAATTGCAGAGGGGCTAGAACTCATGCGATTTAAACGAATTTTGGACTTTACTTCGACTTACAAATCGATTCCAGTCCGGAACTCACATTTTACTGCCAGCACAGCATACCAAATCATCAAAGTAGACGAAAAAAAAGGGATTCTGCCAAATTCGAGTATTGAAAAAACGCCATTGTTTTCGTTCCAAAATTGCAGAGGGGCTAGAACTCATGCGATTTAAACGAATTTTGGACTTTACTTCGACTTACAAATCGATTCCAGTCCGGAACTCACATTTTACTGCCAGCACAGCATACCAAATCATCAAAGTAGACGAAAAAAAAGGGATTCTGCCAAATTCGAGTATTGAAAAAACGCCATTGTTTTCGTTCCAAAATTGCAGAGGGGCTAGAACTCATGCGATTTAAACGAATTTTGGACTTTACTTCGACTTACAAATCGATTCCAGTCCGGAACTCACATTTTACTGCCAGCACAGCATACCAAATCATCAAAGTAGACGAAAAAAAAAAGGGATTCTGCCAAATTCGAGTATTGAAAAAACGCCATTGTTTTCGTTCCAAAATTACAGAGGGGCTAGAACTCATGCGATTTAAACGAATTTTGGACTTTACTTCGACTTACAAATCGATTCCAGTCCGGAACTCACATTTTACTGCCAGCACAGCATACCAAATCATCAAAGTAGACGAAAAAAAAAAGGGATTCTGCCAAATTCAAATATTGAAAAAATGCTATTGTTTTCGTTCCAAAATTGCAGAGGGGCTAGAACTCATGCGATTTAAACGAATTTTGGACTTTACTTCGACTTACAAATCGATTCCAGTCCGGAACTCACATTTTACTGCCAGCACAGCATACCAAATCATCAAAGTAGACGAAAAAAAAAAGGGATTCTGCCAAATTCAAATATTGAAAAAATGCTATTGTTTTCGTTCCAAAATAGCAGAGGGGCTAGAACTCATGCGATTTAAACGAATCTTGGACTTTACTTCGACTTACAAATCGATTCCAGTCCGGAACTCACATTTTACTGCCAGCACAGCATACCAAATCATCAAAGTAGACGAAAAAAAAAAGGGATTCTGCCAAATTCAAATATTGAAAAAATGCTATTGTTTTCGTTCCAAAATTGCAGAGGGGCTAGAACTCATGCGATTTAAACGAATTTTGGACTTTACTTCGACTTACATATCGATTCCAGTCCGGAACTCACATTTTACTGCCAGCACAGCATACCAAATCATCAAAGTAGACGAAAAAAAAAGGGATTCTGCCAAATTCAAATATTGAAAAAATGCTATTGTTTTCGTTCCAAAATTGCAGAGGGGCTAGAACTCATGCGATTTAAACGAATTTTGGACTTTACTTCGACTTACAAATCGATTCCAGTCCGGAACTCACATTTTACTGCCAGCACAGCATACCAAATCATCAAAGTAGACGAAAAAAAAAAGGGATTCTGCCAAATTCAAATATTGAAAAAATGCTATTGTTTTCGTTCCAAAATTGCAGAGGGGCTAGAACTCATGCGATTTAAACGAATTTTGGACTTTACTTCGACTTACAAATCGATTCCAGTCCGGAACTCACATTTTACTGCCAGCACAGCATACCAAATCATCAAAGTAGACGAAAAAAAAGGGATTCTGCCAAATTCGAGTATTGAAAAAACGCCATTGTTTTCGTTCCAAAATTGCAGAGGGGCTAGAACTCATGCGATTTAAACGAATTTTGGACTTTACTTCGACTTACAAATCGATTCCAGTCCGGAACTCACATTTTACTGCCAGCACAGCATACCAAATCATCAAAGTAGACGAAAAAAAAGGGATTCTGCCAAATTCAAATATTGAAAAAATGCTATTGTTTTCGTTCCAAAATTGCAGAGGGGCTAGAACTCATGCGATTTAAACGAATTTTGGACTTTACTTCGACTTACAAATCGATTCCAGTCCGGAACTCACATTTTACTGCCAGCACAGCATACCAAATCATCAAAGTAGACGAAAAAAAAGGGATTCTGCCAAATTCAAATATTGAAAAAATGCTATTGTTTTCGTTCCAAAATTGCAGAGGGGCTAGAACTCATGCGATTTAAACAGATCTTGGACTTTACTTCGACTTACATATCGATTCTAGTCCGGAACTCACATTTAACTGCCAGCACAGCATACCAAATCATCAAAGTAGACGAAAAAATAGGGATTCTGCCAAATACAAGTATTGACAAAATGCCATTGTTTTCGTTCCAAAATTGCAGAGGGGCTAGAACTCATGCGATTTAAGCAGATCTTGGATTTGACTTCGACTTACAAATCGATTCCAGTCCGGAACTCACATTTTACAGCCAGCACAGCATACCAAATCATCAAAGTAGACGAAAAAATAGGGATTCTGCCAAATTCGAGTATTGAAAAAACGCCATTGTTTTCGTTCCAAAATTGCAGAGGGGTTAGAACTCATGCGATTTAAACGAATTTTGGACTTTACTTCGACTTACAAATCGATTCCAGTCCGGAACTCACATTTTACTGCCAGCACAGCATACCAAATCATCAAAGTAGACGAAAAAAAAAGGGATTCTGCCAAATTCAAATATTGAAAAAATGCTATTGTTTTCGTTCCAAAATAGCAGAGGGGTTAGAACTCATGCGATTTAAACGAATTTTGGACTTTACTTCGACTTACAAATCGATTCCAGTCCGGAACTCACATTTTACTGCCAGCACAGCATACCAAATCATCAAAGTAGACGAAAAAAAAGGGATTCTGCCAAATTCAAATATTGAAAAAATGCTATTGTTTTCGTTCCAAAATTGCAGAGGGGCTAGAACTCATGCGATTTAAACAGATCTTGGACTTTACTTCGACTTACATATCGATTCTAGTCCGGAACTCACATTTAACTGCCAGCACAGCATACCAAATCATCAAAGTAGACGAAAAAATAGGGATTCTGCCAAATACAAGTATTGACAAAATGCCATTGTTTTCGTTCCAAAATTGCAGAGGGGCTAGAACTCATGCGATTTAAGCAGATCTTGGATTTGACTTCGACTTACAAATCGATTCCAGTCCGGAACTCACATTTTACAGCCAGCACAGCATACCAAATCATCAAAGTAGACGAAAAAATAGGGATTCTGCCAAATTCGAGTATTGAAAAAATGCTATTGTTTTCGTTCCAAAATTGCAGAGGGGCTAGAACTCATGCGATTTAAGCAGATCTTGGACTTTACTTCGACTTACATATCGATTCCAGTCCGGAACTCACATTTTACTGCCAGCACAGCATACCAAATCATCAAAGTAGACGAAAAAAAAAAGGGATTCTGCCAAATTCGAGTATTGAAAAAAAGCCATTGTTTTCGTTCCAAAATTGCAGAGGGGCTAGAACTCATGCGATTTAAACGAATTTTGGACTTTACTTCGACTTACAAATCGATTCCAGTCCGGAACTCACATTTTACTGCCAGCACAGCATACCAAATCATCAAAGTAGACGAAAAAATAGGGATTCTGCCAAATTCGAGTATTGAAAAAATGCTATTGTTTTCGTTCCAAAATTGCAGAGGGGCTAGAACTCATGCGATTTAAGCAGATCTTGGACTTTACTTCGACTTACATATCGATTCCAGTCCGGAACTCACATTTTACTGCCAGCACAGCATACCAAATCATCAAAGTAGACGAAAAAAAAAAGGGATTCTGCCAAATTCGAGTATTGAAAAAAAGCCATTGTTTTCGTTCCAAAATTGCAGAGGGGCTAGAACTCATGCGATTTAAACGAATTTTGGACTTTACTTCGACTTACAAATCGATTCCAGTCCGGAACTCACATTTTACAGCCAGCACAGCATACCAAATCATCAAAGTAGACGAAAAAATAGGGATTCTGCCAAATTCGAGTATTGAAAAAATGCTATTGTTTTCGTTCCAAAATTGCAGAGGGGCTAGAACTCATGCGATTTAAGCAGATCTTGGACTTTACTTCGACTTACATATCGATTCCAGTCCGGAACTCACATTTTACTGCCAGCACAGCATACCAAATCATCAAAGTAGACGAAAAAAAAAAGGGATTCTGCCAAATTCGAGTATTGAAAAAAAGCCATTGTTTTCGTTCCAAAATTGCAGAGGGGCTAGAACTCATGCGATTTAAACGAATTTTGGACTTTACTTCGACTTACAAATCGATTCCAGTCCGGAACTCACATTTTACTGCCAGCACAGCATACCAAATCATCAAAGTAGACGAAAAAATAGGGATTCTGCCAAATTCGAGTATTGAAAAAATGCTATTGTTTTCGTTCCAAAATTGCAGAGGGGCTAGAACTCATGCGATTTAAGCAGATCTTGGACTTTACTTCGACTTACATATCGATTCCAGTCCGGAACTCACATTTTACTGCCAGCACAGCATACCAAATCATCAAAGTAGACGAAAAAAAAAAGGGATTCTGCCAAATTCGAGTATTGAAAAAAAGCCATTGTTTTCGTTCCAAAATTGCAGAGGGGCTAGAACTCATGCGATTTAAACGAATTTTGGACTTTACTTCGACTTACAAATCGATTCCAGTCCGGAACTCACATTTTACAGCCAGCACAGCATACCAAATCATCAAAGTAGACGAAAAAATAGGGATTCTGCCAAATTCGAGTATTGAAAAAATGCTATTGTTTTCGTTCCAAAATTGCAGAGGGGCTAGAACTCATGCGATTTAAGCAGATCTTGGACTTTACTTCGACTTACATATCGATTCCAGTCCGGAACTCACATTTTACTGCCAGCACAGCATACCAAATCATCAAAGTAGACGAAAAAAAAAAGGGATTCTGCCAAATTCGAGTATTGAAAAAAAGCCATTGTTTTCGTTCCAAAATTGCAGAGGGGCTAGAACTCATGCGATTTAAACGAATTTTGGACTTTACTTCGACTTACAAATCGATTCCAGTCCGGAACTCACATTTTACTGCCAGCACAGCATACCAAATCATCAAAGTAGACGAAAAAATAGGGATTCTGCCAAATTCGAGTATTGAAAAAATGCTATTGTTTTCGTTCCAAAATTGCAGAGGGGCTAGAACTCATGCGATTTAAGCAGATCTTGGACTTTACTTCGACTTACATATCGATTCCAGTCCGGAACTCACATTTTACTGCCAGCACAGCATACCAAATCATCAAAGTAGACGAAAAAAAAAAGGGATTCTGCCAAATTCGAGTATTGAAAAAAAGCCATTGTTTTCGTTCCAAAATTGCAGAGGGGCTAGAACTCATGCGATTTAAGCAGATCTTGGATTTGACTTCGACTTACAAATCGATTCCAGTCCGGAACTCACATTTTACTGCCAGCACAGCATACCAAATCATCAAAGTAGACGAAAAAAAAAGGGATTCTGCCAAATTCAAATATTGAAAAAATGCTATTGTTTTCGTTCCAAAATTGCAGAGGGGCTAGAACTCATGCGATTTAAACGAATTTTGGACTTTACTTCGACTTACAAATCGATTCCAGTCCGGAACTCACATTTTACTGCCAGCACAGCATACCAAATCATCAAAGTAGACGAAAAAAAAGGGATTCTGCCAAATTCGAGTATTGAAAAAACGCCATTGTTTTCGTTCCAAAATTGCAGAGGGGCTAGAACTCATGCGATTTAAACGAATTTTGGACTTTACTTCGACTTACAAATCGATTCCAGTCCGGAACTCACATTTTACTGCCAGCACAGCATACCAAATCATCAAAGTAGACGAAAAAAAAAGGGATTCTGCCAAATTCGAGTATTGAAAAAACGCCATTGTTTTCGTTCCAAAATTGCAGAGGGGCTAGAACTCATGCGATTTAAACGAATTTTGGACTTTACTTCGACTTACAAATCGATTCCAGTCCGGAACTCACATTTTACTGCCAGCACAGCATACCAAATCATCAAAGTAGACGAAAAAAAAAAGGGATTCTGCCAAATTCGAGTATTGAAAAAACGCCATTGTTTTCGTTCCAAAATTACAGAGGGGCTAGAACTCATGCGATTTAAACGAATTTTGGACTTTACTTCGACTTACAAATCGATTCCAGTCCGGAACTCACATTTTACTGCCAGCACAGCATACCAAATCATCAAAGTAGACGAAAAAATAGGGATTCTGCCAAATTCGAGTATTGAAAAAATGCTATTGTTTTCGTTCCAAAATTGCAGAGGGGCTAGAACTCATGCGATTTAAGCAGATCTTGGACTTTACTTCGACTTACATATCGATTCCAGTCCGGAACTCACATTTTACTGCCAGCACAGCATACCAAATCATCAAAGTAGACGAAAAAAAAAAGGGATTCTGCCAAATTCGAGTATTGAAAAAAAGCCATTGTTTTCGTTCCAAAATTGCAGAGGGGCTAGAACTCATGCGATTTAAACGAATTTTGGACTTTACTTCGACTTACAAATCGATTCCAGTCCGGAACTCACATTTTACAGCCAGCACAGCATACCAAATCATCAAAGTAGACGAAAAAATAGGGATTCTGCCAAATTCGAGTATTGAAAAAATGCTATTGTTTTCGTTCCAAAATTGCAGAGGGGCTAGAACTCATGCGATTTAAGCAGATCTTGGACTTTACTTCGACTTACATATCGATTCCAGTCCGGAACTCACATTTTACTGCCAGCACAGCATACCAAATCATCAAAGTAGACGAAAAAAAAAAGGGATTCTGCCAAATTCGAGTATTGAAAAAAAGCCATTGTTTTCGTTCCAAAATTGCAGAGGGGCTAGAACTCATGCGATTTAAACGAATTTTGGACTTTACTTCGACTTACAAATCGATTCCAGTCCGGAACTCACATTTTACTGCCAGCACAGCATACCAAATCATCAAAGTAGACGAAAAAATAGGGATTCTGCCAAATTCGAGTATTGAAAAAATGCTATTGTTTTCGTTCCAAAATTGCAGAGGGGCTAGAACTCATGCGATTTAAGCAGATCTTGGACTTTACTTCGACTTACATATCGATTCCAGTCCGGAACTCACATTTTACTGCCAGCACAGCATACCAAATCATCAAAGTAGACGAAAAAAAAAAGGGATTCTGCCAAATTCGAGTATTGAAAAAAAGCCATTGTTTTCGTTCCAAAATTGCAGAGGGGCTAGAACTCATGCGATTTAAACGAATTTTGGACTTTACTTCGACTTACAAATCGATTCCAGTCCGGAACTCACATTTTACAGCCAGCACAGCATACCAAATCATCAAAGTAGACGAAAAAATAGGGATTCTGCCAAATTCGAGTATTGAAAAAATGCTATTGTTTTCGTTCCAAAATTGCAGAGGGGCTAGAACTCATGCGATTTAAGCAGATCTTGGACTTTACTTCGACTTACATATCGATTCCAGTCCGGAACTCACATTTTACTGCCAGCACAGCATACCAAATCATCAAAGTAGACGAAAAAAAAAAGGGATTCTGCCAAATTCGAGTATTGAAAAAAAGCCATTGTTTTCGTTCCAAAATTGCAGAGGGGCTAGAACTCATGCGATTTAAACGAATTTTGGACTTTACTTCGACTTACAAATCGATTCCAGTCCGGAACTCACATTTTACTGCCAGCACAGCATACCAAATCATCAAAGTAGACGAAAAAATAGGGATTCTGCCAAATTCGAGTATTGAAAAAATGCTATTGTTTTCGTTCCAAAATTGCAGAGGGGCTAGAACTCATGCGATTTAAGCAGATCTTGGACTTTACTTCGACTTACATATCGATTCCAGTCCGGAACTCACATTTTACTGCCAGCACAGCATACCAAATCATCAAAGTAGACGAAAAAAAAAAGGGATTCTGCCAAATTCGAGTATTGAAAAAAAGCCATTGTTTTCGTTCCAAAATTGCAGAGGGGCTAGAACTCATGCGATTTAAGCAGATCTTGGATTTGACTTCGACTTACAAATCGATTCCAGTCCGGAACTCACATTTTACTGCCAGCACAGCATACCAAATCATCAAAGTAGACGAAAAAAAAAGGGATTCTGCCAAATTCAAATATTGAAAAAATGCTATTGTTTTCGTTCCAAAATTGCAGAGGGGCTAGAACTCATGCGATTTAAACGAATTTTGGACTTTACTTCGACTTACAAATCGATTCCAGTCCGGAACTCACATTTTACTGCCAGCACAGCATACCAAATCATCAAAGTAGACGAAAAAAAAGGGATTCTGCCAAATTCGAGTATTGAAAAAACGCCATTGTTTTCGTTCCAAAATTGCAGAGGGGCTAGAACTCATGCGATTTAAACGAATTTTGGACTTTACTTCGACTTACAAATCGATTCCAGTCCGGAACTCACATTTTACTGCCAGCACAGCATACCAAATCATCAAAGTAGACGAAAAAAAAAGGGATTCTGCCAAATTCGAGTATTGAAAAAACGCCATTGTTTTCGTTCCAAAATTGCAGAGGGGCTAGAACTCATGCGATTTAAACGAATTTTGGACTTTACTTCGACTTACAAATCGATTCCAGTCCGGAACTCACATTTTACTGCCAGCACAGCATACCAAATCATCAAAGTAGACGAAAAAAAAAAGGGATTCTGCCAAATTCGAGTATTGAAAAAACGCCATTGTTTTCGTTCCAAAATTACAGAGGGGCTAGAACTCATGCGATTTAAACGAATTTTGGACTTTACTTCGACTTACAAATCGATTCCAGTCCGGAACTCACATTTTACTGCCAGCACAGCATACCAAATCATCAAAGTAGACGAAAAAATAGGGATTCTGCCAAATTCGAGTATTGAAAAAATGCTATTGTTTTCGTTCCAAAATTGCAGAGGGGCTAGAACTCATGCGATTTAAGCAGATCTTGGACTTTACTTCGACTTACATATCGATTCCAGTCCGGAACTCACATTTTACTGCCAGCACAGCATACGAAATCATCAAAGTAGACGAAAAAATAGGGATTCTGCCAAATTCGAGTATTGAAAAAATGCTATTGTTTTCGTTCCAAAATTGCAGAGGGGCTAGAACTCATGCGATTTAAACGAATTTTGGACTTTACTTCGACTTACAAATCGATTCCAGTCCGGAACTCACATTTTACTGCCAGCACAGCATACCAAATCATCAAAGTAGACGAAAAAAAAAAGGGATTCTGCCAAATTCGAGTATTGAAAAAACGCCATTGTTTTCGTTCCAAAATTACAGAGGGGCTAGAACTCATGCGATTTAAACGAATTTTGGACTTTACTTCGACTTACAAATCGATTCCAGTCCGGAACTCACATTTTACAGCCAGCACAGCATACCAAATCATCAAAGTAGACGAAAAAATAGGGATTCTGCCAAATTCGAGTATTGAAAAAATGCTATTGTTTTCGTTCCAAAATTGCAGAGGGGCTAGAACTCATGCGATTTAAGCAGATCTTGGACTTTACTTCGACTTACATATCGATTCCAGTCCGGAACTCACATTTTACTGCCAGCACAGCATACCAAATCATCAAAGTAGACGAAAAAAAAAAGGGATTCTGCCAAATTCAAATATTGAAAAAATGCTATTGTTTTCGTTCCAAAATTGCAGAGGGGCTAGAACTCATGCGATTTAAACGAATTTTGGACTTTACTTCGACTTACAAATCGATTCCAGTCCGGAACTCACATTTTACTGCCAGCACAGCATACCAAATCATCAAAGTAGACGAAAAAAAAGGGATTCTGCCAAATTCGAGTATTGAAAAAACGCCATTGTTTTCGTTCCAAAATTGCAGAGGGGCTAGAACTCATGCGATTTAAACGAATTTTGGACTTTACTTCGACTTACAAATCGATTCCAGTCCGGAACTCACATTTTACTGCCAGCACAGCATACCAAATCATCAAAGTAGACGAAAAAAAAGGGATTCTGCCAAATTCGAGTATTGAAAAAACGCCATTGTTTTCGTTCCAAAATTGCAGAGGGGCTAGAACTCATGCGATTTAAACGAATTTTGGACTTTACTTCGACTTACAAATCGATTCCAGTCCGGAACTCACATTTTACTGCCAGCACAGCATACCAAATCATCAAAGTAGACGAAAAAAAAAAGGGATTCTGCCAAATTCGAGTATTGAAAAAACGCCATTGTTTTCGTTCCAAAATTACAGAGGGGCTAGAACTCATGCGATTTAAACGAATTTTGGACTTTACTTCGACTTACAAATCGATTCCAGTCCGGAACTCACATTTTACTGCCAGCACAGCATACCAAATCATCAAAGTAGACGAAAAAAAAAAGGGATTCTGCCAAATTCAAATATTGAAAAAATGCTATTGTTTTCGTTCCAAAATTGCAGAGGGGCTAGAACTCATGCGATTTAAACGAATTTTGGACTTTACTTCGACTTACAAATCGATTCCAGTCCGGAACTCACATTTTACTGCCAGCACAGCATACCAAATCATCAAAGTAGACGAAAAAAAAAAGGGATTCTGCCAAATTCAAATATTGAAAAAATGCTATTGTTTTCGTTCCAAAATAGCAGAGGGGCTAGAACTCATGCGATTTAAACGAATCTTGGACTTTACTTCGACTTACAAATCGATTCCAGTCCGGAACTCACATTTTACTGCCAGCACAGCATACCAAATCATCAAAGTAGACGAAAAAAAAAAGGGATTCTGCCAAATTCAAATATTGAAAAAATGCTATTGTTTTCGTTCCAAAATTGCAGAGGGGCTAGAACTCATGCGATTTAAACGAATTTTGGACTTTACTTCGACTTACATATCGATTCCAGTCCGGAACTCACATTTTACTGCCAGCACAGCATACCAAATCATCAAAGTAGACGAAAAAAAAAGGGATTCTGCCAAATTCAAATATTGAAAAAATGCTATTGTTTTCGTTCCAAAATTGCAGAGGGGCTAGAACTCATGCGATTTAAACGAATTTTGGACTTTACTTCGACTTACAAATCGATTCCAGTCCGGAACTCACATTTTACTGCCAGCACAGCATACCAAATCATCAAAGTAGACGAAAAAAAAAAGGGATTCTGCCAAATTCAAATATTGAAAAAATGCTATTGTTTTCGTTCCAAAATTGCAGAGGGGCTAGAACTCATGCGATTTAAACGAATTTTGGACTTTACTTCGACTTACAAATCGATTCCAGTCCGGAACTCACATTTTACTGCCAGCACAGCATACCAAATCATCAAAGTAGACGAAAAAAAAGGGATTCTGCCAAATTCGAGTATTGAAAAAACGCCATTGTTTTCGTTCCAAAATTGCAGAGGGGCTAGAACTCATGCGATTTAAACGAATTTTGGACTTTACTTCGACTTACAAATCGATTCCAGTCCGGAACTCACATTTTACTGCCAGCACAGCATACCAAATCATCAAAGTAGACGAAAAAAAAGGGATTCTGCCAAATTCAAATATTGAAAAAATGCTATTGTTTTCGTTCCAAAATTGCAGAGGGGCTAGAACTCATGCGATTTAAACGAATTTTGGACTTTACTTCGACTTACAAATCGATTCCAGTCCGGAACTCACATTTTACTGCCAGCACAGCATACCAAATCATCAAAGTAGACGAAAAAAAAGGGATTCTGCCAAATTCAAATATTGAAAAAATGCTATTGTTTTCGTTCCAAAATTGCAGAGGGGCTAGAACTCATGCGATTTAAACAGATCTTGGACTTTACTTCGACTTACATATCGATTCTAGTCCGGAACTCACATTTAACTGCCAGCACAGCATACCAAATCATCAAAGTAGACGAAAAAATAGGGATTCTGCCAAATACAAGTATTGACAAAATGCCATTGTTTTCGTTCCAAAATTGCAGAGGGGCTAGAACTCATGCGATTTAAGCAGATCTTGGATTTGACTTCGACTTACAAATCGATTCCAGTCCGGAACTCACATTTTACAGCCAGCACAGCATACCAAATCATCAAAGTAGACGAAAAAATAGGGATTCTGCCAAATTCGAGTATTGAAAAAACGCCATTGTTTTCGTTCCAAAATTGCAGAGGGGTTAGAACTCATGCGATTTAAACGAATTTTGGACTTTACTTCGACTTACAAATCGATTCCAGTCCGGAACTCACATTTTACTGCCAGCACAGCATACCAAATCATCAAAGTAGACGAAAAAAAAAGGGATTCTGCCAAATTCAAATATTGAAAAAATGCTATTGTTTTCGTTCCAAAATAGCAGAGGGGTTAGAACTCATGCGATTTAAACGAATTTTGGACTTTACTTCGACTTACAAATCGATTCCAGTCCGGAACTCACATTTTACTGCCAGCACAGCATACCAAATCATCAAAGTAGACGAAAAAAAAGGGATTCTGCCAAATTCAAATATTGAAAAAATGCTATTGTTTTCGTTCCAAAATTGCAGAGGGGCTAGAACTCATGCGATTTAAACAGATCTTGGACTTTACTTCGACTTACATATCGATTCTAGTCCGGAACTCACATTTAACTGCCAGCACAGCATACCAAATCATCAAAGTAGACGAAAAAATAGGGATTCTGCCAAATACAAGTATTGACAAAATGCCATTGTTTTCGTTCCAAAATTGCAGAGGGGCTAGAACTCATGCGATTTAAGCAGATCTTGGATTTGACTTCGACTTACAAATCGATTCCAGTCCGGAACTCACATTTTACAGCCAGCACAGCATACCAAATCATCAAAGTAGACGAAAAAATAGGGATTCTGCCAAATTCGAGTATTGAAAAAATGCTATTGTTTTCGTTCCAAAATTGCAGAGGGGCTAGAACTCATGCGATTTAAGCAGATCTTGGACTTTACTTCGACTTACATATCGATTCCAGTCCGGAACTCACATTTTACTGCCAGCACAGCATACCAAATCATCAAAGTAGACGAAAAAAAAAAGGGATTCTGCCAAATTCGAGTATTGAAAAAAAGCCATTGTTTTCGTTCCAAAATTGCAGAGGGGCTAGAACTCATGCGATTTAAACGAATTTTGGACTTTACTTCGACTTACAAATCGATTCCAGTCCGGAACTCACATTTTACTGCCAGCACAGCATACCAAATCATCAAAGTAGACGAAAAAATAGGGATTCTGCCAAATTCGAGTATTGAAAAAATGCTATTGTTTTCGTTCCAAAATTGCAGAGGGGCTAGAACTCATGCGATTTAAGCAGATCTTGGACTTTACTTCGACTTACATATCGATTCCAGTCCGGAACTCACATTTTACTGCCAGCACAGCATACCAAATCATCAAAGTAGACGAAAAAAAAAAGGGATTCTGCCAAATTCGAGTATTGAAAAAAAGCCATTGTTTTCGTTCCAAAATTGCAGAGGGGCTAGAACTCATGCGATTTAAACGAATTTTGGACTTTACTTCGACTTACAAATCGATTCCAGTCCGGAACTCACATTTTACAGCCAGCACAGCATACCAAATCATCAAAGTAGACGAAAAAATAGGGATTCTGCCAAATTCGAGTATTGAAAAAATGCTATTGTTTTCGTTCCAAAATTGCAGAGGGGCTAGAACTCATGCGATTTAAGCAGATCTTGGACTTTACTTCGACTTACATATCGATTCCAGTCCGGAACTCACATTTTACTGCCAGCACAGCATACCAAATCATCAAAGTAGACGAAAAAAAAAAGGGATTCTGCCAAATTCGAGTATTGAAAAAAAGCCATTGTTTTCGTTCCAAAATTGCAGAGGGGCTAGAACTCATGCGATTTAAACGAATTTTGGACTTTACTTCGACTTACAAATCGATTCCAGTCCGGAACTCACATTTTACTGCCAGCACAGCATACCAAATCATCAAAGTAGACGAAAAAATAGGGATTCTGCCAAATTCGAGTATTGAAAAAATGCTATTGTTTTCGTTCCAAAATTGCAGAGGGGCTAGAACTCATGCGATTTAAGCAGATCTTGGACTTTACTTCGACTTACATATCGATTCCAGTCCGGAACTCACATTTTACTGCCAGCACAGCATACCAAATCATCAAAGTAGACGAAAAAAAAAAGGGATTCTGCCAAATTCGAGTATTGAAAAAAAGCCATTGTTTTCGTTCCAAAATTGCAGAGGGGCTAGAACTCATGCGATTTAAACGAATTTTGGACTTTACTTCGACTTACAAATCGATTCCAGTCCGGAACTCACATTTTACAGCCAGCACAGCATACCAAATCATCAAAGTAGACGAAAAAATAGGGATTCTGCCAAATTCGAGTATTGAAAAAATGCTATTGTTTTCGTTCCAAAATTGCAGAGGGGCTAGAACTCATGCGATTTAAGCAGATCTTGGACTTTACTTCGACTTACATATCGATTCCAGTCCGGAACTCACATTTTACTGCCAGCACAGCATACCAAATCATCAAAGTAGACGAAAAAAAAAAGGGATTCTGCCAAATTCGAGTATTGAAAAAAAGCCATTGTTTTCGTTCCAAAATTGCAGAGGGGCTAGAACTCATGCGATTTAAACGAATTTTGGACTTTACTTCGACTTACAAATCGATTCCAGTCCGGAACTCACATTTTACTGCCAGCACAGCATACCAAATCATCAAAGTAGACGAAAAAATAGGGATTCTGCCAAATTCGAGTATTGAAAAAATGCTATTGTTTTCGTTCCAAAATTGCAGAGGGGCTAGAACTCATGCGATTTAAGCAGATCTTGGACTTTACTTCGACTTACATATCGATTCCAGTCCGGAACTCACATTTTACTGCCAGCACAGCATACCAAATCATCAAAGTAGACGAAAAAAAAAAGGGATTCTGCCAAATTCGAGTATTGAAAAAAAGCCATTGTTTTCGTTCCAAAATTGCAGAGGGGCTAGAACTCATGCGATTTAAGCAGATCTTGGATTTGACTTCGACTTACAAATCGATTCCAGTCCGGAACTCACATTTTACTGCCAGCACAGCATACCAAATCATCAAAGTAGACGAAAAAAAAAGGGATTCTGCCAAATTCAAATATTGAAAAAATGCTATTGTTTTCGTTCCAAAATTGCAGAGGGGCTAGAACTCATGCGATTTAAACGAATTTTGGACTTTACTTCGACTTACAAATCGATTCCAGTCCGGAACTCACATTTTACTGCCAGCACAGCATACCAAATCATCAAAGTAGACGAAAAAAAAGGGATTCTGCCAAATTCGAGTATTGAAAAAACGCCATTGTTTTCGTTCCAAAATTGCAGAGGGGCTAGAACTCATGCGATTTAAACGAATTTTGGACTTTACTTCGACTTACAAATCGATTCCAGTCCGGAACTCACATTTTACTGCCAGCACAGCATACCAAATCATCAAAGTAGACGAAAAAAAAAGGGATTCTGCCAAATTCGAGTATTGAAAAAACGCCATTGTTTTCGTTCCAAAATTGCAGAGGGGCTAGAACTCATGCGATTTAAACGAATTTTGGACTTTACTTCGACTTACAAATCGATTCCAGTCCGGAACTCACATTTTACTGCCAGCACAGCATACCAAATCATCAAAGTAGACGAAAAAAAAAAGGGATTCTGCCAAATTCGAGTATTGAAAAAACGCCATTGTTTTCGTTCCAAAATTACAGAGGGGCTAGAACTCATGCGATTTAAACGAATTTTGGACTTTACTTCGACTTACAAATCGATTCCAGTCCGGAACTCACATTTTACTGCCAGCACAGCATACCAAATCATCAAAGTAGACGAAAAAATAGGGATTCTGCCAAATTCGAGTATTGAAAAAATGCTATTGTTTTCGTTCCAAAATTGCAGAGGGGCTAGAACTCATGCGATTTAAGCAGATCTTGGACTTTACTTCGACTTACATATCGATTCCAGTCCGGAACTCACATTTTACTGCCAGCACAGCATACCAAATCATCAAAGTAGACGAAAAAATAGGGATTCTGCCAAATTCGAGTATTGAAAAAATGCTATTGTTTTCGTTCCAAAATTGCAGAGGGGCTAGAACTCATGCGATTTAAACGAATTTTGGACTTTACTTCGACTTACAAATCGATTCCAGTCCGGAACTCACATTTTACTGCCAGCACAGCATACCAAATCATCAAAGTAGACGAAAAAAAAAAGGGATTCTGCCAAATTCGAGTATTGAAAAAACGCCATTGTTTTCGTTCCAAAATTACAGAGGGGCTAGAACTCATGCGATTTAAACGAATTTTGGACTTTACTTCGACTTACAAATCGATTCCAGTCCGGAACTCACATTTTACAGCCAGCACAGCATACCAAATCATCAAAGTAGACGAAAAAATAGGGATTCTGCCAAATTCGAGTATTGAAAAAATGCTATTGTTTTCGTTCCAAAATTGCAGAGGGGCTAGAACTCATGCGATTTAAGCAGATCTTGGACTTTACTTCGACTTACATATCGATTCCAGTCCGGAACTCACATTTTACTGCCAGCACAGCATACCAAATCATCAAAGTAGACGAAAAAAAAAAGGGATTCTGCCAAATTCGAGTATTGAAAAAAAGCCATTGTTTTCGTTCCAAAATTGCAGAGGGGCTAGAACTCATGCGATTTAAACGAATTTTGGACTTTACTTCGACTTACAAATCGATTCCAGTCCGGAACTCACATTTTACTGCCAGCACAGCATACCAAATCATCAAAGTAGACGAAAAAAAAAGGGATTCTGCCAAATTCGAGTATTGAAAAAACGCCATTGTTTTCGTTCCAAAATTGCAGAGGGGCTAGAACTCATGCGATTTAAACGAATTTTGGACTTTACTTCGACTTACAAATCGATTCCAGTCCGGAACTCACATTTTACTGCCAGCACAGCATACCAAATCATCAAAGTAGACGAAAAAAAAAGGGATTCTGCCAAATTCGAGTATTAGAAAAATACCATTGTTTTCATTAAAATTTATTTTACCACTGGCGCCAATCTCAATTCATCATTAGATTGTAAAAAGTGCTAGTGGTAAAAATACATCGCGGTATCGTTGCGTTTTTATGTCAAAATCACGTTTGTTGAATGGTGCTTAAATGTTTTTTTATCTATTTGTTGTTATAGCGGCTAAAGAAATACATCTATTGTGAAAATTTCAACTATCTAGCTATCACAGCTTATGAGATATAGCCTGGTGACAGACGGACAGACAGACGGCAAAGTATCAGTAAAAGTGTTCCGTTTTTATCCTTTGGGTACGGAACCCTAAAAAGAATTTGTATGTCGAGTATTCTTAGCGCAAGGAGTTTGTATCAAGGTTTTTTTCACGCATGGAGGTTGTATTTGCATTTAGTTAGATGGACGACGAGTAAATTGTGTTTTAAATTCAAAAACCAAACAGCGTGAGTAAAAGTCCTTTTTATTCACTGTTTTGCCTGAATAAAATAAGCTTTTAAGAGTGGGAATGGTATAATAGTATATTATGCAACTAGTGAATAAAAGACGGATTTAGTGCGAGGGCCGTAGATGAATCACGAGCAAGTGAAGGATTCTAACGACTGAATCACGACCGCAGGGAGTGATTCATGATGATTGAATCACGAGCGTAGCGAGTGATTCAAGTGTTAGAATCCTGAGCGACGCCAGTGGTTCATGGCCCTCAATCTAAATCCGTACTTTATTCAAGAGTTGCATACTATACTTTATACCATGACTACGAGGAAAAAAACCGGTCAAGTTCGAGTCGGACTCGCGTCGCGTACGAAGGTTCCGTACCACTATCACAAATTTCGGCAACCAATCCGTGAACGCAACGCGAACGTTAAAATTTATTTTACCACTGGCGCCAGTCTCAATTCATCACTAGATAGTAAAAAGTGCTAGGGGTGAAAATACATCACGGTATTGTTGCGTTTTTATGTCAAAATCACATAAAAGTTTTTTTATCTATTTGTTGTTATAGCGGCTAAAGAAATACATCTACTGTGACAATTTCAACTGTCTAGCTATCACAGTTTATGAGATAAACGGACAGACAGACGGCAAAATATCAGTAAAAGTGTTCCGTTTTTATCCTTTGGGTACGGAACCCTAAAAAGAATTTGTATGTCGAGTATTGTTAACGCAAGGAGTTTGTATCAAGTTTTTTTTCACGCAAGGAGGTTGTATATGCATTTAGTTATATGGACGACGAGTAAATTGTGTTCTAAATTCAAAATTCAAACAGCGTGAGTAAAAGTCGTTTTTATTCACTGTTTAGCGTGAATAAAATAAGCTTTTACGAGTGGGAATGGTATAAAATAAGTTTTAAGGCCTAATAATGATTACACTATATATTTTTTTGTTTTTTTTTTTTTGTTCTTATTATTTTTATACCTAGGTACTTGTTATTAAAATATGACTACCTCTCTAAATATTTGAAGTGTAACATTTTTTTAAATTTGTTAGCTTACTAGCTTTTTGAAATTAAAGATATTTTTCGGTTTGAATCGCGTGGTTTTTATTACTTTTAGCATTGTTACAACGCTCAACGTTTCGAGACCTTTCCAGGTCTCTTCTTCAGGATAGACTAAGATGTGATTTGTCATTCTAATGTATTAAAAAAGTTACAGTGAGACTACCGTCTTATTATTAAAAACTATTAAAATGTTATCAAAAACGTTCCTGTCTACGCAGGTTCCAAAATTGCAATGATTATTATTTACTTTATTGTTAAATTTTATTATTAAACTTTATTATTTAATTTTAACTTTATTACTTTTATTTACTTTATTATTATTTTACTTTATTATTTACATTTTATTTAGCCTATCATTACCAACTATGCACAAATCACCTTTCAACGATTAATTTATCACTACGTGACTTCGCAAACGCGCCCCTTCATGAGAAGAAGTCACAAGAAACTCCTGGGGGTTGTTTTATGACCACGCGATTCAAACCGAAAAATGTCTTTAATTTCAATACAACATCGCGAAAACAGAAGAAAAATCTATACTAGCTTTTTTTTTTACTTTTTGTATTTTTTTAATTGTTAAGCCTAAGTTTTCTTAAATATTAATATTTTGTTCACTCGTATGAATCTGAGCCATCGAGCCCATTTGTAATGATTAATTATGGTTTTTTTTTATTTACACATATATCGTTTTTCTATTTTTTTTATTCTTATTGTGATTGTTAAGTTTTACTTTCTTTATTAATTTGTTAGTTTTGTAGTTTTTTTTTTGTTTTTTTGTTGTTTTTTTTTTATATTATTAGGTAGGCACTTTAACCTCTATTCATAAATAACGATCAAACTATATTTTTTTTGTTTTTCTTTGTATACCTAAGTATATATATTTTTTTTCTAATCATTTTTATAGGTAGGGACTAATTATTAAATATTTGCCTTGCTATTATAAAATAAGTTTTAAGGCCAG
>OY292404.1:24290477-24540440 GCA_958496205.1 Idaea biselata | reverse complement strand
TGACACATGTAAATAACTTCATTCATCGTTCACGTTCACTGCTGAGCTGATGTACATTTCTGATGAAAGTCAAGAGCCGCGTTGACACTTTCACTCATAGGAAAAGATTTCTTTAATCCATTTTGAATTTAATATGACAGTAAGAAGATCGGCGTTTTTCCTTAGGGATTTTACCTGGGGGTTAGAGGTACCTTAATTTCATTTTATGTGCCATCGCAAATTACGAGACATGGATTATTCAATTGATTTATGCGAACTAAAGCCATGGTGTTAGTATTTTCGTCCTACTCTTGATAAGTTAAAAGATATTGGATGTTAAAGTTTCACATTTGGGAGTGTTCACACAAAACACCACAAGATGTCGTTACTTGTCTTGAATATCCATAATTCTGAATTGGTATACCAATATGGCAGTTAGTCAAGTCATCTTTTAATCAATAAATCTTATTAGTTAAAAATAATTCTTTTCTTTATAAATTCTGGACCGATACGTGGAATTCTGTAGCCATTTATTGGTTTTACAAATTCAGATTTATGAATATTCGAGACAAGTAACTACATCTGGTGGTGTTTTGTGTGAACACTCCCAGATGTGAAACTTTAACATTCAATATCTTTTAACTTATCAAGAGTAGGACGAAAATGCTATTAATCCATGCTATGCTATGCTAATAATCCATATTTCATAACTTGCGATTGAAATAAGTTCGTGTAAGAAATTGTTTGAAGTGCCGAATATGATATCTGTGGAACATAGCTGGTCCATTTTGAACGGTCTTCTTTAAATAAAGCTTTAAAATCAAGTGGCCAATTATCAGGCTTGGATAATTAGATGCCAAACCCGATAATCTTTTAGTGAATCGTCGATAGTGATTCACTCGCTGTGACCTGTCTAATATCGCCCTAACTTAGTTATCCAAGTTAACTAGATTTATATATAATAATAATGTAGGTAACACGGAGTAGACCCATGACAGTAGCAGTAGTGTGAACTGACATTATTGTCCTGTCCACTATATTCTACGGTGAACTGTGGCCAACTGCAGATAAAGCAAAAATGATCTCATTCAATATATTATAATTAATTAATCAAGCCTGAAACGAAAAACGAGTATCAATCTCATTAGAATTTCATTAGGATTCGATTTAAGTTTATAGTATTTGACCGGTTTTAAAGACAAACATGAAATATCGATCTCGAATTTGTGAAACTATATGTATAGGTAGGTACTATAGGACGGCGATTCACACTTAAAAATTAACCGATAAATGGTTTTTATTTTCTCGGGTTGTCTACTCAATATAAAGTAGATGGATAATATTAATGGTAGGTATATTATATATAGGTTATCACTTATATTATACAGCAATTACCTATGTCATCCATCACCCACATCACACACATCACATTTCGGTCTTCCGTCGTCGTCGTCTTTAAATCACTCGGCACAGTAGTGCCGATAATAATTAAACTGAGAACCGCTCTTTTTAGGTGTCCTATTATTTTATTACCCTAGTTAATAAAATACCTACGTAGGTATTTGCGAAGTGTAATATAATTACTTAACTATAAGCAATAATATCATTAGGTAGCGTATTTTTTATAAAAATGTTTGTATAAATAAATGTGTTTGCGTGCCTCTACAAAATAAATAACTACAATGACAAAAGTTAAAATGTGTGTTATTTTATGTCATAAATCCAGTTAAGGGTATTTTTTTTATTATAATAAGTAGATTGTTTTTTTCTTCATTGCATAAATTGCAAAGTTTAGAGAATACCTTATATTAAACTAAATAAAAAGCACTTCAACACAGACATATCGACGGTTTGGAGGACAAGTGCGATAAGTCAACAATATAATTTTTTCAATACATTTAATAAGATTCTAATGTAGGTAAGTTCCAAACACACGGAAGTATTAGGATACTTAACTGTCATAATCATAAACGAATCAATGCTATGCTACTATGAAGGTATGTCGTTGCCGTCTGTCCAACTACTGTTCTTTGAATCGGTAATAGTAATAGATGACTGAAATGAATGAAATGAATGATAACAACCTTGAAGTCTTCAAGTCTAGAGTGAATAGGTATTTTCTAAGCTCAGCTTCTACGCCATCATATCCTACAGCTACGCTAGGCTTAGGGGAGCGCTGGGCGTAGGGGGAGCGCGACCGTAGATAGAAAACCCCAATAAGCTTTAGGGTTTTTAGATCTATATTTAGTTTCTGTGCCCATTTATGTCTTTAGGGTACCTATTATTTTTTATACATTATTTATTATACACCTAACCTTTTATATACCTAGGTACCAAGCTTACCAATCTGTGAAAATGTCTAAATGGTGTTTTTGTGTTATTGTTTTGTATTTAATTTGTCGTGTACTGTTTGTTTTCTGAATAAAATAAAATGCGGTTGCTTAGTGTAAAGAACATACCTATTTCTAATGTAATTTGGGAAATGTTGGATAAGTTTCATATTACCTATTATAAATAAATAATAGATTTGATTGTAAGATGTAGCACGTTCATCTAGAAGAGGAAAGCGGCAGTAACTGTGGAACTCAGACGAGTCTACGTAGCCGGCCGGATGGTAACAAACAAGCCGCGTTCGAAGTTACCCACTAAGACCCCACTCCCCCTCCTTCTCTTTGACCTTTTTTTACGACGGTTTTTTTTTTATAAAATAATAATTTAATTAAAAATAGTTTAATTTCATATCCGATTTGAATTGAACAATGCATTTATAATTATGGTCCTCACATGATTCTGTTTGTGATCGTTTCCTGGTGACTCGTTTTTTTTCAGTGAATGCATAATATGAATATAATTTAACTTCGTAACTCAGTGTTATGATCATCGATAAATAACATGAAATTTAACGAGAGTACCATCATGGTAGTTTCCCGCCTAAACCGAGCATCGGTATTAGAGGTTAGTTGCCCAGTTGAAGCAAATGTTTGTATGACGCCAATACTTTTGGTAGCGGAGCGAGGGAGAGATCCGGCGACAGGGGCCGGGGGCACCGCGCGCGGTGGCCGGTGGCTTGCCGCAGTCGTACATCTGTACCGGTCGCCGTCAGCCGCCGCTCACCGTGCCCGAAGCGCCGCCGATACTTACTCCCCAGTAATCTGTGACGCGGTTGCCTCGCTAGCGCTACGTAACGCTCGCCAGTCACTACCACCCAGCCCAGTGCGTTCTTAGCTCCGCGCGCGCACTACTGTGTTTCGCGCCATTCCGGTATAACACGGTTGCCTTTTGTTATACTTATTGTTCGTGATCTCATCGATCAGGTAAGCTTTTACAACTGTTTCATTTATCGATTTATGGCTTATTTAGTCGAGACACGTGTTAATTAATAACTAAAATCCCTAAATTAACTCTATGGCAAAACATGCCGCCATCAAGCCACCGGCGGTAACGCGTCGTAGCGTCGCGTGTCCTGATTGCTCATGTTTGGAGGGAATTTTTTTTAACGAATACCTACCTAACTATACATTTACGGTTTTAAAGTAAATCGTCAGATACTGTGAAATACTTTATTCAATCTATTTATCTATTGAGATAAAACACTAAGCAATTAGGTAAGCGTCAAACTGCTTTCCCTCCAAACAAGAGTTAGACCTACCTACCCAAGCAACCTACCCAAGCATTAGACGCGACGACAACGCGTCTACTTTACTGTGTATTCATAAAATTAACGCGTGAGCGTGGTCAGAAAAGTGATATGTTACCATATTGGACGTCGATATTTTAGAGTAGGTAGTGCATAAATTATAAAAAATCGTCTGAAAAAACCCAGTATATTACCTACTCAATAAAACGACTCTTACTTATTAAACTTTACCTTTACAGATACAAATCAATAATCATGGGTGATAAACCGAAACGACCAATGTCCGCATATTTGATGTGGTTGAACAGCGCGAGGGAGAAGATAAAGGCCGAGCATCCCGGCTTGAAGGTAACGGAAGTGGCCAAGAAAGGCGGCGAGATGTGGAGAGCCATGAAAGACAAGAGCGAGTGGGAGGAGAAGGCGGCGGCAGCCAAGGAGCAGTACACAAAGGATCTGGAGGAGTACAACGCGAACGGTGGTGGTGGCGCGCCCGCCAAGCCGCAGAAGCGCGCCAAAAAGGGTCGCGCTGCCGCCGCCAAGAAGAAGACGAAACGGGAACCCGACGAGGACGACGACGACGAAGATGACGACGAAGAAGGTAGTGACTAGACCCCACGCCTACCTGCTCGTGTACCTACCCGAACCCTTACAACCGGGTTACGTAGCGTCGGGCCACGTGCGGCCACCGCGGGAGCGAACGGAGCGCGGGCGGGGTGCGGGCGCAGGCCACCCTCCGTCATCGCTTCGCCCGACGCGACGCTCTCCCGCATCGGTTAGGTAGCGAATATAAAAGTGGCGCGAAAGACTGTATCTCCAACACAGAGTACATAATATTTACCATGATCTTGTGAAGTGTGGTGTCGGCCGTAACGACCGTTAGTTCGTCAACAGTTTGGTAGGACATAAAATTGTACTCTATGAAGTGATAATTATTTTATCGTGAATAGGTTATATTTATATTTTACTAAACTTCTGTATCGAAGACGTGTGTTGTTACTGCGACTGAATGTATAATGGTATCAAATACACAGCGTATTTTGTGCATTTATTTTATAAATTAAGTATATTTTTAAGTGTACATTAAATAAAGTATTGACTCAATTTTTGTTTTTAATTACCTGAAATATTTCATTTTCTTTACAATCGCAAAAATACCAGATTTATCAACAGAGCCAACTACTGCGTCACGTAAAGCGTCTCATTTCAGGTGTCGACGAAAAATCTTGATGGCAGAGAACCGACTCAATATTTACTGAATTTTGTTTGACTACTTTTACGGTTTCCAAATCAAAAGATTCAATACATTTTGCTGGGTATTATACACATTCCACCAAATACCTACATCAATAATATATTTAATATATTAAACATTTCCCAAATTACATAAGAAACGGTTTTGCACACTAGACGAGGTCTACATAATATTAAACGATAAGTAGCTGATAATACCAGGAAACCAAGATCTGTGTTCTAACCACTGGTTCTAGTCACAACTTAAGAAAAAGCGTTTATTTGGAGTACCTAACCTCCTTTACAAATTGAGAAAGTTATTTCAACTTTACTGAAACTGAGTAGCGAAATCATATCAACAAGGTTGTTACTATCTTTGAGAAGGACGGTTTAGAAAAAAATGATGCCTAACGATTATTAAGCGATTATTAATTATTAAGCATTTCAAAATGCATCTCATAATGCCGCGGAGAAGTAGCATTTTTAATAAAATAACCCCTGCAATTGGACGTTTTGATTTGAATCAAATTAAAGAATAGGTAATTTACTTATATTCGTCGTCGGCTACAGCATGTTTTATGAATTATTTTAAATATGTAGGTATTCCTGTGGTATAGGCAACAAACCGTTCTTAGAGCCCCATTAACGAAAAGTTAACAATGTTAACTAAGACACTATGTAAAATCATGATAATAAAATTGTAGGTGTACCAACATAGAAGAAAACTAAACTGTATTATATAGGTACATATTTACATAATAAAAATAATAATTCATTCGGCAACGGAGCTACACTAAATAATTGTTTAGGAGATGGACGGACGGATGAAGGTCCGAGCGAGGTAGATCGATAACGAGTCGACCGACGTCGTAACCAAATGGAATTTATAATAAAAAGTTGTTGTGTGAGGCGTCTCGGTCGCCGCGTGGTCGGCCCGTTCGCGCTTTGGGCGTCTGCGCTCTTGCTTTCTCGCATGTCTGTGTGTGTGCCGCTCACTCGAGGGTCGAGTCGAGGGGTGTGCGAGCGAGACCAACTCGTTTGCGCGCTTGCTTCTCAGTGCGCGTGTGTGTCTGTCGGCATGCGCGTCACCGTGTTCTGCAGGCGGGCGCGGCTCTCAGACGTGTCGAACGTAGCTCGTAGCGCTCGGCCGCGACTCGCGATGGATTACCCGACTGCGACGACTACTGAGAACTTCGTGTTCGTGAAGGCTGACGTGGAAGTGGAGATGGAGGCCGATTGTGACCCGGAGCTGTCTCCGTCGCGGTCGCCGTCGCCGCCACCCTCCTCGACGCCGGTGTCGTTGCTGGCCATCAACCGCACCGGCAAGCGCGGCGTCGGCCGGCTCGTCGACACGACGCAGGCGGATGACCGCCGTATGATCCACCTGGTGCGCGATCGACACCTGCTCTACGCGCGCAGCAACCTCCCCGTCGCCAGTTACCAAGCGCAAGTCAAGAAACTATGGCGCGAGGTGGCCGACATTATGGGCTGGACGGGTATGTACACCGTTTCTTGCTTAGAATTACTTAACGGTCGGCCGAGTCCGCCGCGACATCCATTGCCGGTCGGTTTGCTCGCTTTTACAAGTTCTATTAAGGTGATAATAGGTACGGTATACCTACGATGCTGACTAAAACAACAATATTTTATAATTAGTAATAAGGTAGCTAATGACAATTTAACTTTTCCTATCAAGTTATTCACACATTCTCAATAATATACGATAATAGGGTTTATTATACATTCGGTCGGATTAGACTAGAGAGCATGTAGGTATGAAGGAAGGCATCTTTTTTCATTTCAGAATGAAAACATTTTAATTAGAAGTAGGTTTAAGCGACCCTTTAGCTTAGCCCTCAACTACTTACACCACAGTGTAAGTGTTTTTAGTCAAATATGTGTTGCGTGATACGCGTCAACCAACATAATATTTTATCTTGGCTATAGGGATAAAGTTTAGTGATAAAAATAGCAATTCGCCTAGATAAGTACGCATACACTGTAACTCTCATGAATCGTTCACTTTACATTCGACAATCAACACAAGCAAAAATATGTAAAAAATAAAAAGTGATGATATGAAAGAAGCACCTAGAGTATGACAGTACTGCTTGCCTTCCTAACGAGACTCTACGTCACGTGAGATAGTGAAGTGATAATGCCTACTGTGATAATACGAGTAGAGCGGCAGCTAGCGGTGTTCGTTCGTGTAAAGCCGAAGCGGGCGATGTACCTGGAGAGAGGCGAACAGTGCCCCGCCCCCCTGCTCGATTGCAGCGCGGCAGTGAGGATGCGACCAGTGTCCGCGATACACGGCGCACGTATCGGTGTCTCTGATGTTCTCAACCGACCACTATAACAGCAGAGGGCGCACCGTCGTCGTTGCCGTATGTATGTCTCTTTATCTTCTAATATATAAAATTTCCATGTCACAGTGTTAGTTACCGTACTCCTCCGAAACGGCTTGACCGATTTTTATGAAATTTTATTTTCGTATTCAGTAGGTCTGAGAATCGGCTACTATCTATAATTTATAAGGCAAAACAACGTTTGCCGGGTCAGCTAGTTTCTTATAAAGTTTTTTCTAAATTATAATATTTTATTCAATTTGTTCTCATTGGCGTGTTTCAGTGTGAACGAGAGTTGTCAATAATTCTTCGTATCTATGCGTTCGAATATTTCTACATTTTGCCGGAAAAGTTGAGGGAACGCTTGAAAATGACGGCGATCACATGAAGGTAGGTGTAATCATTTGGTACTAATTTTAATAATAAGTTGTTTTAGGTCTTAAAACCACACTGATTTATGTGCCTATTTTATTGAAATAATGAGATGTTTATTTTTAAAAATGCCAAAAATTGAGTTGCCGATGTTGTCACCAGAGCATACATTTTTTGGTAGAATTTTTGTCATAAAAATATATTTTGTATCTTTAAATTTGATTAAGGGAAAAGGAAGGATACCTACTCTTCTGTTCGAGGACTGTTTCCTCCCTGGTAATAGACATAGTCTGTGGACAAAGTACATTAGAGAAAATATGTTTATGCCATAAAACCTATAGGTACCAGCCATAAGCATGAAAAAATCAAAAAGGAGGTACGTTTTGAATTTTTCCTTAACTAATTTTATTTCTATTCTTATTACAAAACTAGCTGTGCCCGCGACTTCGTCAGCGTTTTTCGAACATCTAGCCATCGCTGTGCAAAGGTCTACACTTAAACGAACGACCAGGAAAGTACTGAGCAGAAGAGAATCATGGCAGAGTTTGTTTAAGTGTGATTTTTGCACATCGGTATGTAACTTGTTGCATGCTTATTCACATTATTATAAGAAGAAGTGTCGAAAATCTATAAAAATTAAAACCCGACTTTGAAAAAAAGGATAAAATAATAATAATAAGCTTGTACAAAGCAACCGACTTATTTGTTATATAATCTAAAGTCTGGCAGCTTTACTAAATGCAATATTTTTTTACGTGGGTGATGCCCCTTGTGTACCGTCAGGCCACTCTCGGGGCAAATGACTCGGTTTGTTGGGCTCACTACAACAGTTTGTCAACTAAACCCCAAAGGCGTCCATCGCTCCACAAGTGTCGAGGCCAGTGGGAATTCCTCATGGACTACATTCGTCAACCCCGACAACGGCGGCCTTTCCAAGCCTCATCTCTGCCCGAAAGACAATCCCTCTCCGTCCCCCTCCCTCGGCACGGTCACACTACCGCCTCGTGGCCCCCAAAACCGGTGATAAACCCCCCCGAGTCCACCGCCACCACCAGAGGCTAAGCGATTTTTTGTTGTGGTTGTCATCCACGCGGCCCTTTTCTTGCGAAAAGGACCTCCGAGCCCGCTGACGCGGGTTTACGGGACATCTGGAGGGTAAAACGTAACGTGCGTGCTGCCCGGGACTCGGGACTCGAACGCGGTACCCTCGACTCGGAATCCACACTTTGCCGCAGCTGCCATCTTTTTCGTCTTTTTCTGCCACTAAAAATATCAAAATTGTAACCGTAACTTTAATCATTGAGGAGTTTTCTGATGAGAATGTAGTTTCAGGTGGTCCATCAATTCGTATCGAGTTCTTTATAAGCTGATTATATTGATGGAAGTCCAAAAATTAGTAATTTACTGCATTGTGGGATGCTATTCTGCTCATCATTCCAAAGGTTCTCATCAGATCTTCACCAACGATTTGTGGGACCAATTCGAGACTCTCACTTTCCAAATCTAAAAAGAATATTCATATGCTGGAGTCCGGCGTGAACATATCCCCATACAAACAATATGCGGGTCGAATTGAGAAGCTCCTCTTTTTTTTAAGTCGGTTAAAAACAACCATTATAAATTTGTATGTCCGAAGGATCCGAATATATGGAGAGACATAGGTATACGGTATTTTAGGAATTACCGGATATCCGGATTTTTTAATTACGTGCCGGATATCCGGCTTTTTAATTACCTACCGGATATCCGGTTAATCATGTGTACACAACATACTTCTTCAATACAACATTCAAACTAATTAGGTAAAAGTAGAAATAACACTTTATCCGGATAACCGGACTAAATAGCCGGATAAAAAATAGCCTATATGTTAATCGGGGTATAAAGCTATCTGAATACCAAATTTGGTTAAAATCGGTTAAGCCGTTTCTGAGATTAGCGGGCACAAAGGCACACACAAACAGACAAACAGACAAACAGACAAACAGACAACCAGAAAAACAGAAAAATAGGTTCTACTGCGTTAATAGATACCCATACAATTTATATTTTTTTTATATCTTCCAAAAACAGACACCGCTGAGTTACGATTTTATTATATGTATAGATAATAAAAAAAACGGGGCAAGTGCGACACTCGCGCATTAAGGGTTCCGTACCACTATCACAATTGGATACGGAACCCTAAAATGGTTTACAACAACCAATTTTTAAATTTTATAGGAAAATATGAAATATTTATCTTCGATTCTTACTCCCATCAAACGACCGAATCACTCGAAAAAAAAAAACCTTGGCACAAAGAAAATCTGAAACATAAAAGAAACTCTTTGGTAAGTGAAGGCAGACTGGTATATTTGACAGACAGGGCGGCCATTTTGAATTCCATGACCAACTCGTCCTCCTGTCCCTGTTCCTGTCCCGCGACTCCTTGTTATTTTTGAAACACGTTTGTTGTATGGGAGCCCCTTTTAAATAATTGTTTTATTTTGTTTTTAGTATTTGTTGTTGTAGCGGCAACCGAAATACATCTTCTGTGAAAATTTCAACCTTCTAGCTATTACGGTTCATGAGATACAGCCTGGTGACAGACGGACAGACGGACAGACGGACGGACGGACGGACGGACAGACGGACAGACAGACAGACAGACAGACAGCGAAGTCTCAGTAATAGGGTCCCGTTTTTACCTTTAGGTACGGAACCCTAAAAAACAACACCTAAGGACATGGTCATGGCAGATTGGCAGATATAGGTTTAATAGCATAAACATATTTGCTAAATTGTCTTTATCCAGGAAGGAAACAGTCTACTAGGTACGTTTGTATAGGAGAACAATAGGGTGGCACACGCAAAGCTGTGAGCAGATGGCGCTGGGGTCGGATGATCTTTTTTTTTTTGATGATGGTCCAGGGATTGGTGGGGACCAATGAAAACGCCGAGTTTTATTTTTTTCTTTCGGTCTGAGACCGATATGGCCAATTTGGCGCCGAGAGTTGTAAAAATCACCTGTTTGACAGTTTAGACTACCTGAGATTTAGACGACTCGATACTAACCCCCTACAAGGACCCAAAATGTTGGTAAAAATGAGCGCAAAACAAATCTCATGATCTAGGTATGTAGCTAGTAGGTATAGCTTCTTAGTATCACAGTTTTGTGTGATGTTTGTGTAGTTAGTTACTAATAAAGTTGCTCATTAAAGCTTTTCCTAACGGACACCATCTGAATCATTTTCAGGAGAGCTGACAATGGGCGCCACTGTCCCCGGCCGCGGCGACGCGGACGCTGGTAGCAGGGTTCCCAAATTTGCACTTTCGGTGATAGATTTGGCACTATTTTCTCAATACCAGCACTGTAATTCAACATTCAGCACCTAGCACTTAATTTAGCACTAAACAGCCAGCATTCTGATTTTTTTCTGGTCACTTTAGAAGCGAACTGCGAATGTTTATGGTTGTGAATTTGTCAATTTAGTGTTTCGTGAACTATAAAACTTACAAAAATGGATATTCCTTTAAGTAAAAAAGTGAGTTAAGTTCAAAATTACAGAAAAGAGTGGGGAACGATCCAAAATACAAAAAGATAGTTTAAAAGCAATGTGTGTATTTTGCAAAACAGAATTTAATGCGAGAATATTTGAAATTAAGCGACATTCCGAATCAAAAAAACACATAGAAAAAGTTGATGTCAAAATAATAGCACTTTTTTAATTTTTTTATCAATCTAGCACTATTTGAGATGTCATTTAGCACCAACCTAAGATAATGAGTTGGCAACCCTGGCTGACGAATGGCGGTCACTGATGCGCCCCTCCTCTTACACGGTATGCTGTCTCTCTTCAACTGGTATCTATACAAACGTCAAAACCGCATTTTACCAGAACAAGCCCAGGATACGGAGTGCCTATTAAACTTTATAAGCTGATGAGATTGAGTGAGATTGAGATTGGGTACTTTTCACTCGATTATACAAAAACACGTATAGGTACCTACCGGCAATTTTTGATAATAAAGGAGGTTCTAGATGAGGTTTATCGGCCTTATCAAGTAGGTAGATAGTAGAAAGGTCGATTCCATTGGATTTTCTATTAGTTTTTCATATTGTAAATTTAGATAATGTAGGTGCTCTTACATAATATGTATTACTTTTACATTATGTACCTACCTACTACCCATATTACCAACATTTTGTCTTGTCGCAGGAGGCAGGAGACGAGACGACACAGTCAGGACGAGACGCGCGACGAACCACACAAGGGCACGATATTTGTTGTTCAATGTTTCAATAGATTATCTAATACATAAAATTTCCATAAATTTATGATACAGAACTCTTGTTTTATTTTATAGTAACTATAGGTAGTACTAAATAATTATAGGTATAGGTAGACATTTATTAACTAGTAACTACCCTAAAAATATTAATACATACCTATATTTTTGCATTAAGAGTTAAATTCATGTAAATGTTGCTTTAGAATGTTACTGTAATTTAAATTATTATACTGTGTAACAAGTGAGACTTCCGGGTGCAGTACATTATAAAAAAACCATAGCTTAGGTAACCTAGGTAATGATCAACAAATTAATTTAGTCAAAACTAGGTACATAAATGTGATTGTAACTTTAGTCAAAACAATGACTTAGTTTTGTTAACTTATAGTGCAACTTTCCGCTAGAAAGCGGACCGGACCATTCCTACCTAAAATAGCCACATGATAGTCTTTGTAGCTCTAGCAAATGATTGAGTAATGTCGATCACCTACTATAATGTTTGTGTGTTGGTTGTAGTTGCCGACGTCCGGCGCAAGTGGAGCCACATCCGCAACTCGTACTCGCGCCACCTGCGCAACGAGATCCACGGCGTCCGCACCGGCAAGGGGCGGCAGGTCTCGCGCTGGTACCTCGCCGACGAGCTCGAGTTCCTCCGCGAGCACATGGCCACTGACACGTCAGTATAACTACCTATGCCTTGCGATGCGATGTTTATTTATCTATTTTGGGAGAACCAACAGCTATTACACAAATATAAGCATACATGTTGGATCTTAACTCTTTTTGGTGGTCGATTATTCTTGGTCCAAGTAAGTCCCAGTCTTTTTGAGTAAGATTACTTGATTATTCAGTTAGAAAATTATTAATTTAGGTCAGGATGGTTCTTTAATTAGTTGTATTTAATTTCTTTCTTGTGGCTGGGTAGGTACTTCTTATTTGTAAGGATCTACCAAATTAAACTTCAAGTTGATGTTGACTCGTCGACGATAATTTTCACACTGTCCTCCAGTCTTGTTCACACCCCTTTTTATACAGGGGCGTAAACAACTTGGCAAAGTGACGTAAAATTAACTTCAACGACTTTTTATTTTTAAATATTCAAATCTCAATTATTATTATTTTTAAATGATTACAAAAACGAGTTACAGCTAGTTATGAAGTGTAGTTTCGGAACGCGCCCTCTGATGAGAAGAAACTACAAGAAACTCATGAGGGTTTACTTTTTTGTGATTATGTTTCGTATTCAACTGATAAATTACAAATAGTCACATCAAACATTAGTTTAAGAAATTAGAAGTTGTCTAAACATAAAACAATTAATTTAAAACAATATTACAATAAAGAAAGTTAATTGACTATCATTCGATCATCCGATCATGTTTTGATTTTGAAGGTAGTATTCAAAATCAAAACATGCCACTGAGTTTGTCTTTAAAACGTTTTACGTACTCCGTTAATTGTTGAGGTGAACATTTCAGTGCTAAGTGCAATAATTCGACATGGTGATTAATAAACACAGACGATATTCTGAGATATTTATTGATCTCAGAATATCGTGAGTTTCTAATCTAATTTCGTAATCTAGTGAGTTTCCCCGCCAATTGAAATATGGATCCAACATACATTATAGAAATGGAGAGCCAAATAGAGGTTCCCATGAATAAACAACAACTTAAACAAATAGTGTGAGAGATCGATCACTTAATACATCATTCTATTACACAACTTACCTACGTAGGGGGTTACTGTAGATACGTACGTCGTCGGTCGGTGGTACCGGTCGCTCCACATCTCCGGTACTGCACTGGAGATGTGGAAGGTGGCTTCTCAACCGGCCTCGGCGAAGATATCTTTACAGTACCTATCTGGAAAACCAGAAAGTGATACTTTGGGCACGAGGTATGTAGCTCTGGATTGGGGACATGATCTGTCTAAAATTGATCCCAGTAAATGCCTCACATTGCTGAAGGGATAGCGACCGACCATTTCTCAAAAATCATGTGTGAATAAATAATTCTTTGAACCATAATATTACAAAACATTTTGATCTAACGGTTAGGACGCTACTTGTATCATAAACTGGAATAGGAATGTATGATTGTGGATGTGGATGATTGTACGTCGGTCGTTACGTTACAGACGCGCGTCACCGATGACACCATACTCGCTGACACCCTACTCGAACCCGTTTCTGAAGCTGGAGATCCAGGAGGGCGTGTCGGAGTCGGAGCCGAAGGGCAGCGGCGCGGGCGGCGGCGTGGCGCCGTGGTACGCGCCGCCCGAGGCCAGCGTCGCCGGCAGCGAGGACTCGGAGCGCGAGGAGGACAGCGAGGCGTACTTCCAGTTCTTCCGCGGGATATACAAGGACTACCGAGTGCTGGCGGCGCGGCAGCAGCGCGCCTTCCGCCGGCAGTGCCTCATCTACCTGCACGAGCTGCTCGACGCGGCCGAGGGTGCCCCCGCCCCCGCCCCCACCTCGGCCCCGGCCCCCGCCCCCGCAGCCACGCACCCCGTCGACCTCTCGCGAGACACTGACCCGGACTCCTGTCCCGACTAACACACATTATAAGTACTACTACATTTATAAGTTTACAGTTAAAAGCCTAAACTCATCTATACGATTTCTGGTATCGTTTTGTAACTTGTTTTTATTCCACATTTTTTTTAAAATGTAATTGTAACAGATGGGGAAAAATTATTATTTAGTCTTGAGAACCCTTTTTAAGGTTTTTTACCTTGAAAGTTAAAAGAAACCCTTAAAAGATCACATTTTAAATTGGGTTCGCACTTGGATGGAGGGGTGGCACAAGGAGTAGATCAGTGATTCTCTTTGAGACAGAAGTAAAACTCTTTGGCGAAAGAAACTTTTCTTTATACGATTTTGAAATTAAACAGGGAGGCAAAGTGATCTTTTCTTCCCTATTTACAGGGATTAGAATAGATGGGATGAAAAATTGTGTTTTAGAAAAAAAAAAGGTTTTTCTTCCATAATTCAATGCTAGCCAGGCACACTATATCTACAATATTGCGCCATGCAAGCTCTCACAAGGTATTTGCCGGGTATAATGTGTTTAGACTTTAAATATAAGTTCCTAGACATTGATTTGTACTATAGTGTGACGTTAAGAATTAGTCAAATAATAAATTAAAACGTAATTAACACTTTATTACATAACGCTTATTATTTAACCTACCTACCTACTTACGGTCATCCATCAGACTGGCTTCTATCTGTTGTCAGCAATAATAGTACAGGACAATCTATTTTTGCAATAATAATAAAAGGTGCTAGTTAGTATGTTGTACAAATTATATTAGGTAGGTATATATTTTTTTAGAATTCCGTAAAATATAAATACCTATCCCTACACTGAGGCACTGAACTGAGTTCCTGTACCGAAAGTACGCCATATCGATGGTACACTGCATCGACTGTGCACAATATCGAAAGTACGCTACATCAAAAGCTATAAGCTTTAGCTTAGCTTACATTTTAGCTTGCGTTTGCGAGTTTTACACACACCTTACCTAGGTCCATAATATTTAAATTAATGTGACGAAATGGGAACCACAAGAACTATAGCAGCGGAGCCGAAATTAAGCATTTCGTTATTTTTCCAAAAACAAATGAATAGTTTCTTACTTTAATCATCATTACTTTACATTACGTTTATTTTATGTAAGTAGACGTGTTTATTTTATTAACATTAGAGCAAAGTTAAAAGTATAGTGAAATACCTAAGCGGTAAAGATGACAAATAAAATTTTGTGGAACGCACCCTAAAACAGGGCGGCTGAATGGCGAAGGAACTAAACTCTAGACATAGGTACCTACTATAAGATAGGTGCTCACATCGCATCGTTCTAGGACATGGGGTCCGGCATTCGGCTGAATGGCGAAGGAACTAAACTCTAGACATAGGTACCTACTATATGATAGGTGCTCACATCGCATCGTTCTAGGACATGTAGCTCTGTGGGTCCGGCCGAGTGCACACGAATAATTCTTACTTCTCCATCTTTTTAAGTGTGTGAGTAATTTTCCGAACAGTTTGACTTTGAAACTGATGAAGCTCGTCCGTTGGAGACGAGTTTGATTTATGGTATAGGTTTATATCAGGCGACCTTTTTCCTCTAGTCTCTAATAGAGACTAGTACCTATGTAGTAGTAGTTCTATGACATTAACATAACTTAAACCTTATTCATTGAGTTAATTTGTAAGTACCTATATAATACTAACTCAATGCCCTTCTTCGTGTTAGGTACGAAATTAAATTACCTATTTAATTTTATTAAAATGGATGTTCTTATTCTTATGGCAGTTGGCAGTCGGGTAAAAAGTCAATCTTCTTTGCCACGATAATGGACCATTTCGAGATGATTTCCGAACCATTGGTTAAAAGCTAAACCAGTAAGCCAGGAAATACCTACTTATAGCATCTTCGCATAGTAATATAGCATCTAGTGAATGGACGATCCTTTATAAACTGGCTTGCATCTCTGATTAGTAGTCATTTTGCATTGGCTTACAGGCTTCATGCCATTGCCTTCAATCCTAGGCCAACGGCTCGGAATCCAGCACAGTATGAATGACTAATAAATGAATTTTCTCGTTAATTATGGAGCTACTGACTGGACTGACATTACCTCAATACTATAGACACAGGCAGCCCTCTATGAGACTGTCGTGGTATTAATATCTTCCGGTGAATGAACTGTGGCATGTGATACGGCGAGAAAGTGCGCGGTCTTCCCGCTAGATGGAGTTTTAAACAATTTTTTAGCAGACGCTCGCATGGAGAAGTTTATCTCCTCTTTGTAGCGTCACAAGCACCGAAAGGTCTACTACTAGGTAAACTAGATTAGAGCTCATGCAGCTCTAAATGGGAAATAGTTAAACTAAACTAGCTACGTAAGTATATACTTCTCAAAATTGTTTTGATAAGTTAGTGGTAACTAGTTAGTCAAACCTACCTAAGTACGTGTAGGTACCTACACGTACTTCGTCGCGTCGTGATGAAAACAATCCGATGGATATCGCATCGGATTCATTTGTTTATAGGTACATATTTATGGTTTGAGAAGTAAAGTTTGAGCGATCCATCTCTGAGAAAGTGCGCCTCAAGAACTCTCCTCTAAACAAACAGATGAAGGGGAAATGAACCGGTGTTGAAGGGGAGGGGGAGATGCTAGTTATATATGACGATGTTTCATTTTCATTTCCAGGGAGCGAGGGGGAGGAGGTTTGATTCGTTTGGTACCTACCTACCCGGTTGATGTGAATGCGGTAGTGCGGTGCGGTACCTATGTGTGTACTACCACATTGTAGCACAAATAGATAACTAAAGTACTCAGTATGCGTGTTAATAGCAGATTGTAGTAACTAATAGTCTTACAGACTTACAGCTACATGTTCGTAGCTGTTTTATAGTACCTAAGGCTACGGCTACGGCTACGACAGATCCCGTAGAGCACGACTTATAGCCTCTACGTTACTTAATGCTTACAGAAATGCAAAAATGCAATGTAGTTGTGATGTAACTAAGCCGTATTCACAAACGACCCCAAGCGTGGCTTAATGCTTTGTCTTGCTTTTGTGAGTGATAATCCCATCAAAAACATAAATGTGAAATGAGAGCCAAGTTGCAAACCAGCGCGAGCGGTTTTGATATATAGGTCAGTCAGGACTTTGAATTGTATATGTAAAGGTAGGTAGATAGCATGGGTTGTTCATAAAAATGTGACAAAAGCCGAGTCCACGCATAGGGTCGTTTTGTTTGTGAAAACAGCTGTGAGACATTTAGCATGACGACACTCGACGCGGACTCTCGTGCACTCGTGGAGTAATGGAGCGAGCATAATGGCGCGTCCTCGCTCTATTCACTAAACAATTACAGTTAATGTGTCCGCGCCATTAGCCACACCGTCACAGCTCCCGGCGTCGATGCGATGGCAGGAGATAATACTGCCTGCGTCGATTGCTTCCAAAGGGGCCGATAAGCTGGTGCAGACCAAAAGATAAGCTAACACAGCTCTACTTAGCTGACACAGTTCTCCATGTCTACCTACTTGTTTCATAGTTTGCAGCTTAGTACAAGCACAAAAATGGAAAACTTTCAAAGTCGGGCGTTGAGTAAATGTTAATGTTAAAAGCAACACGAAAAGAGTTCAAATAGAACTAGAAACTGCGTCAGTTTTGTGCGAGGTCTGGATAAATTAACAAAGCTTAGTTTTCGGTCTTGAACCGGGATAAATAATAACGAAATACTGTCTAATAAGTACCTAAAGACAAACCTAGTGATAGATGAAGAAGAATTTAAATGATCATTACGTACTATGGTTTAGTGGAACTGTGAGAGACACCAATAATACCTGTTGAGTAGTTTAACTTTATGGAAAAATATCTAATGTTAAAGTTTGATCTCTATAATATAATCCCATTTGATTTGATCAAAATTCAGAGTTACACAGGTAAAGTCGCGCGGCGTATCTAGTGTTGAATAAAACATGACGAAAGTCCAGTCGCCGTGTGTGTAATGTATGGATTGCTATGATGATGGTAATCTATTGATCAACATTTTTTTCCAATTTTCCCTGAATAAAATGAATGATATCGGGAAGATCCTGTGGCCCTCCCTCTCCCCAGAGGGGGGTGGGGGGAGGAGAGGATGTTGGAGATGAATTATCGCAGCTTCCATTTCCTGGTCAATTTCCTCTCGCGCATCGATCACAGAGGGCGTCCGTCGTCCGGCGTCCGGCGTCCGGCGTCCGGCGTCCGTCACTCTACGCGACAAAAACTACCGACCGATCATTTGACGCGCCAAGTTCCTAGCTTTAGCTCCCGTCCGTCTGTCCGTCATATTGATCACTTGCCCTGAGGTGTGGACTGGGCTGGGCACGTATCTAAAACATCTCAACATCGCTTCAGCATCGTAAGCCTGTCCACGACAACGGTTTAGCATAATGTTACTTATTTCTAGCCAAAAAGGGTAAAGGAAACTCCGCAATATTTCCACATACTGTTGAACCATTTTCGAGAAAAATCTTAACACTATGCAATAATGAAAAATTACAAAAAAAAAACAACTAAGTGCGAGTCGGACTCGCGCACGAAGGGTTCCGTACCATTATCACCCACTTAAATAACTCTGTTTTTAGTATTTGTTGTTAAAGAGCGGCAACAGAAATACCTACATCATCTGTGAAAATTTCAACTGTCAATCTGCGACCAGGCTATAGGTACTTGTAAATGATACTTACGAGTACCTATACCTATACCCATACCTCAGTTAATTATTGCATAGTATTTTTGACAAACGGGCAGTGGAGTCTTAGTAAAATGGTCCCGTTTATACACTTTGGTTACAATAAAATTAATGTCGAGTGTCGCCTACAACTCGTGTAAATAGCGGTGGCAGCAGAAGACGCCCGATGATCCACATCTACATAGGTAGGTAGTCATATATATTCCTACCAAGAAACACACACAGAGTTGCCAGTTCACCTCGAACTTGATCTCGGCACCTTGCTCCGTCTAACTCTCGTTGTGCTGTCGTACAATGTTTTTAGAAATATGAAAAGATGAAAACATGCTTGTACAGCGGGTCCCGTGTTCTTACAATAATTATGAAGCGACAGAAACTGCACATCATTTTGTTTTAATTTAACAAGACAAGATAGTAGAGAGAACATTATTTATTATACATCTCTAAACAGGGCGGCGGCGGGGCGGTCGCGGTGGCGGGGCGATGGATGGAATCATTCTGCGACATAAATAACATTTTTCGACGTTTTTCCTTGACGATTTTCGATGTCAATTCTAAGAAAAATGTTGTAAGACATTTGCAAAGTACCGAGTAGGGAGATAAGAATAGGTACCTAGAATGTTTGAATGTTGAACAGGAAGAATTCAAGGAAACTCCTTTTTGTAAACCAGGTCCAAGGAAGAGTTTACAAAGAAAGCCATTTTTAGGGTTCCGTATCCAAAGAGTAAAATAAAAACGAAACCCTTTCACTAAGACTTCACAGTCTGTCTGTCACCAGATCTGTCTGGCTGTATCTCACGAACCGCGATAGCTACATACATAGTTGCATTTCTGTTGCCGCTGTAACAACAAATCAGTATATAAAAACAAATGAAATAAATATTTAAGTGGGGCTCCCATACAACAAACGTGTTTTTTTTAATGATAATAATACGGAACCTTTCATGCGCGAGTCTGACTTGCACTTGGCGGGTTTTTACCCGACTGCCGAAGGAGGGTTATTCTTTTCGTTTATTTTTTTGGCTGCACTGGGAATACGTTTCTGTAGGCATGTTAGGAACAACCCATATCTTCCATCCGTGACATACCGTGTCACATCTCGACTGTACGTCAAATCACAGTCAAATGAACGTGTCAGTGAATGAGTCAGATTTATAGTGTATATCAGTATGGCGGGTGTAGGTCTTAAAATCGTAAAGTTATATACCTGAGAGGAATGTACTAGCAATGTACTGAATGTACCTAAAATTTGGAGCAATGTACTATTTCAGGGCCAAAGTTATTAAACAAAACAAGGTAACCCGCCAACCTGACGTCAGCATGGCGGGTGTACTTTTTTTTTGAGCCAACTAGACACTTCTGGAAGTGGAATAAACGTTAACGTGTTAAAAAAAGATATTAACCACCGCCACGTCACTGCCACGTCCGCGCCTATAGCCTCCAATTATCTTTTGATGATATCTCTGTAACCTTTCGCTATATTGGGTTGGGTTTTTAATACGTGAGAGTACATTGCTAGTACATTTCTTTGGCACTTTATTCCACTTCCAGAAGTGTCTAGTTGGCTCAAAATAAAAGTACACCCGCCAAGCTGACGTCAAGTTGGCGGGTGTACCTTGTTTCTTTAATAACTTTGGCCCTGAAATAGTACATAGCTCCAAATTTTGGGTACATTCAGTACATTGCTAGTACATTCCTCTCAGGTATATAACTTTACGATTTTAAGACCTACACCCGCCATCCTGATACACACGATTTATAGATACCTATTATACGTACGTAAGTACCCCGAGCGAGATGTTCTGACAAGTCGGGATAGTTATTATCATCCGGTGTCTTCGAAGCCGGACCATGGAGTCTGAGCTCCAGCCAGCCCCGACTCCCGACACACCATCTATTATATTTTTTGTACATTTGCCAAGATTTAACAGCGCGCCTTTATTGTACAAGAAAACAATCATTTATCACATTAATGAAACCTATTAATTATTTCTTCTTTTCCCTCTCGGGAACTGAACTTGGTATATTGGTGTTTGGGTTTAAGATTAGGACTCACTTGCAGTTTGCAGTTAAGTAGGAGGACGACCATCGTAAAGTTAAAGAATAGCAATAAATAATAAATGCCACGCAATAGAAGGTAGACATCTCTCCTGACTGATGACCTGAATAATTGGATATTGCTAGACTAATAGCCAAATGACTATCTAATTTTGTTTTGGCCCGATTGGAACTCAATGTATGGAAGCAAAACAGTGAAACAATGGAATGTGTGGCCCGTTTGTGCATAAGCCAATAGCTATCCTTAGCACAGAATACATAATACTAATTAATTAATAATTATAGATCCAGCGGTTTGAGATGTGCGTTGATCTTTAAGTCGACGTTAACCAGTCGATAAATCACCACTATGACGTCAAATCTTAATATATGAGGGAGGTGTTTAAGGGCGTTTATTCCATTCTCTTTCTCCATACAAACGTAGTTTACGTTTTCCTCCCTGGATAAAGACATTAGAGCAAATATGTTTATGCCATAAAACTTATATCTGGCATGACTATTCATCTTCCGAATTATTTTTTTCATTTTTTATTTTTTATTATTATTTTAATTAGAAAAAAAAAAAGGTTCGTACATTGACAAGACATGACAGATATAGGTTTTATGGCATAAACATATTTGCTCTAATGTCTTTATCCAGGGAGGAAAACGTAAACTACGTTTGTATGGAGAAAGAGAATGGAATGAACCCTCTTAAGGGAAGGAAGATAAAGTAAGTAAGTACCTTAGCTAAGTCAGAGTTTATTTGGTGGTGAGGAGGCGAACTAATGCGGTGTAATTGTGCATAATGTAGTTCTAATCTGTCGAATCGGCCGTGACTCGCGAGTGGGTCTACCCTCCCGCGACAAAGAGGAGACGTAAGAGTTGTACGAGCAGAATTCTAAACTATACTAACTCCCAGAAACTAAAGCTTACAGTAACAAGTTAAATTGTACATGTTCCTCTATGTATGATGGAAGTTGATCGGTCAACTTAAGTTGCAAAGTGAACAAAACCTTACCTACTATCGACCAAGACGCTGCTGTGACGGCGTGAACGGCGCCGTAACTCGTCTATTTATTTAATAAACACAACAAAGCAAAGCGGAGGCTTACATTCTGGTATGTACTTAACATCACACCGGGGCGACGGCATGCATGGCGGCGGCAGCGGTGACTTCATAACACCGGGCGGCCGCGGCGGTGGCACCTATCTAACCTACTATAAATCCAGAGATATCCGAGAGATAAATCCTTATAATTACGCACGTTGTTAATTTGGACCTTCAGTAATCTGTGTTGTTTATGGCTTAGTGGCGCTTTGCGAGATATCTACTCGTTGGGTATCTCACAATAATTCCTTTAATCCTCACTAATGTAGGTAGGTAGGTACTTCCATTTTGTAGATTATGAATGTAATTCGCGTAAAGTACCTAAAGAGTTAATGGGGCTCCGGTGGTAATTACTTGGATACTGTATTGGAGGCGTGTGACGTGTGTGCCTCGCTAGTTAACTATAGTGCACCCTGCACCCTGCACCCCCACATAGGCAATATGTGGTGCATTGCCGCTTTGAGGTATTCACTGGTGATCACCATGTTATGTCAAAACAGCATTTATTAAACATAGTTGTCAATTCTTCTTCCTGACCCCATCCCAGTGTGTGGGGTCGGCATTCGGCAATGCTATGTCGGTTGGGTTGGTTGGTACCTACTGTAAGAAGAATCTAGGGAGATTTACACTGTGGATTTACATTATTTTTATGACTAGATTACACTCAAAAGTTAAAAGTTATGCCTGAGTCTTGAGAAGCTTTGAGCCACATATAGGTAGTCATATCATTTTGATGCGTAGTGTGAAAGATTGTTTAGTGACGGTCGAGGTGGCAATGAATATCGCATGTCGTTGTCCACTGCGGGTTCCGGACGCGCTCCAGAATTCCCGGACGGTCTCGAACTAATCCCGCACAATTAACATTCAATTATAAACAAATGGGATTTTTAATTCGGGATATGATTGCGAATGGATGGCGTCGAGACTCGAGCCGGTCGCTGGTCTAATCTCGTCCGTGTACCGTACACAGTCAAGTCACACAATCACAACACTCACACCAATCATTTATACATGGCGAAGTGAGTGGTTGTCTGTTTGTTGCGTGATTGCGTCGTGCGTGTCGTGTGGTCGTGTGTCCTTCCTTATAGTTACATTGATGGAGTAGCTGATGAACTCATTGATCATTATTCTGGTCTCATATTGTTTTCTGAAAAACATAAATAATTTGTAGGTGGTCATTTGTTTTTAACCCCCGACGGAAAAAGAGGGGTGTTATAAGTTTGACGTATCTGTCTGTCTGTCTGTCTGTCTGTCTGTGTATCTGTCTGTGGCATCGTAGCTCACGAACGGATGAACCGATTTGAATGTAGTTTTTTTTGTTTAATAGGTGTCTTTTGCGCGAGTGTTCTTAGCTATGTTTGATCAAAATCGGTTCAGCCGTTCATAATATATGTTGGTTGAAGCTCGGAAATAAAAACCGAATGTTTTCAAATATGCCCGAGTGTGGTATCAAATAAAAGAGCATGACTGTTGTGACAACAATATGCAAGTTTCATCAAAATCGGTTCAGCCGTTCAAAGTATATGTAGGGTCAAACTCGGAAATAAAAACCGAATGTTTTCAAATATACCCGAGTGGGGTATCAAATAAAAGGACGTGACTTTTGTGACAACAATAAGCATGTTTCATCAAAATCGCTTTTACAAAAAGGGTGAAATAAAAAAATTAAATTAAAAATTTAAAAAACCCCCGACTTACAAAATCTTCAAAGTTAAAACAAAACTAAACTTTAAAAAGGCAAAAATAATAACCCGAAAACAAATTTCATGTCTCTGAGTAGGTATGTGGTACCTTACGTTCCCGCGTCGGGGGACGCGGGAATGTGTCACAGAAGTTGATGGTAACCGACCCGTGCTTATAGTACCGCGTCCCCGACGCGGGAACGTAAGGTACCACATACCTACTCAGAGACATGAAATTTGTTTTCGGGTTATTATTTTTGCCTTTTTAAAGTTTAGTTTTGTTTTAACTTTGAAGATTTTGTAATGTTTAAACCCGATTGGTTTACTTTACAGTCCTATAAAAAATAGGTTATTTCGATTTTTCTGATATTTAGTAACATTCAGTTAATTTCGATATGTTTCACCTTTCGAAGTCTGTTTCATAATTCACCAAGAAGAATTACGTCATGGTAGAGTTCGTGAGTATAGGGGAAGGTCACCGAGTTGCGGCCCTTGGCCACGGATGGACAATAGTCCGTCCGCTATTGGCACCGCGCGCTCAACTCATGCGTGGGTGCGCAGCGCGTCGCCCTGTCTGTCGTTTAATTTATAATAAACATACATGAAATATAAACATTTAATATTGTCTACGTAATTTAGAGATAAATTTAATGCAACTTTGACTGACAGTTTTCTTTTTTGTTGTCAACTTGGTTGTGAATATAATCACACCATCCAACCAAACAGATTAATTGAGGCTAGCAACAATTAATGACTTATTGGACTTAATGACTGACGATATTGTAGTTTAATATTAACCTAATTGTAGTAGGTACATGTTTCATCAATATATTAAAACTATCTTAGAAGAGAGATTTTTGTTGAAATTCGTGCATACCTAGATTTTTTGGCTACTTTTGTTGACGTGAGGACTAGTGGTGGCTGCCTGGCGTCAAGCCAACCTTAGTCTCTCCGCACTTGACAGGATGATGCAAGCGATGGTAATACCGACCGAAGCAAGCGCGCACGCGAGTGCGGTGACAACATCTCTCACAATAATTAGTACTAATTAGAATATACTGGTATGTGTCGAGTAAACATTGTTAAAAAGACAAGAAGCACAACAGTTTGTAAAAGTAATGTGTCACACGTAGAAAGCTAATTAAAAAGGATTCTTTTGACTACTAACAAGATGTCGAAGATGTGGTAACCAACCCTTCAGTCAAGTTTTGGTACTCGGCTACGCTACAAGATTACACTACCCAACATAGTGTCGAGAGAGTTACTGATACGTTTGCTTGATGCGTTTATGATAATAAATAACAATTTATTTTATCATGCGTTGCAAATTGTTTTTAAGTTCTTTGATAATATGTAATTCAGTAAAAAAACATTATATTTCTGTGACATTGAATTTCGGAGTAATGATAAAAAATTTACAGCTATTTTGCTTTGAGTGACTGCCTGCTGTAATTAGTAGTTTTTGGCACAAGTGTGCGGGTTTATAATATGTGCGGGAATACAATATTGTAACGTTACTGAGAAGTGGTTGACATCATCTCGGCCTCGGACGTTGCCGCGTTGGGAACAGAGAGCAGGCAGAGTTCAGGGGCAGTCGTCGACCGCGCCCCCAGCTAGACTACTCTAATTCCTACGAAAGATGACGATGGAGGGTTAGGAGTATTACTACTATGAAAATCTATGAGTACAATGCAGAGTAGTCAAATAAGCTTCTTTTGTAGGCTAGTTGGATGCGCCGCCCGTTGTTAAATTTCAATAGTATTAGGGTCTCATTAGGGATACTTACTACTCATATTCCACTTCTATTCAAGTCTTCGTTATAACCTTGTATCTGACACATGGACACCGGCCAACAGCCCTCCCCTTCCTTGGCCGCCCCTGCCCCTACCGACTGCGCTCCGCCTTCACGCGTCAAACGAATTGACGTTCATCTTATTCACTTAATAGTTGAAAATAAATTATTTATGCCACATTGTTGCTATCCTCTGGTCTCTATAGTGTTTGCGACACTAATCTGTGGCTCTAGCGGCATCCTAAATGTATTAGTGGATAGACCTGACTGCCGCATATGGAAGCATTGGATCGGTGTGCATATGGGACAGGCAGGTAATGCATGATTTTGTGGACCTATTTTATTTATTTTTTACTTATATTTACTAACATTAGTTTCATAAGTGTGATCTAACAAAAAATGGATTTTAAATTATCTGAATAAATGAATTTTATTATTATTATTATTATATCTGTACGAACTGTTGTGTAATCTGTGCGAGTGTTGGCGGTGTGCCTGTGTGCGTCAGTCGTCAGGTGCGCCCTCGTGTCGAGTCCAGATAGACAGCTTGGAACCTCGTCAACTGATCTACCTTCGGCTGCTTCACAGATATACATCCTATCTTACCACTGTTAAGGTAGCAATTACGGTATCGACCAGTTCGACGAGTCGATCACTGACTTATTCTACCTAGATTAATTTCAACTGTGAAATAGTTTCAGAATTTGTACATTTCAGCGTCTCCGGTAACGATCAACCATCGAGCATGTTGCTCGTGACAGAGCATAATCTTTATTAGGTTTTTACTAAGCAAGCATGCTACATCATCGTCGAACTCATCATCATCATCATCTGGTGCTATTATATACCTAAGTAAGGTCGGCGGTGAAAGTATTTGAGTTCAGGCTACAGAGAGAGTGACAAACGAAAATTGGATATATTATACCCACATAAATACGCTCGAAAAACATAACCCTCGTAAAAAGGGGTTTGTACAACTACGGCACCTATACTCTTCCCGCCACCGCACCGCGACCGCACCGCGACCGCAAATAGTACCGCCTGCCTGAGACTGCGGGCTTCCAGCGGTAATTCAATATTTTAACGAATGTTCTCCAACCGCTGAAAGTGTAAAAGCATTGTTAGGTGTGTATATGGAAATATGCTTGCACGACACGTGACTGGTGGAAGATTTTTATTTGATCTAAATACGAGAAGTTCTTAATACCTATAGCATAATTGAAGTAAAATCATATTGTTATTAGACTTTTAGTCTGATCTCTAGACCTCTAGATGTAATTTATTTTATAGAAATTATTAATTTTAATTAAAACAGGCCGTACTTAGCCGAGTTTTAAATAATGATTAAACTCATCAGGACCGAATTAGATAGTCGGTAGTTGTGGTCTGGTCGGCCCGTTACCCGCGGCAGCTACTTCTCCACCGATGTAATATTATCAGCTCCCGCTCAGTGGAGATAATTCAATTTGTTGCCGAAACCGTAATGGGCCGTAATCGATGACACGACGTAAACGGGGAACTACTCCACTAATAGATATTTATTTGATTAAGGACCCTGATTCGGACCAAACAGAAATACAACACTAAAATAAATGGTAACAAACCGCCTGAAATTCGGTATCATACAAACAACTTTTTTATAATATAATATTTTACTGGGTGTTATATCGGGCGACATCGACACATGACAGTAGTGTAAAGCGCTCTCCGGTTATTATACGATGCCAGGATATAATGACTACTTTAGCAAACTCCGGTCGTGTCTACGGATATTGTGAGTGTGGTATGTCGTACCCCTTAGTGTTGCGCGTGGTGTGTCGCACCCCTTAGACTTGTTTACGAACTATGACGGAAAAAATGTGGGTAGTTGACCTACCCGCGGACAGTAAAAATGTGGGTAGTTTCACCAACGGTCCACATCCAGTAGTATATAAGAAGACGTCGCCCGCCGCTGCTCCAGTCCCCTCGCGACTAAGACCATTGTAACATGGTTGAAACGTCGAGGTAAGAAAATAAATAATACGCGATAAAGACCCGGTAAAATGTGTATAGGTATGATAACAAATCGTGTGAATTTAAAAAGTTTACTTTACCAAATTTGTAATTGTAGCGTAACTATGATACTTTGAACATTTATATAAAACTAGCTGCGCCCGAGGTTTCACCCGCGTAAGTCTCGATCCCGCGGGATTTACGGGATCAAAGGTAGCTTATGTCCTTCTCCAAGCTCCTAGTTATCTCTATACCAAAATTCATCAATATCGGTTCAGCGGTTTAGGCGTGAAAGCGTAACAGACAGACAGACAGAGTTACTTTCGCATTTATAATATTAGTAAGATAAGATAAGATAAGATATAAACGTCTCATTTAATCATCTCTAGTTCATTCTCAATGATAAAATGAACCAGAGACGAAGAACGGCCTCTCTCGGTGCACCAAAGAAACGTAGCTTTGTCCACGACTCACTATAGATAGGTACCGTCATTTCCACTCAGCAATAATGTGAGAGATATCTCAATATAAATAGTTCCCGTTCGGAATGAGATACAAGGGATGGTGTGTGCTGCCCGAAGCAAACATACCAGGGTTGTTTGGTGAGACTAGAGCGGCCCGGCCCAAGGGGGGTAGGGGGAGGGGGAAGGGAGGGTGTAATCGCAATGTCAACACTCGTCGCCCTATGAAATTACGGACAAGTTGATAACTAAACTAACCCTATCCCCCTCCCGGGACCCTTCCCCCTACACATCCGGAATACTAATTACTTTCGGGTACAGGGAGCCTAAATGGGTGCTTTGTTTGCGATATTTTTAATAGAGCAAGTGAAACATCAGTCGTGCGTCGTCACAATCACCGAGTCGAGACACGATCTTGTGTGCCGAGTACTGCCGAGATACCTACGTCAGGTAGGTGCTATGCTAGGGTTAGGCTACTCTGGCTGTCTACACTAGAACACATGTACAGAACCTGTGCAAATGTTCTACTGTGCGTGTGCGTGCATCTATAATCCACGTTTGAGTAAATACCTACCTCTGTCCGTAGTTCGATGGGCACACCCTCCTGCTATGTAGATAATATTATCTAATACGAATAGCTAGATATTTGTGTTCCATTATTTATTACTTTACTTAATAAGCAATATTATTTTATGATGATATTCTATTTCGCAGCTAGTCCCGGTTGTAAGTCATGTAAGTAGGTGATGTACCTAGGTACTGTGGAGTTCGCGATGTCAAGTGGAGTGATTACTGATTAGATCAGAAAGAACGAGCCGACATTATTGGGAGGTACGAACGAAGTGAGATGAGATACCTCCTTTTTTTTTTTTTAACGAAGAGAAATGCGTCCTTGTGCACTATCGGAGCGGGGCGGGGCTCCCTGTTGGCCTAGGATGGTGGGCGGCCACAGGTTTACCCACTAAAACTCCTCGGTGTCCTTCTCTTCACCTTATTCCAGGGGAAGGTAGGCACTGTTTGCACATACTACTAGGTACAATCCCCTAGTATGATAGGTCGTAATGACCCACTCTCCCAAAACCTTAAAAAGGAAAAATCCACGAGAGGCGGTGTGGGACACGCCGCCGCCATCTCGGATGCGACGCCTCCTAACTCCAGTCCCTCTAACTCTAATACTCGTAGTTGTACGCTGACTGATTGGATGGTAGCAAGCAAGAGTCTTTGCTTCATGCTGGGGCGGGTAGATCTCACGAGCAACGATCCATCGACCGACAGTAGTGTCGTCTCTACGGCAACCGCCATCGCCAGGGCCTTGCTTGTCCCTCTGAGATGACAAACGTCGTCGTATCTACATCTGCTAATTATACGACGATGTCCTTCAAATCGGGGAGGAAATTGAATGTCAACTGAATCAGTTATTGTAACAATAACCAAACGCAATTCAGCCTAGTACTAACAAAACGCACCTGTCACAATGAGTAACCTAAAAAAGGTAGATTGGCGAGTGGTTAATGTCAGACGCCCTCTTTTCCCGGCTTTCGCACAAGCAACATGTCGCTCCGTAGAAAATAGCAAATTATAATAAAACTTCCAAGTGCTTCAATAAGTCTTTCATTTAATAACATCCCAGAGAACATTACAGTTATTGAGGCACTTTTGATGTTCATTCAGTAGGTACACTTGTTTATTTATTGTTTGTTTTATTGAACTAATAAAATCTTTCATTACGGGTAGGCAGCAAATCACAGGTATAAGTAGACTACATAATAAAACTGAAAAAATGTTCCTATCCCCTCCCGCTACTGTGAAATTCGGTGTACCCCAAGGAAGCATATTAGGGCCATTACTTTTCCTTATTTATATTAATGATTTTCCTACTGCAACAAAATACCCAATGATTATGTTTGCCGATGATAGCACTTTAATTTTTAATAATAATAATATTGACAACTTAGAAACAGACATTAACGATAATATTACATTGATAATTGACTGGCTTCGGAATAATAATTTAAAACTTAACTTGGATAAAACCGTAATTTTACAATTTAGACAAACAATTACCAGGCACTTAAATCTAAATATACAAAATAAAGATACAAAAATAAATGACATAAATTCAACAAAATTCCTAGGACTATATATAGAGAATACATTGAAATGGAACATTCAATTAGATAAAATATGTAATAAACTAAACCAATATTCCTACGCTCTATACAGACTAAGTAAAATAGTAAATCGTTCGGCTGTACTTACGGCATATCACGGACTGGTGGTGTCAACTCTGAGATATGGCATACTGTTTTGGAGGAATGCAGTGGGTGTAGAGGAAGTTTTAAAATCACAAAAAAGGTGTATCCGTGCCATTTGTAATATTCAGCAAACACATTTTAAAGAACTCGGCTTACTCACAGTTCCCTCATTATATATATTTGAAGTTACCCTTTTTGTAAAACGAAATAAGCACAGATTTACGAAATTGACCAGTCAGCGCAAATGCGATACTTTGAGATTAATACAAAGTAGGACAGCATTATTTAGTAAAAGCCTATTTGCGATGGGACCTTTACTGTTTAATAATCTTCCAAAAAATATTGGTACAGAGGAGAATCTGACGAGTTTCAAAAATAAACTGCATAGACTCTTAATTGACAAAGCCTATTACTCTGTTAAAGAATTTTTAAATGACTCCACACTAAAAGATCTAAGACGGTAGAAATTCTGAAATTATTTATTATTAAATCAATGACACTATATTATTATTATTTTTTGAAATCTATAATTATCTTATTTAATTTTTAATTTTTTGACTTTTAATTTTTAATTATTAATTTGATGACATAAATTATTTTAATGATTTACATATTTTTAGTTTTTTGTTGGTTTTATTTCTTTTGACATTATTTTTGAACTTCACATGATACCTACCACACTTTTTGTTAATTAATATTGTGTAGTTGTAAATCTGGGTGTTTAGTTTTTGAACGAAACCATTGTACGTTTTGTTTTATTCTCTGTGGCGGAATTGTGTTTGTTTATTTTCGGTGATGGTGCTTGACTACAATGATTTTGCGAAATAATGATACATTAATACCATTAAAACGTAGTGATTATATCCTCTTTGACTATCATAATGAAAACTTCTATGTATGAAATTATAACCCTATATACCGGTAAGTTAACCTAATCACTCACACTGACTGTTTCATGGATGTAGTTGAATCAGGAAAATGTAATTTATCTATATTTCTGTTAGTATACTTACACCACATTCATACGCCAAAATGGCAGAATATAGCTGAACAAAATGTAACCCTAACAACTATGTATTGTATACCTATTACCTATATTCCATGAATAAATACATTGATTGATTGATTGATTGATTTAACAGTATAGGTCCCTACTAGTCGAATACGTTTGTGCGGAGTAAGGAGTAGGTACCTACGGAGAATTCTGGACGTACCTAGGTAAGTCCGGATCTATTGTCATATCTATCTACCAATAATCCGATTTTAACCAATAATCGGGTGTTTGTCATTAGTCAATACAAAAGTTGATAAACTCAAAGTTTAATAAGTTTATCCATGAGGGTTAGTAAATACAAAACAAGAGGTGCCTGCATAAACCTCAGACAGCTGGTGTACGCATATGTATGTAATTCAATACCTATAATGTAGGTCGTTTTGTATTCATTTAGAGTAACATCCTCACCGGCCTCACCTAACGTACTCAATATGAGTACGATCGATCGCAGTTTGCATACGGATGAACCATCAGCCAATATGATATATCAGCCATCTTCAGAATGGTGTTCGAGCTGGTCAGATAACCCTGACTGTGGGCTGTACTTACGTACCTACCTACAGTACATGTTTAATATGGGATTGATTGTTGGGGCCACACGGCCACACCGCACCGCGTCTTTTTATTTATAGTTTTGTTTGTCTAACTCAGTGGTCATTGGCCACACCCTGCTTATGATGACGTCACGATACATCTGTTCTGACAACTTGTTTTTGTGATGTACTTACCAAATTTAATTTATTTTAGACATCACTAACATTTTGTGTTCGGAATAATTATTAATTAGTTATGGTTCAACTTCGGTCCAAGCGGTCCAACCATAAAATACTTTAACTCCTCAGATTTTGTTCCTTAGATCTGCGATCCATGGCGCTAAATATTGTATATAAAGGGCATCATTAAAGTTCGTGCGGCAGATTATTCGCTTGTCAAGTGTATAGGGATCTATATAGTAATACATCGAGTGTTGAGTCCGATGTTTGTAGATTAGATACGTAACCGATAGCATCCGCATTTGTAAACGGAAGAAATGATGCTAAATATATAGGTTCTGTAAGTACTGCTACCTACATATGTAGTAGGTACCCAATTAAGTAACATGACAACACTCTCCACAGGGAGAGAGGCATGAACGAGCTCTTCGATTCAATGTAAGTAGGTAGGTCTTCTCACTTCATTGACTATCTGTACTTACCAGAGACATGATAACTTAAACTAGTCTCTATAACTGCCGCTCACGGTTGAGAAGCGCCTGACACAGTGTGGTGAGCAAGAGTCGATACTTGTCATGCGCAGTATCGGTCGGGCGAGCGGTCGCACGAGGAGTCGGCGGGTAGCAACACAAGTCAGCTGATATCAACCCGGGGGTAGCTCGGCTATATTTAGAGAGGGCGTCTATAAAGGGCGAACGGAATTTGAATAGATACATACCTACTTGACGGTCGAATGCAACAGGGATTTTATTGTTAAACGGAATACCTTTCGGTAGAAAGACTCTATTCATAAATTTCTTAATGTTAGCTGTACACTTCGTTTCGCATTGCATCGTGGCCGCCACTCGAAGAGTTTTAGTTCCTAGCGGTTATCAGCCATTCGAGCTATAATTTTGAGAGCTATGTCGGTGACTTTAGTTCTTCTACGGATTTCTGTAAGTATTTCGGATTCTATCCTACAGAGAAACTCCAAGCATAGTTTTCTCCAAAGCCAGCTGAGCGACTCTGAGCCTTTTAACTAGGTAGGCCTATTATATAGTACTAGCTGACCCGGCGAACTTTGTTCCGCCTTAAAGGCAATAAATAAGCATTTTTTTTTTAATCGAACGGGATAAAAATGTGTGTCCTTATCCTTCTCCTATGTCCTTCTCCTGGCTCTAAACTACCTCCCTGCCAATTTTCAGCTAAATCGGTTCAGCCGTTCTTGAGTTTTAAGTGGAGTAACTAACACGACTTTCTTTTATATATATAAGATAAGATAGATAAGATATATTAAGAAAAAGTTATGTGCGTTAAAACATCGCTCTTACGGTGAAGGAAAACACCGTGAGGAAACCCACGGCTAAGTTAGCTCCAGACGTATTGACCTGTTCTTTCCTCTGGACATGGCTGACTAGGCCTGGGAGGGTGGTGTAGGTGCTGTGCTGGGCAAGCCTACTCCACCTAACAATGTCCCGGGCAATACAGCGCCATAAATAGCATTGATTTAAAAGTTGCTTGCGCTGTATAAATCATCTAAAAATAGATGAAAAGGCCAATTATTATTAAAGTAAGCGACCACATAAGTAATAATTGGCAACACACATTGATTAAAGACTTTCGTATTAAGGTTCTGCGGTATCTGTGATAAGATTTTTTGGAGCTCCTGAACTTGAGAGATGTCGGTCGGTGAGATTAGAGTTGCACTATGTACTGTCACAGCCCAGTCCCGGGTCACAGTCACAGCTTATGTTCCCCTTTAGCTGCGGTGGGCATTTGTACGGTCGTGTGCTGCACTGCATGTCATACAGCGAGGCGAGGCGAGGCGAGGGTTGCATGCACCGCCCCGCGGCCGGAGCGTGCGGGGTCGGAGGCTGATCGATCTGCACCGACCTTGGCACTGACGGAGACGCTATCACACGATATACGTACATGCCAGTACACTTGTACGAACAAAGTGTACCTACTGCCATGTAAGTTATACGAATATACAACACCTATAGTGTGGTATAAATAGTGTAGGTAGGTTCCTTCTCTATGCCCTATTTCAGAAACTTAAATAAAAATGTAAACAAAAATCCCATACATTTATTTGAAAGTGACAGCTCTTTATTTATTTTTTCCTTTAATATTGACTAAGTTTCTGAAATAGAGTGTAGGTAAGTAAGTATACCTACCTATCTTAGATTGCATCTAGCTAATGTTTAACGGCTAGGTAGGAGGTACAGGGCCGTAGGAGTGGAGTTTTTGGTCATAAATCTCCTTACCCAATATTTTTTAATTCATTTGTTTTCAAAGACGATCAAAGTGGAAACACAAAACGATCAAAGTAGAAGCAATAATATAGCGAGCGAAATAGAAACCAAATATGATTGAAACAGTAAGAAAAGTCGATTAAAATAGAAATAGGTAAAATACAATCGAATCAGAAACAAAAGATGCTCGACTTCGAGCATCTTTTGTTTAGAACTCAAAGACGACCGAAGTAGAAAGGAAAGGAAAGACGATAAAAATGGAAATAAAAGACGAAGTTACGAATGGCGATTAGTAAAGTAGTAGTTATAATATTACATAATATGCGACGAAAGAATGTTCTATAAAAAAAACTACATTCAAATCGGTTCATCCGTTCGTGAGCTACGATGCCACAGACAGATACACAGACAGACAGACAGACAGACAGACAGACAGACACACAGACACGTCAAACTTATAACACCCCTCTTTTTCCGTCGGGGGTTAAAAATTAATTTTAATGAGTAGGTATAGTACCTATATCGATATTATACATTGCTTTTTGATTAAAAATAAATCAGGCCGGGATCCTGAAATAGGGATAAAATCCGGAGATCTAGTAGGTAGGTAACTCTAGTTGCCACAACATCAGCTGTCTGTCTGTCAATGCCACAAGACATTGTCACACATTGTGCAGGTATGTACCTAAATTCTATTCAACTTAAACTAGGTAGGTAGGTTCGATACGTTAAAGTGGGTGTTTACTCTTTGCCTAGAATGCCCTTTCCATCTTCTCATCCGAGCGATGTTCCCGGTTGCATCCCTCTCGGGAGCCCTAAACCCTAAACCCTAAACCCTAAATTGTTTTTTTTAATTTGGGGTTGGCGCAGTCAGTAGCTGACTGTTACTGTTACTGTTAACTATTGACCATACCTTCTGCAATTAGATTTGGCAATGTTTTTACGGTCGGCCGCCTGCCTGACACCAACCCTCTTAGGGATCAAGCAGTCCGCCACCGCGCGGAGAGAACGCTAATCTCCCTCAGATCTCTTAGTCGCTTTTAACGACACCTACGGGATGAGATGGGGTAACCCTATTCTATGCCGGGGCTACACGGCTAGTGCCGGGGCTACACGGCTAATGCCGGGGCTACACGGCTAATGCCCTTTATACTGGCTAATAGACTGCCCTTTTCATGAAAGACTTCTTTCTAGTTCTAGTACCGAACCTGTTTATCTACCGAACCGACACGCAGTCATACAGACAGAGCCACCTGCTGTCTATTATATACCTACGTAACTACTAGGGCATGCAATATCGGAAGGTTTTCAATCCCGGGGCGATATCGATATTTAGAGCTCAATCCCGGGATCCCGGGATTGATACTGGGATTTTAGATATCGTTAAAAAGGCGAATTTAATACAATAAAAATGTGTTAAATATAGAATATTTAATATATTTAAGACTCTAGTGGTTTCATTACGTAAATAAGTTACCCCGAGGGCCGTCCACCCCATCACTTTGGAATTATGGCGGACAAATAGCCTAAGCCCGAAAGTGTCTAAACTTTCGCGCCAAATTCTAGGCGCACCACTAAAATGATGTTAGCAGAAAAATTTTGCATGCGAGCTTGTATAAAAAATACTTGTCTTAAAAATTGTAATGAATCACGTTACTTTTATTGTTTTAAACGTTTTACCAATTCCCTACGCTTCTAAATCTTTACAGATCTCTTCCTCAGGGGTAGACTAATTTGGGTTTAATTTTAATAGATCCATTCAATCATTCCATGAGGAAAAATATGGCTAAAAACCTTAATTTATACCCAAATAGTAAATTGCTTAAATCTCGATATCGGATCACTCAATCCCGGGATTATAATATCGAACTTTTGCGTCCGAGATCCCGGGATTACGATATCCCGGGATCCCGGGATTCATGCCCTAGTAACTACGTATACAAGTCAGACATAAAACATCTAATTAGCAGGTCTAGGTACAACATAATGTAGGCGGTACCAATAGGGCATGCAATATCGGAAGGTTTTCAATCCCGGGACTGGTTTCGATATTAAGATCTCAATACCGGGATCCCGGGATTAGTCCCGGGATTTTATATATCGTTAAAAAGGCGAATTTAAAACAATAAAAATGTGTAAAATCAAAAATCCCGCACTCAAGAGACATTTAATGGTTACTTAAACTATACTAAGTAACGAACAGTACAAAGAAAATCTTTGCTAAGTGACAGTTTAAGTAACATTAAATGTCTCTGAGTGCGGCGGTTAGTGGTTTCATTACGTAAATAAGTTACCCCATGGGCCGTCCACCCCACCATTTTGGAAATATGGTGGACAAATAGCCGCTGTTTATGTTCAAATTCTAGGCACGACACTAAAATGATGTTAGCAGTAAGTAAAATTTTGCATGCGGGCTATAAAAATACTTATGTCTTAAAAATCACAATGAATCGAGTTACCTTTATTATTTTAAGCTTTTAATCACCTTAAAACCTCAATTTTAACCCAAACAGTAAATTGGTCTAATCGCGATATCGGATCACTCAATCCCGGGATTGTCATATCGAACTTTTGCCTCCGAGATCCCGGGATTATGATATCCCGGGATTCCGGGATTCATGCCCTAGGTACCAACCTACCTATTCTTTCTACCTGTCATGCATTGTTGCATTCGCACATCTACTACTATTGTAAAAAAGTAGACGCCGAGAGAAGCAAAGGTCGCGAGTAGGTATGTATCGCACCGAGTGACTAGACACCTCCCTGGGTCGGCAGCGGAGCGCGGGGCGCGAGGCGCGCGCGCCGGCGCCTCGCGCAGTCGCTCGCGAGCTCTCGGCAAGGACGGACGTCACGGTAGTAGCGTTCTGTGGTCACGATGGGACCCGCGCTCATCGGACAGACGAAGGCCGTCATCTACAACGTGTACAAGTTCTTTAGAGACAAAAAGTTAGATAAGTCGTCGAGCGAGCGCAGGAACAATATTAACGTGTATAAAACTGTAGCGGCTGCGGTCGGCGTGTCCGCTCGGAGCGTGATGCGCGTCGCCAAGGAGGGCAACGAGCTCGCGGCGCTAGGACCCGGGCCCGTCGTCTTCAAGGACCCCACCAAGACCCGACCACCACCTGTCGACATCGACGCGACCATCAGAGCCAAGTATATGGAATTCATTACCCGGAGAGAGAAGCCAACTGTCAACAAAATTAGGATAGAACTATTAGAAGAGAACGTACTGTTGTGTAGTTACGATTATATGAAGATACAGTTGAAGAGGCTAGGGTTCAGGTTCAGGCCGGCGCGGCCGAGGATACGGCTGAATAGGACGGGCGAAGTGAAGGGGGAGGACGACTGTGCCGGCGGCTCGGGGTTCCAGCTGGAGCACGTCACCGTGAAGCTGGAGCCGCTGGTCCCAGGGTTCGGAGACGACGTGGAAGCCATGCTGTCCGCTGGGGAACACCTCGATTGTGATCTACATATCAAAGTAGAAGAACAAGAATACATTGATCACGTCGACTAATACTTTTCGAATGACATTTACCTAATTTTATAATAATATGTAAATATAAAATGTTTAATTTTTTAAATAAATAAATAATGCCACATTGTTAAGTATTTAGATTCTTTATTCTTACCATACCTATTCAGACAGAAGACAAAGATGTTTTGTATAATATTAGTAGATATAATAAGCCGAGGGCCGAGTTGGTATTTTCGTTAATAATACATAAAAAAAAACCCGGCCAAGTGTGAAACTCGCGCACGAAGGGTTCCGTACCACTATCACATTTGGGTACGGAACCCTAAAATGGTTTACAACAACCAATTTTTATATTTGATAAGAAAATATGAAATATTCGATTCTTACTCCCATCATACGACCAACACCACTCAAAAAAAATTAAAAAAAAAAACTTGGGCATAAAGAAAATCCGAAACTTATAAGAAACTCTTTGGTCAGTGAAGGCAGACTGGTATATTTGACAGATAGGGCAGCCATTTTGAATTCCATGACCTACTCGATTTGTTCTGACCAATCAGAAGCGACCTCACATTGTAATCAAATTCCTTGTTGTTTTTGAAACACGTTTGTCGTATGGGAGCCCCTCTTAAATTTTTGTTTTATTTTGTTTGTATTTGTTGTTGTAGCGGCTACCGAAATACATCTTCTGTGAAAATTTCAACCGTCTAGCTATTACGGTTTATGATAGGTATACAGCCTGGTGACAGACGGACAGACAAACATACAGCGAAGTCTCTGTAATAGGGTTTCGTTTTTACCCTTTGGGTACGGAACCCTAAAAAACTTTTTTAAATTATGTATGTCGGTACATACCTACCTAAGTTAAATAGGTAGGTACCTAGGTAGGTTTATTATGTAAGTAAGTTTTAAATTATGTATGTCGGTACATACCTACCTAAGTTAAATAGGTAGGTACCTAGGTAGGTTTATTATGTAAGTAAGTTTTAAATTATGTATGTCGGTACATACCTACCTAAGTTAAATAGGTAGGTACCTAGGTAGGTTTATTATGTAAGTAAGTTTTAAATTATGTATGTCGGTACATACCTACCTAAGTTAAATAGGTAGGTACCTAGGTAGGTTTATTATGTAAGTAAGTTTTAAATTATGTATGTCGGTACATACCTACCTAAGTTAAATAGGTAGGTACCTAGGTAGGTTTATTATGTAAGTAAGTTTTAAATTATGTATGTCGGTACATACCTACCTAAGTTAAATAGGTAGGTACCTAGGTAGGTTTATTATGTAAGTAAGTTTTAAATTATGTATGTCGGTACATACCTACCTAAGTTAAATAGGTAGGTACCTAGGTAGGTTTATTATGTAAGTAAGTTTTAAATTATGTATGTCGGTACATACCTACCTAAGTTAAATAGGTAGGTACCTAGGTAGGTTTATTATGTAAGTAAGTTTTAAATTATGTATGTCGGTACATACCTACCTAAGTTAAATAGGTAGGTACCTAGGTAGGTTTATTATGTAAGTAAGTTTTAAAAGTGTTCTTCAGTAACATGGTAACCCTAGTCAGGACCAACTCTGTCCTGGAGCGGTATTACGCTCAACAATTGTGTCTCGATAGAATATTAATCGTCATATTTATCGTGTATTTGACACATTTGGCAGTTTCCTATGTTAACTATTCTATCGACACACCACTGCGACACCACTGAGACACCACTGAGATGCCACTGATGGAGTCTCGATAGTTGTCAAAACTCTAATGAAAGGATGGATTTTTAACAGACTTCAAAAAAAAGAAGAGGTTTTCAATTCGAACCGTATATTGTATGTATGTGGATATGTCCGCTCCGTACTCCGGGCATATGAAGTCCGATTTCGATAATTGGAACGTAGTTCCCTATCGCGCGTTGGGAAAGGGGGAAAAAAATAAGACCAAAAGATGTAACGACACTTTTTGCTATAGTTGTAAGCCGTGCGGCGTGCGCGTGTTTCTCTGTCTGTCTGTCTCTCTCTCTCATAGAAAGAAACTTCGTTCCATCCAGGTGTACCTTGGCATCAGCTGAGCAAATTACAGCAAGGGAGCAACAGGGACGTGAGAGGCTGAAGGATGGAGATACCTCCCTGGATATTAAGTCATCACTGGTTTGCCAGAGAGCGGGCCAACTCATCACTGACGTGAGGTGTCCATCCTCCGAGCATTTCTGCTGTTGATGAAGAAGTTTTCTGTAAGCGGTTTTGTTTGTCTCTATTGCTGTTATTTTGTAATATTATCCTCTCATAATCTCTTCATTTAATTCTGTACTCCATCGCATTCTATGGCCTGTATGTGGAGTTGCTCGAGTTTGGTGTTGTGTTGATTGTGTTAGTGATATATTTGGAACTGTAACATTAGGTCTTTCAGTAACTAAATTATTTAAATATTCTTCTGCTTCTTTCTTAATTGTTGCTATTTCGGTTGAATTTAATAATTTACTACGTTCTATGGCTCTACTTTGGTCTCCTAACCGTTGTCTACTAACATCTACATCTGGGAATCGTTAACAAAATTTGTTGTGCAAATCTGCTAAATAGGAAATGGTATCTTTTTCTAACGATGTTAAAATATAATATGTACGCAGGATAAAAGTATTCATTGCTTTGGTCCATCTTTGACGCGTACGTTTAACCTGAACGAGCGCTGTATTATCGACAGTTGATGCCGACGACTGCGCATCGTTTTTGGTCAGTGATCTTGTATGAGAGCGAGTTGAAGAAGAAACGGAAGATGGTTTAGTGACAGATTTTAGATAAGAAGGTGGAGAAGAAGGAATAGATGAGAAAAGAGATTTAGTGGATGATGGAGATGAGGGTGATGGTCGGCTGTCACTTTGTTCGGGTGACCCGGTAGGAGCCCGCCGTCTCAACTCTCTACCACCGATGGTTCGTATGCTGGAACGCCCAGCATCGGCTCCAGGCGTGCCCCGGCGATTGCCCCCGGGAAGCGGTCCTATACGTTTATCTTTACTTCTAGTCTCCATTGTTGATGGGTTATCATTGCCACGTTAGCCATCCAGTAGATATTTGATTATGTTGCCCGCCCCCCACGATGATCAGGTCTTCGATCAGGGCGTGTGGTTGGATTTTAGGGGGCTTATTATTATTATTATTATTGTTTGTAACGTTTCCGTTTCACGGGGCTATGGAGCCCCGGACCTTTGGAAGGCGTGCGTGGGGCCGAAGCCAACACGTAGAGGCCCGTTTTAGATACAATTTTAATAGCAAAGTATGAAATGGACACCAAACCGGCGATTATCCCTGTCCACACTATAAATGCAACCAAGGACAAACCCCGGTTTGGATAGAACTATTGTAAACTACGGATGAAATGAAAACTACTTGGGCTATTGAAATGGGTTGGTAGTGGATTGGATACTGGGGGGAACAATGTAACAATGTTCAACAAACATGTAAAAATGGCAGACGAAGACTCGCCAACTCACAAACTGGGCCACCCTAAATGAAGCCGAGCAAATTACAGCCAGGGGGCAACAGGGGCGTGAGTGGCTGAAGGATGGAATGGCCTCACTGAATTTTATACTCAGGTCACGGGCTCCCTGAGGGTCCAGCCTACCTGGCCCACTCACCACTTACGATCGGCATCCATCCTACGAGCAGAGTGGGAGCTCTGCTCTCGCGACTCCACTCTGACCGGCCGGTGAAGGCAAGCCAGAGGCGGGGGACCGCTTCCTCGTCAGTGTTCACTCCGACCAGCCAACTAAGGCAAGCCGGAGGCGAGGAACGGTGATTTCCCCCCTGGAGCACTCGGGTAGCCGCGGGGTCGCTACTCCCCGACACCTCGCCTCAAGGTGCCCTGCGGGCTTATTATTGTTATTATTATTGCACCTCAAGGGGCCATTATGTTTTAGGTTTTTAGTTTATTCAAAAATAAACAAGGATCTTAATTCTGGTGGTATCGTACCTCAAGAGGCGTCGCGCGCGAGGCCAATATGTTTAAGGTTTTTATTTTATTAAAAAATATACGAGGATCCTAATTCTGGTGGCATCGCACTTAAAGGGGCCTCGCGCGCGAGGCCCCTTTATGAGGCCGTGAGCGAGGGGTCACTTCGCCCACGCCTAGCTACGCCACTGCTTTAGAACATCATGTAATAGAATATTTTCTATTTATTTAGGTCTCCTCTGTGTCAAAGACTTAATAGGCCCTTTAAAATTGACGTGTGCAGCTTTTAAGTTAGTTAAAACTAAAATCTTTAATTAAAAATTAATTGAATAAAGTTTATTCTGGGTACAAAACAATATATAAGTACCTAGTACTAGGTACAATAATCTAAGGAATGAGCTACATTCGTTAGAATATTGTGTTTTTTTGTGTGTTATCTATGTTTGGGTTGTTGCGCGAGGCCCCTACAAGAGCGAGGCCCCGGGCGGTTGCCCCGTTCGCCACCCCCTAAGGCCGCTCCGCTACTGATCGTAATAGTATAGTCATCTTGTGTCATTTAGTGTAATACCGCTCCTGTCTGTCTATCTGGTCTCACGTCGTCGTGTGAATCAAAACAAACATTGATAAGTTGGTAGGTACCTAACTATCAATCATCCATCAGTTTACTTGTGGGTATCAACTACCTATGGTACGAAATAGGGTGACAAAGATTGCGTAATAAATAACCGAGACAAGCTCGGGTATTGCTCGTGAATCATCGGCTGCTTCCGGAGCGGAGACGCGCAGGAGACGTGCTCGTGGCGCGGACAAGGGACCGCAATCATCGTCCGTCCGTCACCACTGCAAAGATATCTTAACGAATTATTAGCACTACTTACTTATGTCATGATATAAATTGCAATTTGCAAACCTATTTTACCGTAAGCATTTTATAATCCGAGTATGGATAGTTCCTATTCCTGATAGATAGCTAGGTTAGTGTTCCTGGCTTATGGTCAGTCGGTATTATTACGAAGTTTTATTAATAAAAAAATAAAAATGTTAGGTTAATTAACATTATTTACGTTAGCCAAAACTCATACAATACAACATTTAATATCTATAATCGTCAATCAATTAAATTAAATGGTGCCTAGGTAAGTAATTATAAGTGTGTTCAGGAAATTTTACTAGGTAAGCAGTAGAGATGGGCCGACTAGGGGTTCTGCCGACTAGCAGACTAGCCGACTAGTCGGTTCCAAAATTGCCGACTAGTCGGCAATGCAGATCATTATAATTCCGAGATATTTGGGTTAATCATGATCACTCGGCGATTGTTGCTATTTTTGGATAAGTTTGCACTTCGAAAGCTGTTGCTAAACTTCGAAAAAATGGTTGAAATAAAAATAAAAGTTAAAAACAAAAATGGAGCTGAGGCATAGTTATGACATTTTAGATGTTTAGATGATGTATGTAAGCTATGACGTGTTTTGTTTACGATTTTCTGACTACCCACCTTCTAAACTGTACTACTAATTGAATAAATATTGGTTTTATTGTATAATTGTTAGTTGCCGACTAGTCGGTTGAACTGCCGACTAGTCGGCTTTACCGACTAGTCGGCGACTAGTCGGCCCATCTCTAGTAAGCAGTTACTTTTCAAAATTACAGGATTTAAACCAGCACACCACGACATGCGACAGGTTCCTTATAGAGACTATGGAAGTCGGGATCACAAGCCTATGTTACTCCTCGTGTAGCTTTCTATTGGTGAAAGACCCTCTTAATAATATTAGTATAAATAAGGGCTGGTGGCGCCATCTGCATTCGTAAAGTATGAGTTGTGACTATAAAAAAACATTTATTTCATATCACATGTCTGAGAATTTGGAGAGTTGATCTTTAGTATCATTGTCCCGATCCCGTTCCCAGTCGTCTTCGACCCGCAACAGAGCGTCCAGCACTTGTCTCTTGAGGCTGTTCTGCTGCTTCGTGGGCAGTCTCTTCGCGCTCTGGCAGACGCTCGCGAAGAACAACTCAAGCGCTTCGTGCTCGGAGCTGTGGACCGGTATCGTCGAGTCTACCCAGTCAGACTCCTTGCTCGGCTCTTCGTGCTCAGACGCATCGTTCTCATCTGTCTTTATTTGTATTTCTTCGCGTTTTCTGAAAGTTTCAAGGTTAGGCTTTAGCGAAAATACACAATGAATAAATGGATGAAACTTTACTTAGCAGTTCTACTATAAACACTTAATTGGAGGGTACATCATGGAAGACATTATAATATATCATTTAATGTGGCGTCATCGGTTCTGATAGCGCCATTACCGCGGCGGCATGCCGTCCTTGGCGTTGGCAGTCCGCCGCAGCGCCTGCCGTAATGAGTTGCGCCGCAATGAGGCGCGCAGTATCTTACCTTCTTATAGTGAGATGCGGCAAGACGAACGACATCTGGTTCTGATAGCGCCATTACCGCGGCGGCATGCCGTCCTTGGCGTTGGCAGTCCGCCGCAGCGCCTGCCGTAATGAGTTGCGCCGCAATGAGGCGCGCAGTATCTTACCTTCTTATAGTGAGATGCGGCAAGACGAACGACATCTGGTTCTGATAGCGCCATTACCGCGGCGGCATGCCGTCCTTGGCGTTGGCAGTCCGCCGCAGCGCCTGCCGTAATGAGTTGCGCCGCAATGAGGCGCGCAGTATCTTACCTTCTTATAGTGAGATGCGGCAAGACGAACGACATCTGGTTCTGATAGCGCCACTTCCGCGGCGGCATGCCGTCCTTGGCGTTGGCAGTCCGCCGCAGCGCCTGCCGTAATGAGTTGCGCCGCAATGAGGCGCGCAGTATCTTACCTTCTTATAGTGAGATGCGGCAAGACGAACGACATCTGGTTCTGATAGCGCCACTTCCGCGGCGGCATGCCGTCCTTGGCGTTGGCAGTCCGCCGCAGCGCCTGCCGTAATGAGTTGCGCCGCAATGAGGCGCGCAGTATCTTACCTTCTTATAGTGAGATGCGGCAAGACGAACGACATCTGGTTCTGATAGCGCCACTTCCGCGGCGGCATGCCGTCCTTGGCGTTGGCAGTCCGCCGCAGCGCCTGCCGTAATGAGTTGCGCCGCAATGAGGCGCGCAGTATCTTACCTTCTTATAGTGAGATGCGGCAAGACGAACGACATCTGGTTCTGATAGCGCCACTTCCGCGGCGGCATGCCGTCCTTGGCGTTGGCAGTCCGCCGCAGCGCCTGCCGTAATGAGTTGCGCCGCAATGAGGCGCGCAGTATCTTACCTTCTTATAGTGAGATGCGGCAAGACGAACGACATCTGGTTCTGATAGCGCCACTTCCGCGGCGGCATGCCGTCCTTGGCGTTGGCAGTCCGCCGCAGCGCCTGCCGTAATGAGTTGCGCCGCAATGAGGCGCGCAGTATCTTACCTTCTTATAGTGAGATGCGGCAAGACGAACGACATCTGGTTCTGATAGCGCCACTTCCGCGGCGGCATGCCGTCCTTGGCGTTGGCAGTCCGCCGCAGCGCCTGCCGTAATGAGTTGCGCCGCAATGAGGCGCGCAGTATCTTACCTTCTTATAGTGAGATGCGGCAAGACGAACGACATCTGGTTCTGATAGCGCCACTTCCGCGGCGGCATGCCGTCCTTGGCGTTGGCAGTCCGCCGCAGCGCCTGCCGTAATGAGTTGCGCCGCAATGAGGCGCGCAGTATCTTACCTTCTTATAGTGAGATGCGGCAAGACGAACGACATCTGGTTCTGATAGCGCCACTTCCGCGGCGGCATGCCGTCCTTGGCGTTGGCAGTCCGCCGCAGCGCCTGCCGTAATGAGTTGCGCCGCAATGAGGCGCGCAGTATCTTACCTTCTTATAGTGAGATGCGGCAAGACGAACGACATCTGGTTCTGATAGCGCCACTTCCGCGGCGGCATGCCGTCCTTGGCGTTAGCAGTCCGCCGCAGCGCCTGCCGCATTGAGTCGCGCAGTATCTTCCATTCTCGTTTCAGAAACTCTCCTGAAACATTTTACATAGTACATCAAGTAAGTGAGTGTGTATTTATTTAGTACTAGCTGTGCCCGCGACTTCGTCAGCGTTTTTCGAACACCTACCCATCGCTGTGCAAAAATCTACACTTGAACGGACGACCAGGGAAGTCTGTTGCTGAGCAGAAGAGAATCATGGCAGAGTCTATTTAAGTGTAGATTTTGCACAGCGCAGCGTTAGGTAACTTGTTCGCATTACTTATTATAAGAAGTAGTGTTTACCGAAAATATAAATATAATCAAAACCCGACTTCGAAAAGAAGGACAAAACAATAACAATTAGCTCTCCTACATACAGTGCAACCGATTTATCTGTTATTGCTCGAAACCCGTTTTGTTTTGGCTAGTTCCGATTCCATCCGGTTGCGTGGTGAACTAAATTCAATTATTTTAAATAGTAAAATTTCATATTGTTATTCATTATCGCTATGAAAAATAGCTTACTGTGAGTTATTCAGTTATCTAAATACACAATACTAATCGGTTCAGCTGTTCTGAAATTTAAATTAATAATATACCTACAACATACCCAACTAATTTTGTGTATATCTGTATATCGCCTACTTTCAGACGACGGTTTATTTCCAAACTTTTGGCCTCTCTCTTCCAACACGTTACCTCCCACTGTGCAAAATTCCACACTTAAACGGTGGCCCAGGGAAGTGCTGACCGTGGAAGGCGCGGCAGCGCCTTGCACGGTCATTACTTCAATGGGCGACCGTTTAAGTGTGGAATTTTGTACAGTGGAAGGTAACGCGCGCTGCTAATCTATAGCTACTAATATTATAAAAAGTAAAGTTTGGGTATTTGGAAGGACGTTTGTATGAAGTATACGTATGGTGTTCTTCATAACTACCAAACCGATTTTCTTGATTCTTGCACCAATATACCTACATTACATTATCCAAAAGCTTAATCTTGAGTAATGTAATTTTAAATAACAAAAACACGATATTTCTTGAATAATCGTAGCTAATGAAATAGCCCGCTCCTTTATCTTCCTTCAAAAACGTAAGAGAAGTGTTTTAACCGCTATCACACCTGACGCTAAGCGTCGATGCCGTCAAAGATGAAACACGATGACCAGTGTGCTTACACCTACTTCAATCAGGTTTATTACGGCCTCTTTGAAAAAAAAATCATTAGTTACTTACTTGATTTGGGACGGGTAATATTATAGAAAGATCATCTCATGATATAGGAACAGATCGCAATAACAGTATGGGTACTTTCAATGAAATTGTAAAAAAAAACACAAAGAAATACAAACATCCAAAAAAAGAACAATGCAATATTCAAACTAATTAAGAAAAAGCTGTAAAAATTATCAAAATTATAACCGTAATTTTAATCATTAAGGAGTTTCCCGATGAGAAGGTGGTTTCGGGTCCAGTCCATCAATTTGTATCTAGTGCTTTGTAAGCCGATTCTATTGATTATTATATCCGGATAAAAAGTAGCCTTAATCCGGGTCTAAAGCTATCTGCATTCCAAATTTGGTTCAAATCGGATAAGCCGTTACTGAGATCAGCGGGAACTAACAAAGAAACAAAGTCATTAAAAACACTTGATTCGTGTTTAGCTACCGATTTTGAGACGGCTTGCATTTTTTTTTCTGGATATAATTCAATTACAGACTCTTAGAGCTTATTGGCCTAGCTGTACCTGCCGATCATAATCGATCGTGTCGGTTAAGCAACGCTTGGCGAGGTCATTACTTGGATGGGTGACTAATAATTTTTGTGGCTAAAATTCATTTTTTCGAGCTTCTCCGTGCTTCGGAAGGCACGTAAAGCAGTTTTTTCATTTTTCATTCAAATAACTTTATTTATACACATTTGATTATAAATTATAATAAACTTCTCGCCAAACTGACTTGCAGTTTATTGGCAAGTATGCGCTTATTTCAAGGCTACAATTAAAATGTGCACCTTACACACACAAAACTATTAAGTAGGTACTATACATAATTAAATAAGTTGGTCCCGGTTGTTATCTTTGATAGCAGTCGTTAGGTCCAGTTAAAGGCTTTAGGGCGACCTGAAAACTCTAACATTAGGTGAGCCACACCACTAAACGAAAAGAAAGAAGACTTACCTCTTTTGAGTAAAGGTGTTATACTTCTTTTGTATCACGTGGTTGGCGACATCTATTGACTTTGTTAATTATTATTTTGCAAACTTGGCGTTACTATGGTTACGAAAATTGTTGACAACCGACATAAAGCAACAATTTAGGGATATTTTTTTTCGTAATTATCACGATTATTTAAATGTAATGTAAATGTATACATAGGCCTATATGTTAAACAGTATTTTTCTTAATGTTTTGGATACAATATTGCCACAATCTGTTCGCTAATTTCTAAGATCTTAGGTAACAAAGAATGTAAACAAAAAACCTACCTGAATCGCGCAAGCTATATTTTTTTCCCGATAACTATGTATGCAATAAAAATTCAATGTGATTAAGATGCTTTATGGATGTTAGGAATGGCCACAGTTTCTGTACACATTTATTATATGTAGAGATTTATTCACAATAGCATTTCAATAGCACAACCTCTATCACACATAGATCGCTCACGGTGATTCTCACGTGGTCGTTCCCGGATCGCATATCGCTATGTTCTGCGCGGTACGAGTGTGAATCACAAATAGGTAGTAAAACAAAACGGAATAATATTGGGTATAGCAAGTATTTAGGTACATAGGTAGTACCTACACTCTTACAGCCTTATTAATAAACGTGGAGTAAGGTCGGAATAATTTTACCATTTTTGTTTCTGTCCGTCAACTTTGAAAGTTCTTGTCACGGAAAAAGACAAAGCATGTTCTCACTACTCCACCTTTAAGGCTCTTAGGTAGGTACCTCAGCAGAGTTCACTGTGATAATAATTGACACAATATAATAACATGATTTAATTAAAAATAATTAAACACTTTGGGAATTTCTGTAGTAACGGTTGTAAATACAGTAGTTACTTACTACAGTGGTAAATAACGCCAAATTGCAAGTGATCTATGATTATAATATTTACTAATAATAAGAGTAGGTACCTACTTAGTTAAATATATAAGTAAACACAGCTAGAGGCATCCGGTAGATTACTTGTTCTGAAGTTTGTTATCGCATCGCTACGATGCGCTAGTGTGTCATATTATTATCTCTGTCTGAAGGGGTCTCGTCTCGCCCGCGCCGCTGCCGCTAGGCGATCGACGCGATATACGATATTCGCGCTATAAAGATACCTACACTAAGGCGTCGTCCTAATTGGGATCGCACGATCAAACGCATCGTACGATCGTTTTATGTTTATATTGTTTGTTTATGTGCTCGCACAAGTAATCGTGCGAGCACATAAACAAACAATATAGGTTCAAATAGGACACTCTGATGAAATCTGTATGTTTGAAACTCATCGCACGATGAGAACGCATCGCACCATCTTACGATCGCTCCCAATTAGGACGACGGGTAATAGATATCCTAGTAGCTTTGCGTGATTATGATAATATGATAGATAGATAACCACCTATTACAGGCAAGTCTAGAATAGATTACATTTAAAAAAAGTAGATAAATCTAGGTACCTACCTACTTAGGTAGATACATACATATAGAACGCGCGATAATTAGGAAAGCGGTGAGCGCCCTCTTTGAGTAGGTACGCCGTACGATAGATGATAATATGATAAAGCAATAGACAGCGTGGTCACCCTATCGACTAATACGTATTCTATGTATGATAGATGTGTGTGCATGTGGACTGTGGAACTAACTTTGCGCGGCGAGTCTGTCCGCGATCTCGGCCCAGCAGCGGTCTCTGACGTCGATGTCGCGGTGGTTCTCGTGTTTGCTGTCGTACAACACGGGGTATTTCTTCACCTCCTCGATGAGCCGGTCGCGGCGGTAGCGCGTCATCGCGCCCGACGCCCGCGCGATACTGAGCGAGACGAGCGATACGGCCGCGATGCCGAGAGAGACGGAGCTACGCCACGCCACGCGAGCGACGTTGCCGCACCGCCCGGCATCGCGCGCCGAGCCAGCGCCGCGCACTGTGCACACAGACAACAGTATCCCTACCATGGGTCGTTAGTCGATACGTAAATACGTGCATTGTTGATAACGTTAACAGTTTTGACCTTGTGGATAGGGTTGGGTTGCCAGGCCCAAAAATTAAAAAGCCTGACACAGATTCATATTTAGCCGGACATTTTGCCCTAAAAGCCTGACACATTGCTTTTTCATCTGTCTGTGGGAAATAGGCTGCACGCAACGCGTGCCACGTTGCAGCCTATTTGCTTATAAAAAAATGGTTATGTACCATTTAGGCACACAATATCCCGTTCTCAAATAGTCCCTTTCGCAAAATGTCCCTTTCTCAAATTGTTCCTTACAAAATTACATGTATAGGTAGTCCGAAGATTTTAATGATTTGAATAAAACCGGCCTCATTATCAAAATTGGGTAAAGAACCATTAAAAAGTATTTGTTACGTGAAGGAGTAATAAACATACTCATTCACTTACTTACCTACTCACTTAAATACACACAAACTCTCACATTGCACATTACAGATTACAGCGATGCCCGAGTCCCGACTCTCCGCTAGCGAAAAGCGCAGGTCCATCAGCGCACTTACAATATTTCTTTTGTTTTTAAGTACCTTTAAAATAAAAGTTTTAAGTAAGTACATTTTTTTTAATGGTACATCTACTGAAAAGTCTTATATCGTCCCTACCTATGGTAGGTATGGAGAATTACGCATCGACTCGGCCGTCAATTAAATAGTCCTCTTCTTATCGTTACAGTGCACGTGTGTTTACGTCTTAACTCATAGTAGGGGTACAGTTCTACAGTTATATCAACAGCATTTTTAATAATGTTTCTAAAATAAAGAAGGAATCAATCTTGGTCATTCAATAGGTGGGTACATTTCTAAAAAACATCATCATCTTCATCTTGATGTTTTCGTTGATTTAGTCAAATGGGTACAAATTATAGCACAAGTAACTGCTTCGTAACGACTACTACATAATCTGTGACTCTCCGGCTGATTATCTCTGAAGTCGCCACAGCACGGTCTTTGTTTGCGTCTGCTCGCGACATCTGTTAGTTCGGCCTAAAACAGCCGGCGAATGTTTACACGTATCAAGTGTAGATGGCGCTGTTTTAAGAAACGGTCTAGCTAGCTAGATTGATAGGTATAAATATTACAGCCATTAGAGCTTCTATTCCTTGTTCTTTACGTTAGTAGGTATCTACTTAGGCGTTAATTTCACTTTATAATATATCTGACTAATATATTATGATCTGTGCTATGACGAAAATGAATGTGTAGCACAGTCGAGCAGCATAAAAGATAGAGAAAGCGGTTGTGGATAACGTGAGAAATAATAAATAACCAAAGCCTACAGTAGAGCGCAAGCAGTCGCTCTCTATGGTTTTTCTGGGTAGATCCCTATTAAAATAAAACTAAAACAAATCTCCTTGGCACCTACCTACCTACCTTAGCTTATACTGTACAAATATTGACAGTAGGTAACAAAGGCGAGAAAAGCCTTGCTTGACACACCCATTTTCGATCCAAACACCACTCATAATAATCTTGTGTGTGACATGACATGGCATGACACATGACTTAACCATAAAAAATGTGCTCAAAATATATTCTAAGAATCGTCAGGTGTATTCTCAGAAGAGTGCAACTCGGATCGCAACTAGGGTTGCCAGGCCCAAAATTCAAAAAGCTCGGAGAAATTATTTATTTATTATTTAATAGGCCGCACGCAATGCGTGCCACGACGCGGCCTATTTGCTAAAAAAAAAGGTGTGTACCTTGTACCTATGTACTTTTATGAATTACAAAAGTGTACCTTTTTTAACCTCAACCTTTAATGCGTAATGAAATTAATCAAAAAATATAAATAATAAGCTTTCAAAAAATCATTTATTAATTATTTTTTGAAAGCGCGTGTGAATTTGCCTCAGTTTGTACGAATTGCGTTGTCCGCGTGATTCTGACGGGCTTGACCAAAAGCCTAACAAAAGCCGGACAGGCCGGACTTGTATATATTTGGCCGGACACGACTGTAAAAAGCCGGACATGTCCGGATAAAGCCGGACATCTGGCAACCCTAATCGCAACTGGCAAATCTTTGATTAGTAACTTATACCTAACTTAGGTGTAGCCACACTCAACGTGTAGATGTATTGTACCGTGTACAATGTACATAGGTACAAATTGCCTGATACGAAAAATGTAAAGGAGACGCAACTAGGGTTACCAGATGAAAAAAACGGGGCAAGTGCGACACTCGCGCACAAAGGGTTCCGTACCACTATCACAATTGGATACGGAACCCTAAAATGGTTTACAACAACCAATTTTTAAATTTTATAGGAAAATATGAAATATTTATCTTCGATTCTTACTCCCATCAAACGACCGAATCACTCAAAAAAAAAAAAAACCTTGGCACAAAGAAAATCTGAAACATAAAATAAACTCTCTGGTAAGTAAGGCAGACTAGTATATTTGACAGATAGGGCAGCCATTTTGAATTCCATGACCAACTCGATTTGTCCTCCTGTCCTTCTTCCTGTCCTGACTCGACTCCTTGTTATTTTTGAAACACGTTTGTTGTATGGGAGCCCCTTTTAAATAATTGTTTTATTTCGTTTTTAGTATTTGTTGTTGTAGCGGCAACCGAAATACATCTTCTGTGAAAATTTCAACCTTCTAGCTATTACGGTTCATGAGATACAGCCTGGTGACAGACGGACAGACGGACGGACGGACAGACGGACAGACAGACAGACAGACAGACAGACAGCGAAGTCTCAGTAATAGGGTCCCGTTTTTACCTTTAGGTACGGAACCCTAAAAAAACAAAAGCCCTTAGAAAAGTCCTGATTTCCACTAAGAAATCCTGAGATTTTTCACACTTTGATTTTTTTCCATACTTATTTACAATTTTAATAGCTACTCGTAATAACATCGTGTTTATACACTGCGGATCTAGTTTACACGTTGCACATCGCACTTTTAAGTGCGGGCGGGGGTTGGCAGCGTTATGAATAGGTGTTATTTTTAATTGTAGGTACACAGATACCAAACTGGTATTAAGTAGGATAAAACTGATTATGTATACCTAAAATTAAAGACATTTTTCGGTTTGAATCGCGTGGTTTTTTAGGGTTCCGTACCTTAAGGAAAAAACGGGACCCTATTACTGAGACTTCGCTGTCTGTCTGTCTGTCTGTCTGTCCGTCCGTCCGTCCGTCCGTCCGTCCGTCTGTCCGTCTGTCACCAGGCTGTATCTCATGAACCGTAATAGCTAGAAGGTTGAAATTTTCACAGAAGATGTATTTCGGTTGCCGCTACAACAACAAATACTAAAAACAAAATAAAACAATTATTTAAAAGGGGCTCCCATACAACAAACGTGTTTCAAAAATAACAAGGAGTTTAGTTCAATGTGAGGTCGCTTCTGATTGGTCAGGACAAATCGAGTTGGTCATGGAATTCAAAATGGCTGCCCTATCTGTCAAATCCAGTCTGCCTTACTTACCAAAGAGTTTCTTATAAGTTTCAGATTTTCTTTGTGCCAAGGTTTTTTTTTTTATTGAGTGATTCGGTCGTTTGATGGGAGTAGAATCGAAGATAAATATTTCATATTTTCCTATAAAATTAAAAAATTGGTTGTTGTAAACCATTTTAGGGTTCCGTATCCAATTGTGATAGTGGTACGGAACCCTTTGTGCGCGAGTGTTGCACTTGCCCCGTTTTTTTACTTTTAGCATTGTTACAACGCTCAACGTTTCGAGACCTTTCCAGGTCTCTTCTTCAGGATAGACTTTTAGGGATAGATTCAATTTTAACCGTGCGATTATTACCAATGGATGATTATTTTTAGTTTGTTAAACATTTTAATAAAAAATCTTTAATTAAGTTGGTAATTTGTCGAAATTTCTAAAAATCCTGAGATTTAAGAAATTGGCGAAACCCGGCCGCAAGTCTGAGAAATGTCCAAAAATCCTGAGATCTCAGGACATATCCGGAGATCCGGTAATCCTAGACGCAACCAACCAACAAGTTTGCTTCAAGCAGACTTTTAGCAGAGATAGGGTTACCAGATGAAAACAACAAAAGTCCTGAGAAATGTCCTGACTTTCACCAAAAAATCCTGAGATTTTTTACAGTTTGATTTTTTTCTCATACTCATTTACAATCGGGCCATTTTCCCTCGAAAGTGGCCTGACGGTGCATATGGCGCATTACCTACGTAAAAAGATTGCATGTAGTTAAGCTGTCCGCCTTGAGCTTACATTACAGAAAAGTCGGTTGCACTTTATTTAGGAGAGCTAGCTTATTTTTATTATTTTGTATTTAAATAAACGATCCCTAAATATTGTGAAAAGTAATGACAATCTAAATGGACTTTCGACTTCGTTTCGAAAACCTAATAAAGGCATTATTACTTATTATTTCCAAAAAGTAGGATGTAAATCCACAAATGTAACAAACACAAACAAATCTATTAAATGTATCGATGAAGTCGAAAATATATCGACCAATGAAGAACCTATCATAAGCTCGCCCAAAAATGGTACTAGCGATGATACTGATGATAATAGCAATAAGTTTTTTCGTGTATAACAATATTTAGTCTAAGAGCCCGTGAAGATCGACCTTCACCCATCTGATAACCAGATGAGACATATTTTTTATCAAATATTATACATTAACGAACATGCCTATGATAGCTTGCCTATCGAAAAGTGTTCATGGCTATTTTTAATTAAATTAATTTTAATCAATTTTTTTTCATCACCTTCACTCTTTTGATAACCGAATGAATTGTACCTCAACTGATAGTTTTTAACATACAGAATATGCCTAGATAGGCTTGCCTACTAATTTCTGTTCATGGCTACCTGGCAAGCAGGTGTGAACGGGTAAGTCAATATAGGTAACTACACCGATCTGATAACCCATTCAAATTTATATCATAAGAAAGATAATTTAATTACAAAAGCAATCGTATAAGCTTGCCTGCAAAAAACCGTTCATGGAATACCATTGCCAAGCTATAAACTTTCTCTCTCGCACCTATTAAATGACTCCAACCAATTCTAAAACTTTATAGCTTGGCAATGGTATTCCATGAACGGTTTTTTGCAGGCAAGCTTATACGATTGCTTTTGTAATTAAATTATCTTTCTTATGATATAAATTTGAATTGGTTATCATATCGGCGTAGTTACCTATAGGTATTGACTTACATGTTCACACCAGCTTGCCAGGTAGCCATGAACAGAAATTAGTAGGCAAGCCTATCTAGGCATATTCTGTATGTTAAAAACTATCAGTTGAGATACAATTCATTCGGTTATCAAAAGAGTGAAGGTGATGAAAAAAAATTGATTAAAATTAATTTAATTAAAAGTAGCCATGAACACTTTTCGATAGGCAAGCTATCATAGGCATGTTCGTTAATGTATAATATTTGATAAAAATTATGTCTCATCTGGTTATCAGATGGGTGAAGGTCGATCTTCACGGGCTCCTCTACTAATTCATTTAGTTCATCAAAATATTGATGGTCTGATAACTAAAGCAGATGCGCTGGCAGTTAATCTTGACAATCTTAATGACGTAGGGAAAAAAGTATACGTATTGTGCCTCACAGAGCACAACATGCTTCAGCAAGATGTGGGTAATTTGTCGTTAGAAGGTTATAAGCTGGCTTCATACTACAGTAGAAAAGTACGTAGAGGAGGATCATGTATTTTAGTCCACAATGACCATGAATTTGAAAGTCTAAACGAAATCGAAAGAATGTCAGTTCCTAACATCATTGAATGTTCAGGTATAAGACTTATCGAGCATAAAATTAACATAATATGTATCTACAGACCTCCAAAAACACTAATACATGAGTTCAAACAGTTCTTTATGAAACTAGAAGACATTCTAAATATTATGTCTTGCAAAACAAGTTGGAAATTAGTTATATGTGGCGATTTTAACATCGACATATTAGTAACGAGTAAGCAATCAAGACAACTTATTAGCATACTGGGACAATACAATTTAAAATTGGAGTTTAATGAAGTTACGCGGAAAGAAAGCGGAAAGTGTCTAGACAATGTAGCACATAATGTGATGAAGAGTAAAGGCGAAATAGTTGAATTAGGACTATCTGACCACATGGCACAATTAGTAAAGATTCCTGTGAAAAGGACATGCAGGATCAAATATTGGTATAAGACAAGACAAGACCTATGCAAAGAAAACCGCGAAAAATTCCTGGGCTACGTAGAGAATCTCACTTTTTCAGATTCATTTTGTGCAAATACTGTGGATAAGGCTTTTTGTGCTTTTCACGACACATTTCAGATGCTTTATAAACTGTGTTTTCCGATGAAAAGGTTAAAGATACTAACACGCAAGAGGCCTAAGTGGATCTCTAAGGGTATTAAGCTGTGCTCCAGGAAGAATCGGAAACTGAACGGAAACGGAAAAAATCATCAAATTAACACAGAAGTCGCAAAATGAATATTACATAAAACAGTCACTATCCAAATCAAAAGCGACGTGGGACATAATTAACAGATACAACAGTAATAAGCCTCGAGAAGGTATCGCCAAACTGTGTATCGAGGGACATTGTATCTTTGATCCTAAGCATATAGCGAATACATTTAACAATTATTTTGCAGATATACAATCAACCTCACAAACTGACATTCCATCTAGAAATAAGTATGACATAAGAAATAAAAATCATCATTCATTATTTTTGACTCCAGTTACACCGATTGACATTCTAAATATTATTAAATCTCTTAAAAATACAAATAGTGTGGGATATGATGGAATCTCGACAAAAATACTTAAGGACGCGGCAATATCTATAGCACCAGTAATTGCTCATATTAGTAACATGATGCTACAGGAAGGTACGTTTCCTGAGAGTCTGAAAAAAACTATAATTAAGCCCCTCCATAATTAAAAATCTTTAATTAAGTTGGTCTTTTGTTGAAATTTCTAAAAATCCTGGGATTTTAATAGATTTGCGAAATCCGCCCGCAATTCTGAGTAATGTCCAAAAATCCTGAGATCTCAGGACAAATCCGGAGATCTGGTAACCCTAAGCAGAGAGGGCTCGGGGTCAAACAGAAAAGACAGTCGTAGGTACTTACCTACACTATATCCACATTTAGAATTTACTTAGGTTGTTGAAAATGTCTTTCCAAATATTTCCCTGCAAGAATGAACTTCTTTATATCTTGGAATTCCCACGGGGCCTAAGCTAACCAAAACGCTGCAATCGAGTAATAAAACAACGCTACTTAGGTGCCTAGGTGTTGACTAAATAGGCTAGATAGAACCAAGGTTAGAACGGTAAACTAACTGTAAGTTGGCGACAAATGTCTCGTTGGTCAGTATGATGTGTATGTATCTCACTCACCTCTGTAAGTAGGTGTTTTGAGGTAATAGTACATTATGATATAAGTGCGGTAAGTTGAAAATTACAGCCGAGGCGATATTGCTAGCCCGAGCCGTAGGCGAGGGCTACAAGAAAGCAGAGGCTGTAATTATCAAAGCGCACGTATGTCATACGACGTTTTATAACACATTTGCGAGGAAATAAATAAAACTCGGACTTTCTTAAACGAATAAATCTTTAATCACTTGTTAAAGCAGTTAGAAAAATTTGAACAATTTGTGAAATTGATTATTACGTTGCCAGTTGGCATTTTTAATGTTGTCAAGTTTTAATTTTATTCATAAAATATTGACCACTTTTCTGACATAAAAACTTTTTGATTTGCTTTCTTTGCTTTTTTTTTCTTAAGATTTAAAAAAGTACCGTTGGTTTTAGACGGAGCATGATAAACCGTACGTGTTACCTTATTAGAAAGAAACTCGTGCGTTTTACTTTACGATTACGCACAAGTACGTAATGACATACATTACGATATTGAAATTGGTGAAATAAGAGGCCCTTTACGAGCAAATGTGTTATAAAATTATAAAATAAACCGAGATAGAATACCTACGTAGGTAAGTAAGTGGTTAGCGTTAGATCCTCACCTTGCCAGGTCACCTAGACCTGATCTCATAAACATTGCTTCTATATTTAGTGCGTTAGTGCTTACAGCACCGCGCGCGCGCGGCGGGCGTGGTGCAAGTTACAAGGCAGCCTCGAAACAATCACTGGTTACATTTTTGTTGAGGTTTCATTATCAACTTTATAGGTTAAATTGTATTTTGAACTTTAATGAAGGACATGGCTACAATATTCATGTATATCAGTTATATAGACCTATATAGGAACGAGTACAAGCTACACCTATGTTTGTTTTGTACTGATCAATGATCATCAGCAGCACCTCCGACCTCATTCTGCTGGGTATACATATAGCAGTGTAGTTCTTTCATGTCAGTAAAATCTTTTTTTTTTTTTTGGAAATCGGTTGACAAATTGTTGTCACAAATCACAAACACTTCGATTAACCCAATCAAACTCTGCCGATGATCAGTATGACATGAACAGTCGGCCGATACCACACCGGAGAGTGTGCACGTGCAGACATGTGCATTGTGCACACCTTCATACATGCACACGCCGATTAATCTATCGGTACATAGTTTGTCTGCAAAGTCTGCAGTCTGCGGGCAGGGGTCTGACTTAGACCCCCGCCCTGCACTTAGACTGCAGACTTCCAAGTTTATGGACTAGGCAACTAGGCAAGTCTCAGGAATTAAAAAAATGTCCCTAAAAAATAATTAAGTAATCAGCTAACAACTTGAGGCTTGACATTTTATCGTTGCTGACTTGCGAAGACACATCGGGGAAATTAAATCCTTATTCACTTAAAATAACTAATTTTAATAATCAATAATACCAACTGTGGAATAACAGTCAATAAATCAGTTTAAATGTCTGTTTAGCTTTGTTTATGTGTTAGACCCGCATTAGTCATGCCATGTGACCTTCCGAGGTAATGTCGACTCGAGGCACATCTCGCTAGAGGTCTATATATTGTTCACTTACTAAATAAGTCTGTTTTACGATTGTTTAACAAGTATATTACTTACTCACATATTTAACTAACTAAAATAATGTTTGCATACGTGTTTGTAATGTGTCAGACGTTTTATAGGTCTCTTAATGATAGACCTAACTAAAATGAACATCATGTTCGTTCGGAATATTATATATAATATTTGTTGTTCCATTCTAGTTATTATTGCCCATTTCAGGCGACTACGCTTCGAGTCTATTATCTATACAGTTATACAGATAAGTAGGTACCTGTCTTCAGGGCAAAGACTTGACTTTGCCGTTGTCGACTGTTTTCTCCCTGGATAAAATTATGTTAGAGAAAATTACGTTTATGCCATAAAATCTATTATCAGTTGTTATGTATGACCATGCCCCTACGTTTATACGAGTATGTTTTCATATTCTAATTTTTCTTATTTTTATTTCTATTGTAATTAGAAAATGAAAAAAAAAACAAAACGTAGAGACATGGTCATGGCAGATATAGGTTTAATGAAATAAACATATTTGCTCTAATGTCTTTATCCAGGGAGATAACAGCTGACTACGTTTGTATTGTATGGAGAAAGAGTAGACTTTCCTCTTAATCTCTCCATTAATCTCCATCTTGGCAAACAAAAAGGTTGTAGTACCTACCTACCTATATACCTAACCATACATCTACAACATAAAAATGGAACTGGAAAGTAAGGGTTCCCCCAAGACCTCTAGCTAGAGTCTAGATACGACAAGTTAGTAGGTAGGTACTAGTAGGTAGTAGGTACGAACCCCAGGAAGATGTCATCATGCCTTCACTCACTACCCGCCCTACCAGCGCGCTCGCTCTCCGTTCATTATACTGCACTACTGTGTGCTGGTTGTCCACTTGCTACACGTCACGTATTCCCTTTTCTATTAAAATGTACAAAACAAATATAAACATCTGCATTTCGCCCCCACATCATCGCCACATGTGCATGAAATTTCGCGTGCATCGAACTTGCGACCCGGAATCGAGCACATGGACTATTATAAAACTGCCCTTCTTCAATCGAAGTCTACATCCCTCTAATGGCGTCCCATGTTCTCAACCGCAGTATAGTTCCACTCAGTCTTTCTCTTTCTATATCGTGTATCAAAACGAGACGCGTATATCGAATGGATGTTATGCTCTTTTAGTGCTAAACAGCACATCGGCTGTTGGCTGACACTTACATCTGAGCCCAGAATACAGCATAACAGCACACAACTCTGTAACATTATCCCTCTCACTCTAACGTTACATGAACCGTAGTCTGTCTCGTTCTCTCACAGTATATTTCTGTCCTGAGTTTACAGTTTATTTATTGTATGCTGTAATGTTAAATGGTAGAGAAGGTTTTCAGAAATATACTGTCGGGAATTTTGTCGCATAAAGCGTAACTTGTGTGGAACTAGATGATACCTCTGGACCTAACGATCATATTCAATAGATCCATTCTCCAGACCCATCATAGATCTAGTGAGGTGAGATGCTACTTTGGTACAATCAATGTCATTGTAGAAAGATACCCTCCGATACGATGTTCGGTATGGATGTGCTGAGAAGTTCTTTTCTCGCTAGACCCGTTAACTAGATCTAGATTTTAAATTATGGGTCTACCGAATAACATAACGAGCAACACATACAAATTCTGTCTATTTAGCTTAGATAAAAATAAAAATACGTTGGTTTCATCTAAGCTATTTAGGCATTTATTCATAGAGTAAACTAAGTCAATTGCATTGTCCAGATTATGTAACGTGTAAAACGTGTTTATTGTGTATTTCTCGAGAAGATTCCTTTGTTCTGTCGTACGAGTAAGAAAGTCGTGTATACTACATACAGACAGACAGACCGTACGCATTAACAAAACGTTCGTGTTATTATTAGGTTAGATCGACCTCAATCAGGTGCTCTTCAGGGAACTTTAATCTATTATGTAAGCGGGGGTTGCCTTCTGCTGTGCAGTTGCCAACCCGAAACCTTACTCGTCACGCCTTCTTTTTCAATCATGTAAGCTTACAAGAGAATCATAAAGTATGATTAAATGATCGCCAAGACGAGCCAGCGAAGCGTACGGGCACTACCCACCTTTTCTCGAAACGTTTCGTCGGTTTTTTGAACCCTCATAACTTTGGTTTGGGATATACCAGAGAAAGGTAATTCACGGGGTATAATGTCTATAGGGTACTTAATAAAAATACAATGTTTCAATTACATAGCTCCTATAGTTTAGATTTTATTGATATCTAAAAACCTCCGATTTCGTCACTGACTCACTCACTGATAGTAATCAAAATTCATAAGGTACTTCCCGAAGTCCTAGAAAGCAGAAATTTGGTATGTAAGCTGGTATTAGTACACAAACAACAAAAAACCCTAAAAGTTGAAAACTTTCATCCCCAACCCCTAAAATTATGGGATGGCAATTTGTATGAAACTTCCTCAAATTTTGATGCTAAGCATAGGAATGCTTTGTATAGGCACGCCTTGTTATAAATAATAAAATACATAATTCCAGATTTTTTAATAATTCACCCCTTACCCTTAAATTAGGGGATGGAATTAAGCGCACGCAAAACACTTAATATGTTATTTGAGGTACTAGAAGTCTAAGTTTGATTAATAATTAGAAAGATGTACCGTTGTCTCCAGTGGTGGGCAACGAGGATGCTTTTTAGGGTTCCGTATTTAAAGATGTTTCGTTATTCACCAGTGGTGGCCAAACGTGTGGTGGACATTAGAAATACTCGACTTGAACGAACGGCGGCGGCGCGTAAGTCGTTAATTCACGAACTATTAGAAATGAATTAAAAATAAATTTACTAATAATTTTAGGAAGCTAAAAGTGTGTGTTAATGGAAAAAAAAATAATAATAAAATAAATAAGCAACCTACAGAAAGAGGTGAAATCCCCCACAAAAACATTTTCATGTAAAATGTAGCCAAGACGAGAGCGAGACCTTATGATGTGCACTATCAAAAAGTTATCAGATGTCCTAAAGAGCCAAGCTTATAATTCCACACGCCCTGAGTCCACAAGCACCTTACTTCACTATCACAAACTCAACATCTTAGCCAAAATATGTTGCTTGGCCGTTTTATCACCGCAAGAACTTAGGTATTGTGTAATAGAAAACCTAGGCAAGGTTGTGAAACGGCCAAGCAACATATTTGGCTAAGATGTTGAGTTTGTGATAGTGAGGTAAGTTGCTTGTGGACTCAGGGCGTGTGGAATTATAAGCTTGGCTCTTTAGGACATCTGATAACTTTTTGATAGTGCACATCATAAGGTCTCGCTCTCGTCTTGGCTACATTTTACATGAAAATGTTTTTGTGGGGGATTATACATGTCTGGGAGGTGTTTCTTAAAACTAAGTAAAATTAGGTAGGGACTAACTAAAGTTTTGTGACACGCTTGAAGGCTGAGGGTTGAGATACCAATTTAGGTGTGTAGGTATTTACTGTACCATCCCATTATGGGCTGTTTTTTGTAGGTAGGTATTATGTTATCCTACTAATATAATAAACGTGAACCGATTGCAATGAAACTTGGAAGATATGTACATAGCAGGAGGGTTGCAACTCTGGAACAACATGAGCTACTTTTAATCCAGATATGTCTGCGGAGACCAACGCAAGTGAAGCCGCAGCTAGTCTAGGTAGACTAGCTGCGGCTTCACTTGCCTAGGTAGGTAGGTAATCTACTATATAAAAATAAGTCGGGTTTTCCTTCCTGACGCTATAACTCCAGAACGCACGAACTGATTTCCACGGTTTTGCATTCGTTGGAAAGGTCTCGGGCTCCGTAAGGTTTATAGCAAAGAAAATACAGGAAAAATTTAATTATCTATAATTTATAAGGCAAAACAACGTTTGCCGGGTCAGCTATGTAGGTATAATAAGATAAACCTAATCTTTATCGGGACAAAAGGTTCGGATGTAAATGCACGGTTATGGAAATTCGTATTGTATGGTTATGGGCGGACAAAAACTATCATGAAAAAGCTTCAATAAATTCTTATGGCGATAGACGCGGTCACGATCTTGATATATCGGCCGCGTGTCAGCAAAAAAACCGTTTTTGTTTGCTAACAAAAAATAACGAGTCTTACACCGTTCAAATATCGATCTTATTGAACTGAAATAGAGTATAATATTGTTCATCAGTGAGGGTAGGTAGTCTGTTTTAGGCAGATATTACCTGCGAAATCATTTTAAAATGTAATCTCGACAAGTGCAACCTGCCCGAACCCTCCCCTCAACCCAGGCAGGTGCTCTTTGTTCTGCAATCTACTTTATTTAATGTCACGTAACCGTACCTAAATGCATTTTACATTGAAAGCGATTCTTCAATACGTGCAGCCGTTAAGTAACCGCATTGGTTTATCAGGTTCAGGTTCAAATGCAGTTAGAGAAAACGGAACCTAACCTAACGGCCGATATAAAAAAATCTTGACAAGTTTTTACATAATTCAGTTTATTTTTAAGGATTATAATAGTAAAGTAGGTAGGTAAGGTAGGTAGTAGGTAGGTACCTACTTTTCATAAACTTTACAATAAAAATAATCTAAAGACATGTCAATTTACTGTTTGGGTACTTGCGTGTCTGAAAATGGTAGTAGTTTCTTTTGTTACTCGGACCTAAACCTAATATTTTTTTATGCATTTGTTGCCCGTGGTCCCGGTGGGTCGACCCATTACCGGGTCCATTACCCGTGATTCCATGACATTAGGAATTTTAACTGTCCTATATCTATAAAATGCTTTGTCCTGAGTGACTGACTGACTTGATCAACGCACAGCCTAAACCGCTGATAGTAGAGAACTGATAGGAGAGTGTGATCTCTATATGATGTAGGCATCTATTATGAAGGTTTTTGTTCCCACGGCATCGGGTCTGACGTGGATGAAACAGCGGGACTCAGCTAGTATTAACTTAAACTCAATTTTAACTACGTAGGTAACTAGTATCTAATAATTATACGAATCCATTATCAGAAAAATATTTAGGTTTACCTACCAGCGTTCCAAGAATTTCAGTAAATGTGTGATTAATTGATTATTATTATAAAACATCCTAGTAAGGATAACCTACCTAGGTATAATAGTTAGATACCGCCTATTATCATTTATCATATTATTATTGTGATAAAAACCGTCATCTGTGCTCGTTATATTCTAACTAAGTGTTAGTACATAACTATACCTAAGCTGTAAATAGATGAGTGTTGTAATTATGTATTTAAATCTGCATGTGTGGGTGTACGTACATCTAACACTGATGATGACCTCATAAATATTGGCTTGAGCACGCGAAATCATTACAATAATCACTTTAAATCATTTCAAGGACAGTTTATTACTCTTTCTAACGAGGAAGGTTAGCAAAGGACAGAGTCGTGGTGACGCACTGATTATTAAGTACTGTGGCACTGTTGCTAGTCGGTCCCTCTCCCTCTCTCTTGCGGAGTCGTTGTATCTGTGTCCCTCTCGTCGAGTCGTGGCAGACACAGCGTCGCCGCCAGGCAGCCGGGCGGCTCGCTGAGCGCGGCGCGCGCGGCGTGAAGGTGGGTTGCTTCACATTGTTGCTTCTCGGAAAAGGCTCGTACTTTTGACACGGTTTTTGTTCAAGTTTTTTGTTGGAGTTAAGGTTTTTTGTTTAATTTGTTTTATTCGGTTATGTAAATTTCATGCTTGAAGAGTTATCGATGTAGGTGTGAGTTTAGTTAGGTTTTTTGTAGCTGGATTTGTATTGTTATCTGCCTGTTTACTTACGTACCGCGTTACTTGTGTTGCCATGGAGTTATCTGAGGTCTAGATCAGACACGAGCGCACGACTATTACGCCGTTAGTACCCTAAGCAAAAGCCTAGACCTAATTTCGAAATAGATAGGTACTTAGCTCCTATTGAAGTCTGAACTACACCGATATAGGCCAAGGAGAAAACGGTATTGTCAATTTATTCTCAAGTACAAAGTAAAGAGAATCTTATTTAGAACACAATAAATCTCAATTTTCAGTGACTAGCACATTTTATGATTGAATAGGTACTGAAACTGCGTTTGTCAGTTTGTCAGTTTGTTTAAATATCAGTTGTATGTTGATATGGAAGATTTGTTTGTGACTTATTTATTGATATTATAGTTCTTTATTGAGGACCTATTTAACTTTTCCTCAATATGGTTCCCAATTAGTTCCCTAAACGCAACAATAACTTGAAGATATTCAGCTTCTTCACACGCAGTAAGGTAGGACTGCATACTTTTATATTATCACGTTTGTTGTTGTCCTAGACAACTTTTTCCTGCCCCTATCACAGAGTTATTTGGGGTCGGCAGAGTAGGTTCCTTTATCTTTATCGACCATATGATCAATCAATGTTTTTACGGTCGGCTGCCTGTCTGACACCAACCCGCCACCGCACGAGGAGAACTCCAGGTTCACTATTCTCCCCCAGATCCCTTAGTCTTCTTTTACGACACCCACGGAAAGATATGGGTGTGGACCAGTGTGGTACCCCTATTCTGTACCAGAACTACACTGAAAAACTGATTTTCTTATTTACAATAGTACCGAATATCGTATAAAGTTGCGAAAACACCAGTACCTACGTACTAAAGTAATATAATTTGAAACTCCTCGAGTTCACCTCTAATATCAGTCCAACCTTGAATCGACTCCATTGTCTGGAAACATACTATTACAGCCATTATTGTAATAATCATTAAATTGTGCAACTTTAGATATATTGTTGTTTAGTTGTTACTGCAACACTCTTATTTTTTGTTTAAATTAACTTAATATGACTCATTGAATTAAAGTTAATTTTATCCGTGACTCAGTTGGTCAGTTTTGGGATAGATGGCGCTGTATGCAACGTCGTTCGTCCGTCAGAAGAAATCAATAGCATGCGTCGTATATTAGGTACTGATTTATATCAATAGAATGGGCCCTTTTTCTACAAAGTGTAGATTTGTGGAGCTCCTGGATTCACTTTTCAATCATTAACTCCTCAATCTTCAAACAACTGCACTTGTCAGTTTGAGGAGTCCATTGTCCGCAGATCTGCTAGTATTTTATTTTCAAGTTTGTACAGAAGGGTTACAACCAGCTCTTATAGCAGAACCTATACTTAACTGCTCTACTCGAAAAAGAGTGCGCTGTTTAGTCGTAAGTAGTATAGGTTATATTATTATTTTGTCAAGGCAATCAATTAAAAGGTCTGCTATAGGTACCGCTTCGTTTTCTAAATGTTAATATCTATATGTATAGTAGATAGGTACAACAACAACATCACAAGGGTTGTAAGGGTTGTGTTTGTTCTAACTAAAGTGTATTAGCAGTAGCCTAGAGCTGAGCTCAAGCCGCGCTCAAGCCGCGCTCGATAGATAACCGCACTTTGAGACCAGTCGCCTTCCTCATGCACTTGCCTGCTAGGAAGGACAAGACAATGGCTTCCTCGTTGCTTGCGAGTAGTTGCGAGACGACGACGCTCGCTGCTCTAACATACTGATACATTTGACGTACTTGAGGAAATATTGTAAAACTAGCTGTTGCCAGCTCGATATTAGATACTCCATTCTCTGTGGATGTCCGTCTTCAAAAAATATTAAGTTTTGAACATAATGATGACTAATAACAATTAGAAATGCAGGTAATGCAATGAATACAAAATCACATGAATTTTTTGTGCATTTTGTTCATAATAATATCCTATCTAGCTAGATAGAGCAGTTACCGCTGGAATATAAAACCATAGTTTATTATGGAGCAAGTTTAACAAACTACCTATTTATATTACTATCTATGGAGTTACATTATCACGGCAAATAATACATGTTGTTGTCTGTAGAGCCATCAATGGTACAATCTAATGTCACGAAGGCAAATAAACGTTCTCGGCTCAACCTGAAGTTACCTAGCGGGAGCGGGAATATGATGATGTTGATAACATTGATGATGATTGTCTGGAACAAAACAGAACCTATAGGTACATATAGGCAGTTAATCACTGAATTCTCTGGTAGGTAAGAGTTGTTTACATAATAGGTATGTCCACATTATGCAACCAAGGTAGGTAAATAATAGAGATTCGAATCAATTACACAAACTTATCGAACGTTACGATAATTTCGTTTCGAAACATTAAATCGATCGGAGTTTTATGTGCGGCCTTGAAGAGTGCAGCCAATGTCAAAGTCGATCGATACAGGTATACCTATACCTACTAGTACCTACTGCACTTGCATCGATCTATACCGTTCACTTGTTGTAGACTACACTACACTATACACTTGACGTTGTGTGTGTTTGTAAGTTTGTCATTTTTACCCACGAGCGACGGAACGGAGCAGGTGGGAACGAGAATATGGGTTCATAGGGTGAGAGGTTGTTCGTTTATTACCCCGCAATCAAAAATACTTTACGACAAAAAAAACTATTACCTCATCTCAAGATACCTATTACAATGTACGAGCTGACAGATCAAAGAAAATTTTGCCAGACTTTAAGCAGAGACGATTCCCTTGCTCAGCTCAGTATTAAAAAAATATCAAGTAAGGCATCTTTTCCAGGTTTTATGACCACAATGATAATTGACGATTTCTAGTTGTTACAATCCAACTTACCTAAGCTCCTTCTTTGTTGTAAGAAATAAACAGCGACAGCAACAACACAAACAATAGTTTATATACCAACATTCGAAGCCTTACCTAAAACTACCTACATACTTAGTTACCTAGGTACTACAAATGACAGCACAAAGTTCCTAGGTAAGTATAACGCACAAATAGACTAAAAGTCCGGAATGTTGTCTGCGAGACGATTACATTGTGATGGTAACTTTATTGTGTGTGTGCTGTTCGACATATTCCTAACTAGCCGTGCCCGCGACTTCGTCAGCGTTTTTCGGACTACCTACCCATCGCTGTACAAAAGTCTACACTTGAACGGACGACCAGGGAAGTCTGTTGCTGAGCAGAAGAGAATCATGGCAGAGTCTATTTAAGTCTAGATTTTTTACAGCGCAGCGGTAGGTAACGTGTTGCGTGCTTATTCACATTACATACTTATTATAAGAAGTAGCCTTTATCGAAAATATAAAAAAAAAAACAAAACCCGACTTCGAAAATAAGGACAAAACAATAAAAATAAGCTATCCTACATACAGTGCAACCGACTTATCTGTTATGTAAGCTAAAGTCGGGCTACATGATATCTTTTTTTTACGTGGGTAATGCGCCTTATGCACCGTCAGGCCACTCTCGTTGGGCTCCCTACCATAGGTTTATAATCTAAACCCCCATGTCCCTCGCTCCACAAGGGTCGAGGCCAGTGGGAATTTCTCATGGACTACATCCCGACAACGACGGCCTTTCCAAGCCTCATCTCTGCCTCTGCCCGATAGACAATCCCTCTCCGTCTCCCCTCCCTCGGCACGGTCACGCCACCGTCTCGAGGTCCCCAAAGCCGGTGATAAAGCCCCCCACCGAGTTCACCACCAGAGGCTGAGGTGATTTTTATAGTGGTTGTCTTCCACGCGGCCCCTTTCTTGCGGAAAGGACCCCCGAGCCCGCTGACGCGGGATTACGGAGCCAGGCCAGGCAAACCAGGCAAGCCCGGTTTCCCACGTCGTGCGCCTCTTAGCTTGCAGCTACTGAGTCCCCTCACAACGGCAAGGTGGACGACCATCTGGAGGGTAAAACGTAACGTCGTGTCCGGGACTCGGGACTCGAACGCGCAGCCCTCGAATCGGAAACCATCACTCGGCTCGGCAGGCCACCGTTCCTTAAAAAGGGAATGCGGTCTGTGATTCGAACGCGGAACCCTCAACTCGGAATCCACAACTACCATCGTGCCACGTAAACTACATGCAATCTGCATCTACCCAGTAAAACTGCCCGATTACAGCTATATTTTTTAATCATTTTTATTGCATTTTCGACTGCCACTAAAAATTATCAAAATTGTAACCGTAACTTTAATCACTGAGGGATTTTTGAGAAGGTGGTTTCAGGGGGTCCATCGATTTGTACCTAGTTCTTTATAAGCTGATTCTATTGATGGAAGTCCAAAAATTAGTAATTTTCAGCATTATAGGATGCTATTATCATTCCGAAGGTTCTCATCAGATCTTCACCAACAATTTATGGGACCAACTCGGGACTCTCACTTTCCAAATAAAAAAACCCGGCAAGTGCGAAACTCGCGCACGAAGGGTTCCGTACCACTATCACAATTGGATACCGAACCCTAAAATCGTTTACCAATTTTAAAATTTGATAGGTAAATGTGACATATTTAGCTTCGATTCTCACTTCCATCATAACCACACCACGAAAAAAAATGGAAAAAAAAAACTTTGGCACAAAGACAATCTGAAACTTATAATTAAGAAACTCTTTAGTCTTTGGTAAGTGAAGGCAGACTGGTATATTTGACAGATAGGGCAGCCATTTTGAATTTCATGACCTACTCGATTCGATGTTTTTGAAACACGTTTGTTGTATGGGAGCCCCCCTTAAATATTTGTTTTAATTTGTTTTTGTTGTTGTAGCGGCAACCGAAATACATCTCCTGTGAAAATTTCAACCCACTAGCTATTACGGTTCATGAGATACAGCCTGGTGACAGACGGACAGACGGACAGACGGACAGACGGACAGACGGACAGACGGACAGACGGACAGACGGACAGACGGACAGACGGACAGACGGACAGACGGACAGACGGACAGACGGACAGACGGACAGACGGACAGACGGACAGACGGACAGACGGACAGACGGACAGACGGACAGACGGACAGACGGACAGACGGACAGACGGATAGACGGACGGACGGACGGACGGACAGACAGCGAAGTCTCAGTAATAGGGGTCCCGTTTTTACCCTTTTGGTACGGAACCCTAAAAAGAATGATCGAAACCGGACTTTATTTGCCGGAGTATGGTGTGAACATATTCAGTATTCACATACAAACAATATGCAGGTAGAATTGAGCAGCTCCTCTTTTTTTTAAAGTCGGTTAAAACCAGCCATTATAAAGATTTTCCTTATGTCCGAAGGATCCGGATATGTGGAGAGACATAGGTATACGGTATTTTAGGAATTTCCTGCAATAAAAACTGGATATCCGGTTTTTTTTATTTTCGACCGGATATCCGGTTAATCCCACACAACATACTTCGTCAATACAACATTCAAACTAATTAGGTAAAAACAGAAAAAACACTTTATCCGGATAACCGGATTAAATATCCGGATAAAAAGTACCCTATATGTTAATCGGGGTCTAAAACTATCTGCTTACCAAATTTGGTCAAAATCGGATAAGCCGTTTCTGAGATTAGCGGGCACAAAGGCACACACAAACAGACAAACAGATAAACAGACAAACAGACAAACAGACAAACAGACAAACAGACAAACAGACAAACAGACAAACAGACAAACAGACAAACAGACAACCAGAAAAATAGGTTCTACTGCGTTAATAGATACCCCTACAATTTATCTTTTTAGGGTTCCGTACCCAAAGGGTAAAAACGGGACCCTATTACTGAGACTTCGCTGTCTGTCTGTCTGTCTGTCTGTCTGTCTGTCTGTCTGTCTGTCTGTCTGTCTGTCTGTCTGTCTGTCTGTCTGTCTGTCTGTCTGTCTGTCTGTCTGTCTGTCTGTCTGTCTGTCTGTCTGTCTGTCTGTCTGTCTGTCTGTCTGTCTGTCTGTCCGTCTGTCCGTCCGTCCGTCCGTCCGTCCGTCCGTCCGTCCGTCTGTCACCAGGCTGTATCTCATGAACCGTAATAGCTAGACGGTTGAAATTTTCACAGAAGATGTATTTCGGTTGCCGCTACAACAACAAATACTAAAAACAAAATAAAACAAATATTTAAGAGGGGCTCCCATACAACAAACGTGTTTCAAAAACTACAAGGGAATCGAGTAGGTCGTGGAATTCAAAATGGCCGCCCTGTCTGTCAAATATACCAGTCTGCCTTCTCTTACCAAAGAGTTTCCTATAAGTTTCAGATTTTCTTTGTGCCAAAGTTTTTTTTTTTTCTTTTTTTTGAGTAGTGTGGTCGTATGAAGGGAGTAAGGATCGAAGCTAAATATTTCACATTTTGTTATCAAATTTAAAAATTGGATGTAAATCATTTTAGGGTTCCGTACCCAAATGTCATAGTGGTACGGAACCCTTCGTGCGCGAGTGTCGCACTTGCCCGGTTTTTTTTTTATATCTTCCAAAAACAGACACCGTTAAGTTACGATTTTATTATATGTATAGATTCCTACGCCATTTTGTGACACAACGATACTAACGTAGTTTCTAAAAAGAGTTAAAGGTAAAAACCGTAACAGCTACGAACAATGGCTCGACCAAAATAATAAAAAAAACCCATGCATATGAAACCTACTCCACAATAAGTATGGAAACTTACAGTAACCCCGCTCCACCGCTCCACCGCGCCATCGCCATCACCGCGACCCATTGTCTATGTGAGAGGCGAATACCCGCACAGACACAGACTACATCACCACCTGATATTACACCTAAAAACCTTCATAATAAAATGTAAAATCCAATGACAAAGTGTTGTAGAAGATATTGATTGCAACTACAGATTGTTGCTAAGTGAATCTTTATTTCAAGTGCGTGGTAAAAAGTCTAGAAACATACCTATCTAGTCTCAATTGTTTAACTAGACGTTTATCGTCTGCAGAGGTACTTGACTAGAAGAATACTTACTCAAGTACCTAGGTACACTAGGTATGTACCTACCTAGTGCACGGGTTGGGTAGGCATCAAACTCACGCACGATGTCTCGACGTGATCATTAATCATCATCAACAAACTTGGTCCAACAAGAGACTCAAGCAGCAGACTTTGGACTAACATCTGGTAATTTTCCAAGCAGACTTCGATTTCCGAAATCACATTAAAATTGCTATAATTACGATTACTGTAGGTTCAGATAGAATAAAAAGTTAAAACAGAACTCCGGTGACTACCAGCTGATTAGTATAATTTAATACACATTAGAATTATTATAAAAGTATAGATAAGCTTATATCTGTGTGGTTACGAAATCACACGAGAAGATCTTTGCAAATCCTCTCTTATACCTTTCAACTAGCAAGTTGCGCAGGATGCGTCGACCACCAACCACTGACGTCGTCGGTCGTGAGGTCACGGTAGACTCGTGAAGGAGGCGAACCCAGGCGGTTGACACTTGACACCGGATCCCTTCCTTCCACAACTACCCTCATCTGGCAGTACTAAGATACGTATAGTCGGTGTGTAGTTGGTGTGTAAACCTGAGCCTGAGTACTTGTACTGAATCATTAGATTCATTAGATCACAGCAAGGTATTAACTGAACAACCTGATTTAAACTCTAGAAAATAGAGATCAAAATAAGGATTGGCATTTATTTGTGAAAGTAGTAATAGGCTAACTTTATCATTATCACTCAACAATAGAGAATAATATACCTGCTAGAAACATGTGCTGTTATCAGGCGACCTTCAAGTTAGCTGCTGCATTTCTCTCCGGCAACCGTCCGCGTCCGTGGAGCACCGACATACATGGCTCAATTTTCCTTCAATTATATTGGAACAGAAAACTATAGGAGACTCTTGTTTTCTTTGCGAATTCGTAGCCTTCTTCATTTCGTATAGAGTTGTGGTTCACCTGGCGGAGTTTTCAAATGACTCTAAGGCCTCAAACTTGACCTAACGACTGCTGTTACAGATAACAATCGGGACCGACTGCTTGACGTGTCGCGCCGAAGCACGGATGAGATCGAGAAACTGATATTGTGCTACAAACAAATGCGAATTCAAGAATGAATAGAACTGGTGAGAAATATCGTGCCTGCATCATAATCATAATGTCTACCAGCTAACAGACTCTCTGTTAGCTGGTCTTTGTGGTCGCTATTACACATACATAGCGTTCGTTCTGGTGTGTACTTATGTCAGCAATATAATAACGGTGCTGTAACATCGCATACATTGTGCAACAGACAGACAACACAAACGTGTCGTTTTAACCGATTATACCAGGTACAAAGTAGACGCGAGGCCTATTAACTAAATAGGCAAGTTAACCGACCGACAACAAAGGACTGTAATGCGTTTAGCGTCAACATAATGCTCATTGCTATTCTATGGGATCCAAGGCAACGGCAACGTGGCGACACTAAAACCACACTAAAAGTAAACGCCGCCGCAGACGGAATACGTTTCCTTCTACTTCGTTCAGCATCGGTTGTCCAACGAACACCCATCTGCAACGAAGAAAGTTGCTGGTTCGATTCCCGCTGATTCAGAAATTGTTTCTGGTCTGAGGGCAAGACAATAAGAATTTGTTTTAACTAAAACCAATTCTTATTGTAAAACTTTACCAGTTATTTTTATCAGCAACTAGCTGACCCGGCGAACTTTGTTCCGCCTTAAAGGCAATAAATAAGCATTTTTTTTAATCGAACGGGATAAAAAGTATCCTATGTCCTTCTCCTGGCTCTAAACTACCTCCCTGCCAATTTTCAGCTAAATCGGTTCAGCCGTTCTTGAGTTATAAGTGGAGTAACTAACACGACTTTCTTTTATATATATAGATTCAGCATTGATCCGCGGTATCAGCTAACATAGACATAGACAAGGTTCGTCAGAACTGCGGCATGTATAGTCTCAACTTAAAGCTCAATCTTTGAATATCAAAGAAGATATTAAAGATAGCGCAGACTGAGAAGGAGTCCTGGTTATCTGAGTTATGTTAAATTTCGACCGTTTCGTCGGGCGACCGCTCGTGTCGGCCGAGTCTACGGTCTGCGGGCTGCGGGGTCGCGAATAGATTCTACTCAGTCAGTAGAAGACAAATGGGTTTGTTTACCAGATTTGTAATAAAGGTGTGTTGTCCGGCGCTTAGCAACAAGGTGCCACGACCAGGATCATCACGAACGTCGACCGAAACATAACGTATGTACTACTTCTACTGATTATGTCCTCACTTTTATTTGGGAAAATTTGCTTGTTTGGTCAAATAAACACGGTCAAGCAAACAGATAGATCTTGAAGGTGAAATCGGTAATTTTCTCAGACTTGGTAAAATAAATGTAAACTGGCTACGGAAGAGCGAGCTGGAGCAGAAGTGTAGCCGCTAGCCGCCCTCACACCAGCTCCAATGGCTACGTCTCCGCGAGAGTCCTCGTACACTGATATCACCCAGGTATTATCTCAATATTATGAGAGTATGTATATGGAGATTTAATGATGATGAAAGAAGTCGGTATAAGGTGGTATGAATACCACATTGTACTTAAATATTTTTTTGATATAAAAAATTATACACTGTGTAAAATATTATTCTTAATAGTCCCGTGCGTAAATTACATGTAGCATGAGATCTGCAGATATTTGGTACCCTCATGCATCCTTTGAATAAAGTATTGACTACTTTTTATACCGTTTCTGCAAACAATCGCAACAAAAAACCGCTAAAGTGCTGTTGGTACGGGACTTAGGTTTAGCGGAAGTATGGTCCGTCACGTTCGTTAGAATCCCTGTCGGAGGTGTTTTTGATTTTTGAAGTAGGTAGTATTTCTGTAAAAGATGTCAGACAAGTTCAGACAGCATTTGTCGTAGTTTTCCATATAATCTAAGGAAAACAATCTTTAACGGTGTTTTTATAGCATAATGTGCTCGTTTTGGGGATTAGATATCGACGTCCAACTTCAAAAATGGAGGAGGTTCTCAGTTCGGTCCTTATAGACAAACTATTATTGCTTTTATTACTATTATTTAGGGAAAGTTAGTATCTCTACCAAACTGTACTCAAATACGGACAAATGTCTGTCTGTATTTGAGTACAGGCAACTATTTATGTATTCTGTGGTACATGCGTTTATTATCCTGGGTTTAGTTAGAAAAACCTTATCAATTTCATTATTCATCAACAATTGACATTAGACAAACTGAGAAGTCTGTTTGTCTGTTAGGTAAACATTTATGAATTACTGGACCAATTGAAATGTGATTTTCATTAAATGTGTAATAAATACCGACAACCACAAGCCACAACCGAGTTACGTGTTGCCACAAAAACTGCCACATAAATTAATGAACGTTTTATATCAAGTTGTTGCCATAGGTAGGTAGGTACATTTTTTGTTCGCCGTCCGTCGTTCGCTCGCAAAAACAGACGATTTTTTGTTGCATTATGTCATACAACTGCCTACAGGTCCACAGATATAATAATATTATTATAATTACAGTTTTTTGTTGCGTCCAAAAATACAGAGATGAGCGAAATTGAGCTCTAAAAAAGTACCTACTTACCTATAGCAAACGAGGAAAACGATCTTTTTCGAATATTTTAATAGAATGCTATGTATACTTTGTAGGTTCATTATCAAGACATTTAATGATAACATAACTAAAACTAGTACAGTTCTGCAAACAGTAGACCTCGCGACGCGATACAATAAAGTATCGCGAGGTATACTGTTCGTATTGCATTGCATTCATACTGCCGATAAAGAATTTGTGATGAAGGTGATGTACCATTAATTGGTCGGTACCTTCAACTTAACACGCCTACTATATTGGTAGAATTAAAAAATAGGGCAATTACTGCATTCTGTTGAGTTAACTCTTCATCACTTCGAAGATAATCTTGAATAGAGATACATCTGCAAACATAAATATAGCCTTGATTTTTTTTTTTAAGTGTTTCCTACACTTACACTTACTTTCCTTAGTCGTAAGAAAAACGAAGAGATGTGGTTCATAATTTCATCACGACAGAACAGGCACCTGTAGTGCAATTGGTAAACGCGCGACACGGAATGTCGAGATTGCAGGTTCAAGTCCTGTCGGGTGCAATTTTTGAAAAACATTTCTTCAAATAAATCAATAAATATAGCCTTCAGATATCCAAACAATTCCCCAGAAGAACTGTCGGAAGAATGAGCGCCTATATAGAAAGATATACTCTGTACTTTTCTAATACCGGGACAGATAATAAAAATATAAGGTACTATTACTATCACGCATAAAACAAAAAAAAATGTAATAAAAACACATGTCGATTATCCGAATCGATTTGAAAAGTTAGTAAGTATGGGAACCCACGCACCGCTGTGATTACGCTGTGATAGCTCGTTTCCGCTAAGATGTTCCTTGCTCGCCTTCCGCGCGTATGTTTCGTTCGTGTTCCGTTCCGAGACGCAGTATAAGTGGCGATGTCGTGACGAGGTGCAATACGGAGTGAAGGAGCCATTAACAGGGTGCGTGGAACAACACATCAGCTCCGCGTCCGATATACAGCGTGTCCAGTTTGCGGACACTCACGGAATATACCCATAAAAACTACCAACTCCACTTCGGTAAGCTTACACTTGGGAGCAGTGGATTCAGTATTTATTAGCGTGCCCCGTCCCCCTCTCTGCGGACTCCTATCGGTAGATTCCCATCACAACACAACTCTACTAGTCTACAAGCGTGTGTGGATGAAACCGACGCTATGGATATAAGGTAATAATGTGTTCAGCTAATGATATAGGTAGTTTTCTTTTAACTATTCCTAAGAGATCGAGAATTCCACACCCGTAAGAATTTCACTGTCAACCTACCTACCCTATAAATAATACTTACTCAATAATTCAACGCAGATTGGTGAAGGATACCATAGTATACAAAAATTACATGTACCTAAATAAATTTACATTTAGTTGTTTCAGACTATTAATCGCAAAGTATAAAAAACATACCTACTAACAATTTTTATTAATTAATTTTATTTTCAAAAAGTCAAATTAAATGAGAATATCTATCTATGTATATCAACAAATCATCATATCGCGCGATATCGATGTGGTGGTGTTCTTTAATGGTAGATCCTCAGTATTAGACTAGGAGGGGGAAGTTGGTCATCTTACCTCATTAGTACCCAAGTAGAGACTTATATGGTGGAAAGAGTAGTAAAAGTTATGCTAAAAAAAGTCGGTCAGCCTCGAGTTAGCCTGGGCCCGTCTGAACTCAGCCCGTTTTTAGGGGATCAATCGGGCCTGGGAACTTACCTCATCGAGTACCAAGTTGGGACTAATATGGTAGAAAGTAGACTAAAAGTTATGCCTAAAAAACTCGGTCAGCCTCGAGTCACCCTGGGCTCGTCCCTACCCCGATTGATCCCCTAAAAACGGGCTGAGTTCAGACGGGCCCAGGCTGACTCGAGGCTGACCTACTTTTTTAGCATAACTTTTACTACTCTTTCCACCATATTAGTCCCAACTTGGTACTCGATGAGGTAAGTTCCCAAGCCCGATTGCTTCCCTAAAAACGGGCTGAGCTCGGACGGGCCCAGGCTGAATCGCGGCTGACCGAGTTTTTTAGGCATAACTTTTACTACTCTTTCCACCATAAAAGTCTCCACTTGGTACTAATGAGGTAAGATAACCAACTTTCCCCTCCTAATCTATATATATAATGAAATAGTAGATTGTTAGCCAAGGGTTGGAAATGACCCATTTCACCTGAGATATTTTAAATGAAAGGGTGAGGCGCCAAAAGCTCGAGGTCTGTTCTGTAAAGTTCGACTTGAATTCAGTGGCCGGCGGTGGACCTTTGGTTCCAATAGATTATTATTTTATTGTTATGGTCAGTAATAAAGTGCTATCAATGTTTTATTGGGCGCTCTCTCAACGATATATTTACAGCTGGTAGCAATCGGTAGCAGTCAAGTAGCAGTTGGGTTATGTACTTTACAGTACATCTCTAACGTCTGAATACTCAAGTTTAATTTAGTTAAATCTAGACCACTGGCTGGAAGAAGGTTATGGCGTAAACAAGGTGAACACGTGTTTAGGCGATATAGGTAGGTAAACTTATTAATAAATATTGCAGTACCTACTTTGCACACAGCGCCATCTAGATCTTTCTAAACCAAGCAAATGGACTTGGGTCATAGGTACCTACTAGAAAACGGATATATCGCCTACATGACTTAGTGTTTTTTAGGGTTCCGTAGCCAAATGGCAAAAAACGGTACCCTTATAGATTCGTCATGTCTGTCTGTCTGTCTGCCTGTCTGTCTGTCTGTCCGTCCGTCCGTATGTCACAGCCACTTTTTTCCGAAACTATAAGAGCTATACTGTTGAAACTTGGTAAGTAGATGCATTCTGTGAACCGCATTAAGATTTTCACACAAAAATAGAAAAAAATAAGAATTTTTTGGGGTTCCCCATACTAAGAACTGAAACACAAAAAAAAAATTTTCATTAAACCTATACGTGTGGGGTATCTATGGATAGGTCTTCAAAAATGATATTAAGGTTTCTAATATCATTTTTTTTCTAAACTAAGTTTGCGCGAGAGACACTTCCAAAGTAGTAAAATGTTGCCCCCCCCTTGTAACTTCTAAAATAATGGAATGATAAGGCTAAAACAAGTATACGTGTATGTACATAACTATGCAAACTTCCAACGAAAATTGGTTTGAACGAGATCTAGTAAGTAGTTTTTTTTAAAACGTCATAAATCGTAAACCGCAATTTACCTTTCAAAACAAAATTTGTTGTATAGATAATGGTACGGAACCCTTCGTGCGCGAGTCCGACTTGCACTTGACCGGTTTTTAAATATGCAGATAGGTACTAGCAGCTTCCCATGGTTTCAACTGCGTAAGTCCCAATTTCTCGGGAATATCCGGATAAAAAGTAGCTTCTGTGTTATTCTAGGTCTCCTCCAGCTATCCAAGTTTCATAGCAATCGGTTCAGTAGTTATTGCGTCAAGGAGTCACAAAGTCACACACATACCTGCAAACATTCGCGCTTATAATATTAGTAACAGAAAAGAATAATAGGATGATACAATCAGACAGTACCAACTTGTTAGTTGGCCGACCAAAGTTTGCAGAGACATGGCAGAGAAATACATATACTATAGTGTCTAAAGAGAAAGGTCGACTGTAATCTCAGACTTTTCTAAGTGATGAACAGGGTACTAAGTAGGTTACCAATTACTAGATCATCATGCATGATAGATAACCTAGCTATAGAGCAAGGAGAATGATACCCGATCCGACAAGGCCAAGCCGACCGCGACCGCAACCACAGGCGTCAACTAGTCTATCAACTAATGAAAACCGACACACCGAATCCACGAATTCTGAAATGCTACTCAAAGCGCGCAGGGCAGGGACATGTCATGTCCCTGGTTGTTCAGCTCCTGTGGTGACACCTTGGGTGACAGACAGACGAACACGAACGTCATCTTATATAACCCTTACCCTATTATTGTCCTTACCCTTACCTTATTCTTATCCTTGAGGTAGCCTTAAGGATATCTGTTAATCTGCGTGTTTGATTTGGCAGGGCAGAGAGGTATGTATGTCATATCATGCCGCGAAGTGCCAACTACTAGGTAAGTAAACTAATCATTATCGAATAGGGTAATACTCCAGGTTACGCCCAGGTAACCCTGTGTTTTAAGACACCATTTTGATGAACATCTTCCTTGATAGTTCGCATCTTGTTACTTGGTGAGGAATGGCTGCAGACGGCCCGCTTTTGGTCTATTAGGTGATTCTGTTAGTTGCAACTTACATGTGAGCATAATTTGGGAAATACTGGAAGTATAACCTGAAGTCATCACATGATGTGAAACGACTGTCCCCGGTTCATTACCCTGTAGTTAAAACGAGATGATACCACACCTAGCAGCTTCAAATTAACTAATCTGTCAGTCACAATGAACTATTTGCGTCATTTGACCTTGGGATATGTCAAGTTGAGTGACCAGCTCGGAGGGAGCCTCGTGGCAGTACCCTCGTGGCCCGGCGCTGGCGTGATCGGTGCTGTTGCCGGGCTCCACGTAGACTGGACACCTCGCACCAGATTATACCGAAAAGCCAATTACTGTTCAGTTGAAGTCGATCCTGCTTGCTTACATCGTGAGTAATTTATGAGATATTATTAGTGAGCGAGGAATTAGGCGGTACCTTTCCATTTGTATTACAGTAGGTTCAGTACATTTAGATATTATGTAGGTATCTATTAGTACTAAAGGTGATGTCACAAACATATTCCAAGTTTCTTTTACGTAATCGTAAAAATGAAATGACTATACGATGAAGTCGAAATTAGATGTAGGTAGCGTTCGTCACGCGTTCGTTCAGTGGCTCTTGTTTCAACTGTCTTCCTTCTGATGGCAGACATCAATGGTTCAAAAGATTTTAGAACGTGTCTGAGCACTTTACATACAACACGCTTACAGCCCTTCCTTCTTACTATTTTTTTATTAGCTTTTGTTTCTTTCGATCATTGTTTGTTTCTGCATTGTTTACCATATTAATTACCGTAAGTAGATAGGTAGATAGGTTTTGGTAGTCTTGCTTGGGAAACATGCCGTACTTTATAGGTCTCTGCCACATTTGCCCTAAAGCATCATACCCGCATATTTTCCCAAATATTGTGATCACATATACCCAATGGGTAATATTACCCATTAGGTTCAAACAAAACTGTTTGCGGTGCTCACCAAGAACCATTGAGGTGTGAAGGAACATATACCATGGTAACATAATAGTACCTACCCTATATCATATAGTTTAGTTGTGATCTGTGACTCATGACTCGTGATGGAGGATACCGGAGCGGTAAGTACTCAGTTGGTCGACCAGTACCTAGGTTGCTAACTACCGGTCTGCCGCCAAATAAGTAAATATAGGTCCCACACATTGGCTAAACTTGCTGTTCCTGTACTCTCTCTGAACGAATCTCGATATATATAACGATGTAAACGATGTTGTTTGTTTTACATACAGTTGTATACAGCACTAGATGCGTTCCGCAGTTTCACCCGCGTAAGTCCCGATCCCGTGAGAATATTAAAAGTAGCCTATGCTACTCCTCAATAAAGTACCTTTTTATTGGTGACAGAATTTTTGAGTCGGATCAGTAGTTTTGGAGCCTTTTCGTTGCAAACAAACAAATCGTTCCCCTATATAATATAATATTAGTATAAAAGTATGATAAGCCTACAGTACCTACCTACATCGATTGTACAAAAAGCCATCAATAACAGTCAACTCCGCTCTGCAATCAAATCGACATTAAAAAGGGTTGCCATCAAAATAAAGCAATTGAAAATTACCGCAAATAAATGATAGGTACCAATATCATATAATAATTGCAGATGTCCGGTCCGTCCGTTAGTCCGTCTACTCGAGGGTTACGTCAGAATGGTACCAATTAGGCTTCTACCAATGTATTGTAATACTGGCCAGAAATTGTCATTTGTTCGTACTATGAACAACAGAATATAACACGCAAACAATTGAAAGGTAGGCCTGCATATTATAATGACCCGCCCTGGGTTGGGCTGGTTTTAAAATGTTGATGGCACCTACGCAAGCTGTTTTTATACAACAGCATTTAGAAAATCATCCAAAGTCGACACTAGAAACAGGACAGTTTTTAGGCAGAGCAGCTAAGGTGCTGTATATACTGAGTAAGTATATGAACTTGTAATAACTCTTATGCGCTTATCTTTACGAAATAAAGGATGTGGCAATGGCTATTCATTCTGCAGGATAAGATATGAAAAAACCCGGCCAAGTGCGAAACTCGCGCACGAAGGGTTCCGTGCCACTATCACAATTGGGTACGGAACCCTAAAATGGTTTACAACAACTTTGATTTAAAGAAAATCTGAAACCTATAAGAAACTCTTTGGACAGTGAAGGCAGACTAGTATATTTGACAGATAGACAGCTATTTTGAATTCCATGACCAACTCGATTTGACTTGGCCAATCAGAAGCGACCTCACATCGTAGAATTCCCTTGTAGTTTTTGAAACACGTTTGTTGTATGGGAGCCCCTTTTAAATAATTGTTTTATTTTGTTTTTAGTATTTGTTGTTGTAGCGGCAACCGAAATACATCTTCTATGAAAATTTCAACCTTCTAGCTATTACGGTTCATGAGATACAGCCTGGTGACAGACGGACAGACGGACAGACGGACGGACGGACGGACGGACGGACGGACGGACAGACAGACAGCGAAGTCTCAGTAATAGGGTCCCGTTTTTACCTTTAGGTACGGAACCCTAACAAAAAAGAAGACATAAAACAAAGAGTTCCAGACCGGTTCGCTACCGGTTAGCGGTTCAGTGTAGAGTTGTAGTGAACTGCGCATCTTACCATTATTGGTATCACAACGTTTGTGTGTTTGTCCTCTTTCCACCTTCAAACGAATTGACTGTATAAGACATAGTACATAGAATATGTCTTTATTATAAACAACTAGCTACGTCCAGCGGTTTCACCCCCGTAAGTCCCGATACCGTGGAAATATCGAGATCAAAAGTAGCCTATGTTGCTCCTCGATAATATAACTTTCTATTGGTGAAAGAATCTATGAAATCGGCACAGAAGTTTTTGAGTTTTATAATTATAAACATACACACACAAAAAAATACGAATCTTTCCTCTTTATAATATTAGTGTATAAAGAATATAGATAAGATAAGATAAGATTTGTATTTTTGTGTGTGTGTGTGTATGTTTATAATTTTATAAAACTCAAAAACTTCTGTGCCGATTTCATAGATTCTTTATTAATATACCTAATATTAATATTACTATCTCACCTGAGGGTAAGTGATGAATGGGTCTAAGATGTAGCATGCTCTCATCTAGCAGATAGGATAGCTTTATGTTTAGTGGCTGCACCGGTCTACGTACATACACGGACGAAACCACTTAGGTCGGTAGGTGGTAACAAGCCTCACACCAAGAAACACATTTTGTTCGCCATTTACAACTGGCCTACGTAGCCATATTCTTCTGCGACTACAATAGTCGATCAGACTACAGAGAGTCTTTTATATAGGTATTCCATTTACGGGTGTGTTGTTTTAAGTAACATCCTTCACTATAAAATGACTAAACCGATTACGTTAAGCTCCGATTCACTGGATCCTGGCACTGATCCAGTTTAAATCAGTCACTTACACAATGTATGAGCAGCGACAACTAAATAGAAAGTATTTGACAACTCCTATGTTGGCATTAACGACGAAAGGGTGATAGTCAAATGCCCTTCAAATATGCTTGGATTTAATGGCAGCAAGGCGAAGTAATGTCCTAAAACCTTGACTTTCAAACCACATGAGATAACCGGTTTGCAGCCGTCCCGGTCTAACACGACGAGTGCGAGAGGGACAGATAAGGTAGCTCCTGATACTCCTGAAGGATAATGTATTTAACATGCGCCCGCGCCGAGGCGCACGACTACTACGTAAACTGTGGTAATACTCTTTGTTTTAAGTCTTGAGCTGACGAGCTACCGGAGAGCGACTTTGTTTTAAACCGACTTCAAAAAAACGAGAAGGTTCTCAATTCGTCTGAATATATTCTGTTTTATTACTATGTAAAGATAAGATGACTTTACATTTTAAAAACACAACAGTTTTTTACTCATCTCAAAACTTGTTTTTTTTTGATTAGGTACCTACTTCAAGTTATTTTTGTATGGTGTATTTGTAGCGAAACGTTATCGTTAGAATTGGGTCCTACTTGATAGGTCTCGAGTCTCGATGGTCCTCCGGGAACAAAGGAGAAGGCGACTAGTGGAGGGACTCGAGTCCGCCGCGGCCGCCGGCCGGCCTACTCGAGCCCGCCTCGGTGGCTTCTAGGGTATAGAACCGGGAAATCCCGGTACCGAAAATCCCGGGATTTCCCGGTTCTTTTGCTGTTTAAGAGAACCGGGAAATCCCGGGAATAAAATTCTGAGAACCGGGATTTTTGGGACTTTCGGGAAAAATATATTTCGTGTGATGAAAAGCAAAAATAATGTATTTTTTAACTATTTTTACACTTAATTCTTATTTTCTAACTTGTTTTTATATTTAAATCATATTTTAGTACTAATTGATTTACTTCATTTAAATGATTAATCTGATTTTAACTAGATTTTATGCCAGATACTACTAAATGATGAGAGATTACGCAATCATGTGATTTTAGAATTTGATTTTGTTTAGCTAATGTTAATAGAGACTTAATATTAGGTCCTTACATATGAAATTGGCGTTTTGTCGTACTGGCCACTTTGATCTCAAATATCTCTTCTTTGGTTAGGGATTCCAATTTCAAATTTATACAGCTATTTATTCATACATTTGTATTTCGAAAACCGTAATTCATTTGTTTTGTCCTCGTTTGGTTTTTTCTTTGCGTCACGCAGTTTACAAAATGGAAAACTTGAAATATCGCGTTATTTACGAGTACGAGTTCCACCGTGGTACCAGTGCTGCAGAAACGGCTCGAAGGATTAATGATGTGTATGGCGGCGGTGTCGCAAAAGAAAACACAGTGCGTTTTTGGTTCCAACGTTTTCGTTCTGGAAATTTCGACCTGCAGAACAAGCCCCGTGGACGGCCGGAGACTAAAGTTGCTAATGAAGAATTGAAAGCTATTGTGGAAGCAGATCCATCGCAAACCACGTCCGATTTAGCTGCAGGCTGCGGTGTTAGTGATAAAACTGTTTTAATCCACTTAAAGAGCGGTGTTGGTCCAGTGGTAGATACCCCGGCTTTCATTCTGAGAGTCGTGGGTTCGAATCCAGACCGACCGCGCACCAATGTCTTTTTCTTTAAGAAAAAGTTATGTGCGCTAATAACATCGCTCTTACGGTGAAAGAAAAACATCGTGAGGAAACCAACATGTCCTAGGACTCACCACGGTCCGAAGACATGGTATATTCAGTGTTTTCTATGTATCATATGTATGTATTTACAAAAAAAAAAAAAAAGTATAATATGTAGTATATCCGTTGTCTATTACCCATAGTACAAGCCTAGTGCTTAGTTTGGGGCTAGATTGCGCTGTGTGTAACGTCGTGCAATATTTATTTATAATAATGAAGGGATTTTAAATCGGATCATTACCTGTGATGAAAAGTGGATCCTGTACGATAATCGGAAACGCTCATCGCAATGGCTGAATCCTGGCGAACCAGCCAAATCCTGCCCCAAGCGAAAATTGACTCAAAAAAAGTAACTTGTGAGCGTTTGGTGGACTAGTGCCGGTGTCGTTCACTACAGCTTTCTTAAATCTGGCCAGACGATTACAGCAGATATCTATTGTCAGCAACTGCAAACCATGATGGAAAAGCTAGCTGCTAAACAACCGAGGTTGGTCAATCGCTCTAGGCCATTGCTGCTTCAGGACAACGCTAGACCACACACTGCACAACAGACGGCTGCCAAATTAGAGGAGCTTCAATTGGAATGTCTAAGACATCCACCGTACTCCCCGGACCTGGCTCCAACAGATTACCATTTTTTTCGAAATTTGGATAACTTCTTGCAAGGGAAAAAATTCAACTCCGATGGGGCAGTCCAAAGCGCCTTAAAAGATTTCATTGATTCTCGTCCTAATGGTTTTTTTAGTAAAGGGATCAATGAACTACCTATGAGATGGCAAAAGTGCATAGATAGCAATAGTACATACTTTGATTAAATAAATATATTATTATAAAAAAAAATACTTTATGTTCCTCCCTTACAAAACGCCAATTTCATATGTAATGACCTAATATTTGTTAAATTGTAATTTGTGATTATATTATTGATTTATAATTTATGGTTCCGTACCATTATCACAATTGGGTACGGAACTTTAAAATGAACACTGGACCAATCGGAATTCGTGAACGAAATGTAATTTATTTCTACTACTGGCGCGAGTATATTACTAGATGGCGTAAGTGGTAAAAATCATCATCATCAGCATCCGAGCGTGGTTCCCGGTTGCATCTCTCTCGAGAGCCCGGGGTCCGCTTTCCTGCTTTTACGTCTCCACTTCGCACGATCTTCGGCATCCCGTGTAGTGAGGCCATTTGCACGCATATCCGATCTTAGAACGTCAAGCCAGCACTTGTTGGGTCTTCCCAATCTGCCGCGGCCGGGCGGAGGCGCCATGGCAAGACATTTGTTTCCCACGTAACTAGCCGGTTTTCGTAGAACGTGGCCGTACCACCGTAAGCGGCATTCTTGCAGTTTGTCTGCAATGTCTCGCACATGAAGGCTGCCCCTGATGCGGGAGTTTCTGACGCGGTCTTTTCGCGTCACTCCACACATCCAGCGCAGCATCTTCATCTCCGTGACACGCAGCTCCTGCTTATGTCGCTCAAGCAACGGCCACGCCTCACTACCATACAAAAGGACAGGTCTAATGATCGTTTTATAAACCTGTTCCTTCAGTTTAACCGGCATTTTTGGGTCACAGATGACACCAGTTACCTCTCGCCACTTGGCACAAGCTGCCGAAATGCGGGACTTGACGTCACAACCGATGTCGCCCGATTCGTGAAGCACAGGTCCCAAGTACTTGAACTGGTCTGTCCGCTCGATCATGTGACCGTCTACGCAGACAGGTGTGGGATCTGTGGTATTGCTAGCCAAGTATTCGGTCTTCGCTACGTTGAGTTGCAAACCGCCGTTCTCAAGTGACTCTTTCCACGCATTTACACGCCTTCCAAGCCGTCCCTTATCCGAGTCCGCCAGCGCAATATCATCAAGCAAACATGAGCATCCACGGGGGCTGCTCGTGTGCGTCTCGGATGACTACGGACTATAAAAAATCGGTAAAATAAATCTCACTAATGTTGTTGTTTATATAGCAGCAACGAAAAAACATCATGTATTAAAACATTAACTGCTATCTAGCTAGCTAGCTAGTCTAGCTATCACGGTTCATGAGATACAGCCCGGTGACAGACAGACGAACAGTGGAGTCTTAGTAAAAGAGTCCCGTGTTTACTCTTGGGATACGGAAACCTTTAAAAGGTTATTTATAAAAAATGAAGCTAAATATAGCATCGTACAGATGTTACAAAGCAAATCTTAAAGCATCTTACAGAGGTTTAGACAAAATCCCGAAAGTACCGAAAATCCCGGGAAATCCCGGTTCTTTCTTAGGCTGGTACCGAAAATCCCGGTTCTCAAAAAAGTTCCCGGTTCTCGATACCCTAGTGGCGTCGTCTCCTCGTCTCACAGACTGCTGGAAGTGTTCATATTTCAGTTGTAGTTAAGAGTAAGTAAAGTTCACAAGTAAGTAAGTACTTGCTAGGGGAAAAACAGGGACTTTTCTCGCCCGTACCGTAACCCACTTGTGAACCGCTAGTGTGAAAATTTTTACCTAACACACAGAACACCCACAGTTCGTGGCATCAATTTAACAACATAATACCTGCTTTTTTGAAAAAATGCTTTCAAAAACTTTGGTACCCGGCGGGATTCGAACCCGCGACTATTGGTAATCCTAACCAACGAGATTTGGTATATTGGTAATCCGAAACAACGGTCAAGCTACGTTATCGAGGAGTAACATAGGTAGGTTATTTTTTATCTCGATAACCCCGCGGGATCGGGATTTACGCAGGAGAAACCGCAGGACGATATTGTACATAAAACAAATTATAATTAACTTTATACTCTACTTTCAAAGTATGGTAATAATAAATAAGACAGTCATATAAATACACAATTTATGAATATCTGTAATGTATTTGATATTATGTATGATAGTATAATAAATATCTACTATATTTAATATTATACATCTTCAGAAAAAGAAACAGAATTCATGAGTCGACATCTCGGCTATATCGGGTACCTACCTACCTACCTACGGGGATACACAGAAAATGTGTAAGTCGGTAGCAAAACAACTATCTAGGGTTGCCACAGATTCATTTTTATTTTATTTTAACCATAACTCTTTTAAGAACCTATATGACTATGTAACATCTATTGTACTATATGAAAGCAAATAAATGCTAACCCATAAATGAAATGAAATGAAGAAAAGTTGTTTCTATACATCGAAATATTTTTAGTAAAAAGTTGCCTCTCGTTCTCTCACATTTCATTTAAAAAGTAATAGTAAGTACCTACTAAATGTAATGACACTTGACCAATTCTACGTACCTACGTACAAAATAATAAAAAGTTAAAATAACCAGTAGCGAATAGCGACTTTTAAAACTGTCGTCGAGGTCCATTAAAATCTGGACTGGCTCAAATCTTCCCAATAATAACATAACCCTTCCTTTGCAGTCGGGCAAACAGAAAGCAAAATCTGTTAGAAAGTAGGTAAGTATTGAAACAAAAGTGTCTATGTTCTTTATTTGAAGAACAAAAGAAGTGCGTACAACGAGCGAGCGATGCGAGCGATGCGAGCGACGCACCTCGACAGAAACCAGTAGTCTCCACAATAACTTTGCTTGTTGATGTCTCGAAGAACCTTTTCCAATTATAAACGGACCATTAACAATAAATATGATACGCTACTTTGGTCGTTATTAAATTGATTATTATTCGTTTGTTGATGACAATGTGATGACCCTGGAACGAAACAAGCCTCCGACACAACCAGTTTTTCGTGTTTCTGGAAACCAACTTTAGCATACACTTAACTTAACTCCTGACACTTACCACTTAGAAATATGCTTTGACTCCGTTACACAAGGTTCAGTTTCCATCGTCTACTGCATGCGATATGAGCTTATTGTCGTCTCAAGGGAAGGTTGTTACAACCATCCTTGTCACTGCCGTTATGTTTTAGATTACAATATCCATGTGCATCTCTTTCTAAACAGCTGTCAGAGCCAGTTTTCTCAAAGCGGTTGAAAAGTGGTTTTTATTCATACACACATACATTAGGTATACATTTTATAGTTACATTATTATACTAACTTACCGATCTTATACCCACTACATATCCATACATATCAAATGGATTTTTCAACTTAGATTACTTAGGTGGGTTTAAAATAACTCAACCACGCATTTTATTGCACCTATACCAAATGAACAAATAATTTCTGTTTGTTTTTCTGTTTCTACACGCCCAAGTTTTTGAAAGTGAATTAGAAAATGAATGTTGAATCCAAAATGCTGAAAATTTCAAAAAAATATTAAGCTGTTTTAAAAAAAACAGCTGATGAGTTTACGTAAGCAATTACTTGTAGGTTACGTGTAGCAATTACCTACTTGAAAATAAAAGGGAAATGGTTTATTGACAGTAAAAATACAGTAGGTAATTTTACAATTTGCTACCCTGTTTCCTAAACTAGGGTGATCTGTGTGTCAGGAGAAAGTATCTACTATTACTTGATTTTTAACCAACTTCAAAAAATATGATGTTCTCAATTCGGTTGTAGAGCGAAACATCGTTGGGCCCGGCCTACCGGGCAAAACCATCTGGAGGTACACACCATCTCGTACCCCCAAATCTTTAATTTGTAGTGTTTGTAGCAAGTTAAGTAAATCATAGACATGTCATAGATGATTGTTGACGTCAGCATTACATTATACTACTACCTGACTACTTGTATCATACAAGTAGTCAGGTATAGTAGTCTTGTATGTAACTCGTTGGTTTCAGTGACGTCAGCAAAGTCAATTAGTTTTTAGGGTTCCGTACCTAAAGGTAAAAACGGGACCCTATTACTGAGACTTCGCTGTCTGTCTGTCTGTCTGTCTGTCTGTCTGTCCGTCCGTCCGTCCGTCCGTCTTTCCGTCTGTCACCAGGCTGTATCTCATGAACCGTAATAGCTAGAAGGTTGAAATTTTCACAGAAGATGTATTTCGGTTGCCGCTACAACAACAAATACTAAAAACAAAATATAACAATTATTTAAAAGGGGCTCCCATACAACAAACGTGTTTCAAAAACTACAAAGGAATTTTAATACGATGTGAGGTCGCTTCTGATTGGTCAAGTCAAATCCAGTTGGTCATGGAATTCAAAATGGCTGCCCCATCTGTCAAATATACTAGTCTGCCTTCACTGTCCAAAGAGTTTCTTATAAGTTTCAGATTTTCTTTGAATCAAAATTGTTGTAAACCATTTTAGGGTTCCGTACCCAATTGTGATAGTGGTACGGAACCCTTCGTGCGCGAGTTTCGCACTTGGCCGGGTTTTTAAACTAGTCTCTGCGGCGTCAGCGACGTGGATAATAAATAATATATGGAACTTGTTTGATTCGAAATTCATATTTATTGGTTTTTAATTTGAATCGTTTATAAATTATACATAACACGTGAAGGACTTGATCAATTTGATCCTATGTATTTTTATTTATCGACCTAACATAATCTTACCGTCTGAAACCTTAAGCTCAAAATACACGGGCGACACTGAGACTGCAAGTACTGCAACGTTCCCTATAGAGCCCTCACCAAGGAAATTCGTGCATTGTGTGCTTTAAGTGCATGCTCCGGAATTCATTCCGAAGCTTTCGTTATATAAGGTTTAGTTATAATTAGTTCTATAGATCGACATAGGTCTCAATAACAACATTTTTACAACCCAAAAATCTGTTTTAAAATCGGTTCAGCCGTTCCTGCGAAATAGGTTGAAGCCACTCACCCAAGCACTGATACCGTCTCTGTGGCCGTCGAGACTAAAGGGACGCCAACGCCATAACCTGAAGTCCTGACTAATTGCCTGAACTGTATTTCAACGCAGAGCCCTAACCGCTGGTTCTAGAAACATGTAATTTGGAGAGTGTGTTCTTTGTCATGTGTATCCACTAAGAAAGGAGTTTTAAATTCCCACAGGATCTTAACTACGCGGGTGAAACCACAGGACGCTGCTAGTTAGCTCATTTATCTGTCATCCGATAAAACTAGCTAACTGATGAAATTGATATTTAAAACGTTCACCATTTTAGACACAATGACTTTAGACAGAGTATTATCTATGTATTAATTAATTAAGTTAGAAATCATCGTGATTTCAGTACCTAATCTACAATCAACACTATATAGATAGGTATTTATTTGAGTCGTTAATCTAATCAGATCTTAATGGAACATTCAAACACTTTAAAAATCAATATCTGTAGAACGTCTAACATGCGTATCTGAGTGTCCACTTTAGACCACTTTGCGGGCTGAATGCGACTTTATATTATACTAGCTCTGTCCCGCGGTTTCACTCGCAAATTTTCCAAAAATCCTATCTTATCAGATGCCTACATCATATATAGAACAACACATTCTCCAAATTTCAGCTCTCTACTATCAGCGGTTTAGGATGTGCGTTGATCAGTCAGTCAGTCAGGACAAAGAATTTTTTTTGATAATAAAAACATAGACTAGATATAAGGTTTCGGGATCGATTCCCGCCTGGTGCAAGCATTTATGCTTAGAAATAATATTTTTTTTTCGGTCTGGGTGTCTCTCTATAAATAAATATGTACCCGTGTTTTTACAAAGGAAAAAAATTAAATTAAAAATTTAAAAAACCCCCGACTTAAAAAATGTTCCAAGTTAAAACAAAACTAAACTTTAAAAAAAGGCAAAAATAATAAGCCGAAAACAAATTTCATGTTTCTGAGTAGGCATGTGGTAGGTACCTTACGGTCCCGCGTCGGGGGACGCGGGAATGTGTCACAGAAGTTGATGGTAACCGACCCGTGCTTATAGTATCTAACGTTCCCGCGTCCCCCGACGCGGGACCGTAAGGTACCTACCACATGCCTACTCAGAAACATGAAATTTGTTTTCGGCTTATTATTTTTGCCTTTTTTTAAAGTTTAGTTTTGTTTTAACTTGGAACATTTTTTAAGTCGGGGGTTTTTTAAATTTTTAATTTAATTTTTTTATTTCACCCTTTTTATAACAGCGATTTTGATTAAACATGCATATTGTTGTCACAAAAGTTAAGTCCTTTCATTTGATACCCCACTCGGGTATATTTGAAAACATTCGGTTTTTATTTCCGAGTTTGACCCTACATATACTTTGAACGGCTAAGCCGATTTTGATTAAACATGCATATTCTTGTCACAAACGTCATGCTCTTTTATTTGATACCCTACTCGGGTATATTTGAAAACATTCGTTTTTTATTTCCGAGCTTCAACCAACATATATTATGAACGGCTGAACCGATTTTGACCAAACATAGCTAAGAACACTCGCGCAAAAGTCATCTATCAACTAAAAAAAACTACATTGAAATCGGTTCATCCGTTCGTGAGCTACGATGCCACAGACAGATACACAGACAGACAGACAGACAGACACGTCAAACTTATAACACCCCTCTTTTTCCGTCGGGGGTTAAAAAATAAATATAAGTATTATAATTTATATAAGTTGTCTAGTCACCGTAACAGAAGCTTAGTTGCTTACCACGGGGCTAGATGGCGCTGTAATGTTCTCTGAATTTATTTAGTATTTAACCCCCGACGGAAAAAGAGGGGTGTTATAAGTTTGACGTGTCTGTGTGTCTGTGTATCTGTCTGTGGCATCGTAGCTCACGAACGGATGAACCGATTTCAATGTAGTTTTTTTTGGTTGATAGGTGACTTTTGCGCGAGTGTTCTTATTTAAATTAAAGTTATCTTTACTCTAAACTTTAAATTATCTATACATATAAAATTCAAAGTCCTGACTGACTGAATAACTGAACTATATTTTAGGTCAGAGCCCAAACCGCAGGTCCTAGAGACGTGAAATTTGGTGAGTGTGTTTTTGTAGAGTGTTGGTATCCACTAAGGGTTTTTGTAAATCCCCGCGGGATCGGGAGTCACGCGGGTGAAACCGCGACACTCCACCAGTAGGCACCTAGCACAAGCCACGTAGTAACAACTGAACGACATCGACTCGACAATCGAAAGCAAACAGGTTTATCTAACTAAATTATAGAGAGATCGCAATCTAGATTCAATAATAAACAATTAGTACTTTGTTAGGTCCCTGATATGATAACAATACTGCATTGTTTTGCTATTTAGATAACGAACTATAGTTTGGTTTGTTCTTTTATTTATTTAACAGACTTCCAAAAAAAGAGGAGGGTCTTTTATGTTTTTTTTATGTATGTTTCCCGATTATTTGATTGTCAAGTGTGTGTTTTTAATGAATATCTACAATCTATACTTAATATTATAAAGCTGAAGATTTAGTTTGTTATGTTTGACCGCGCTAATCTCAAGAACCACTGGTCCGATTTGAAAAATTATTTCAGCGTTGGATAGTCCATTTATTGAGGAAGGCTATATGCTACTTTTGATCCCGATATTCCCACTGGATCGGTACTTGGGACATGGGGGTGAAATTGCTGGACCGCAGTTATAAATATTGGTCTATGCTACAATCTATACTTCTATACAGTCAGCCAGCCAGTCGACCGACTGAACTATACTCGGGTATAAACGGACAGCCTAAACCGCTGGTCTTAGAGACATGCAATTTGGAGAGTATTTCCTTTGTGATTCCATATTTTGAAAAGGGAAAGGTGTTGAAATCTTAGGTATGAAACTTATGAAAATCGGTACACATAGGGGCGGGATAGGAAATCCTAATTCTATCCTAATCCCGTTTCCTGCAGGACATGCGGGCGAAGCCGCGGGCAGAAGCTAGTCAATCAATAAACGAATGAAACACAAAGTTATCTAGTCTGTAGTAGATATACTTACACAAGACGAGGTATATATGGGATAGGATGAAATAGGTACCTAACTTCCTATGATGTAAACAGAATTTACGGCCCATCTGGGACCATTAACCCAATGATGGACGATGGCCGATTCGGAAGGTATATCTACTCCAGTCCTGGAAATTATGTTAGATAGAACGGATATAATGTTCACTTTAGTATACTACTAGCTGTGGCCTGCAGTTCCACCCGTATAAGTCCCGACTCCCGTAGGATAAAAAATAAACCATTTGCATCGTATGCCTACATTAGGTATATAAAGAACATACTTTTCAAACAACGCACTCTACTTAATATTATCAGAACTACGGGTCAGATTGCGTTGTAGATAATCATTGTTTTTAATGACCCCACGTTTCGGCAAACGGGTTACACCGGCCTTGGTCGCGAAAAGACACACTGAACCCTCTAATCAGTCAGGACAAAGCCTTTTATATTTATTGACTTAGCTTGTAGGTATTATAGGATACCAATGCCAACTGTCAGACAATGGTTACATACAACAACAACAACTCTAATCAAATCATACAAAGTTTGTTTCAGAAAATGCTTTTTACCACACTCTTTATCGTAAGCGGTCACCCATCCAAGAATTGTCGGTGCCAGGCGTTGCTTAACTCGCACGACTGTACAAGACTGCAGGCCTACCTTCTCATGTCATTTCAATAGGTATAGCTATAGCTATAGGCAGGTAGATATAGTAGTACAATAGAGGTATCTCTGGAAATCTCTCGAACAATTTACAGACGTACGTAAATGGAAAGACGAGATAGTGAGTAGAACGCGTGGGCGCTGCTGTTGTCTAGCTAGATAACACACCGTGATTTACTCCATACTCCATACATCTCCCTGTTACAGGTCATAAAACATCGTCTATAGGTGTGTAAAGTAACAGAAAAAGGACGACAAGTTTAAAACTTTAAAGAAGACTTGCAATCCAGTTTTCTCAAAGGATTGGGTGATGGAGTCGCAGGGCGTTGTTATAGTTTCAAATAAGGTAATTCATGATGATGTATGTAAAAGGTTAGAAAATGCGTTCTTTCAATGGCTGTAACGTCTGCGTGAGTGGCATGATGGCCCGCATGAGTTGGGGTATAAGGTTACCATATCGCAGAGGAACACTCGAGGTGCGGTGCGCGCTGCATTTGCCGGGGTCACTGTAAGAACAGGTGTCGCTTCTCCACCTACTTTTATCAGGACTGTCTGGTATCTTCCATCCACCATTTCAAATCTAAGATAAAAAAGCACGATGACAAATATGAACTCTCTAGTATGATACTCAGCAGTGGATTCTAATCTAGACTAATATTTTAAGGTAATAAAATAACTCTTGGTAGGTAAGGAAGTAATTCAATTACGAAATAATAGTGCTGGAACCACAGTAGGTACGCTCCTAATTGTTTCCCTACTTCGATTATTTTTCCTGAATCCCGATTCTGTTTCCGAATCCGAAGTTCTGATTTCGAGGGAATTTCGATAGGATATAGAACAGTCGTTTATTGGCTTGTCGGTGTGGTAGTTGCAAATAACTTTCGTTTTTCTAACAAATATTATAATTTCTTGTATGAATAGTTACGTAATACATGAAAAAAAAGTGACTCATCTAAAACCGGGCTCACACTAGACAAGTCTTTTGAACTGTACTTTACATCGTTCCAGTTACACTAGCAGCCCATTTCCATCTGTAATGTCATACTCTAAATTGACTAACTATACATATTTTTGTACATCAATAGTTTTAAGTGATGCTTCGCTAGTTTATGAAAAGCTTGCCTGCAAACTTGCGTATAACCTGACTTGTAAAAGTAAACTTGTTTATTGTAAACCAGGCATTAGTAAGTATAATGAAACAATTTTATCGTCTTTTTAATACAAATATCAAATGCTATATACCTAGACGACGTCGTTATTAGCTACTTAAACTCCAATTTAAGTATTTTGTGTAATCTCACACGTGGAGCTATAAAAGGCACCTACAATCTACCATGTCTTCTGTCTGTCTGTATTTACAAGTGTTTTATATATCAGTACTGCGTGGTTTACATAACGATTACAAAATCATGTGGAAGATTCATGGTCGTACAGTCATTGCAAAAACTGTACACGTTATTAGCTTAGATCGTCGTACAAAATGTGAGGGAAACATTGAGGTTGACTGTACTCGTCTACTCGAGGAGTGGGTGTACTCGCTCCACTACTTTACTCGCTGTGTGGAGAGTAGGTACTCGAGTTTGAATCAAGTTGAGTCAAGACTTGAGACAAGTGGGGCTCTCGCTCGGGACGTTTGGGAGTCAAGAGCGCGGAATTAGGAAGGTTTCAATTTCATTTGACTACACAGAAAGCTTTGGCTGTTGTTACTTTTTAACCCCCGACGGAAAAAGAGGGGTGTTATAAGTTTGACGTGTCTGTCTGTCTGTGTGTGTGTGTGCGTGTGTGTGTGTGTGTGTGTATCTGTCTGTGGCATCGTAGCTCACGAACGGATGAACCGATTTCAATGTAGTTTTTTTTGGTTGATAGGTGACTTTTGCGCGAGTGTTCTTAGCTATGTTTGATCAAAATCGGTTCAGCCGTTCATAATATATGTTGGTTGAAGCTCGGAAATAAAAACCGAATGTTTTCAAATATGCCCGAGTTGGGTATCAAATAAAAGAGCCTGACTTTTGTGACAAGAATATGCATGTTTAATCAAAATCGGATTAGCCGTTCAAAGTATATGAAGGGACAAACTCGGAAATGAAAATCAAATGTTTTCAAGTGGGGTATCATCATTCTTATTTTCTTTTCTCGTAAATATGTGAACTGTAACGTTAACAGTTTGGGTATGTCCGCAACGCAAAATATCGGCTCGCACGGCTTACAAGTAGAGATGGGCCGACTAGGGGTTCTGCCGACTAGCAGACTAGCCGACTAGTCGGTTCCAAAATTGCCGACTAGTCGGCCGACTAGTCGGCAACGCAGATCGTTATAAAACCCAAATAGGGTTAATCATGACCACTCGGCGATTGTTGTTAATTTTGGATAAATTTGCACTTCGAAAGCTGTAACGAAACTTCCAAAAAATGTTGAAATAAAAATAAAAGTTGGAAAAAAATATTCATGGAGCTGAAGCATAGTTATGATGACATTTCAGATGTTTGATGTTAAGATGATGTATGTAGGCGTAGGCTATGACGTGTTTTATATACGTTTTTATGGCTATCCACCTTCTTACTGTACTATTAATTCAATTAAATATTGGTTTTATTGCATAATTGTTAGTTGACGACTAGTCGGCATAATTTGCCGACTAGTCGGCACCTGCCGACTAGTCGGTTGAACTGCCGACTAGTCGGCTTTCCCGACTAGTCGGCGACTAGTCGGCCCATCTCTACTTACAAGTCATGTGCAAGTCGCAAAATATCGGCTCGCACGGCTTACAAGTACAAGTCATGTGCAAGTCGCAAAATCTTAGGTACCTAAATAATTCACAATTAAAATATTCATCTGAACATAACGTCTAGAACAAATACCATTACATCGATATTACATAAATTAATTTATTCGCATGATATCATCGCTCGGTACCATCATGGTGCCAGTGCGCAAAAACACTTCTGTTTTTATACCATCCACCATAAGTAGGTACCTATGTTCATTATGTAAATTACATATGTATGTACCTACTCGTATATATTATAGGTATGTATATGTCTAAATTAAAACACAGCCTAGAAGCAGCAGCTCTGGTGGTCATCATCTATTATATCTTATATCTATAAAATGCTTCGTCCTGACTGCTGATAGTAGAGACTTTCAGCAGTTTAGGGTATGCGTTGATCCATCTATACTATACTATATTATATTGGTAACGTGTATGTATGTATGTATATTGGGGGAAATCTCCGAAACTACTGGACCGATTTCAAAAATTATTTTACCAATAGAAAGCTACATTATAGAGGAGTAACCTGCTTTTGATCCCGATATTTCAGTAAATTTGTCAAATCTATATTTTACCTGACTACGGAAAAGGAGAGTTATGATATTATATGAGACGTGGTTTGGTTGATCACGTCATGTGGATAGAGGAGTATATATTATATACTTGTCTTGCTTGGATGCTTCTCAAAAATCTTTTATTAGGAGCAGGCACCTGTATTCCTGGCCCTTGTGGCGCCGCGGCGCAGTGGCAGCATTGACTCACAAGCCGCAGCGCAGGTTCGGAGCATGCCGAGGCAAAATTTAAGAAACTAATTTATGTTTCAAAACTATTTTTTTTAAAGTAACACCATAATAAAAGCATGAAATGTACTTGTATTTTATCAGCATCTAACTAAATTGTTTGTAATAAAACCGGGCGACCTTGAGGCGAACGCGCGAACAGGCTTTCAAGGTCCTCCAGATATGGGTTACTAGGTACGTATGTATACACGACGTACTACATGTATACAGTACAGCTGTGTATACACAATATATGCACTACATAATAAGTACATAATATTATCTAAGGGTCAATTCACACGTACCACAACCACACCACAGCCACAACCACACCACAACGACGCCACGTGGTCGGGCGTATATTTTGTATTGAAAATGAATACTTATTACAATTCACACGTACCACATTTTGCCGTTGTTTATCGACCACCTGTGTAATACGACCACATCGCAACCACATCGCGACGGCAACGCCAACACCGGCGGCGGCACCGCGGCCACATCGCCACGACGTGACAGGGTCAATTCACACGTACCACAGCCGCACCACATCGACATTTTGTCGGTACCACAACGCAACTGCAAAAAGTCGCTGCGACACTATTCACACGTAACCACAGCTTGACCACATTTTGTCGCTGCTACGTGGTGTGGTTGTGGTACGTGTGAATTGACCCTAAGTGACTACAAATACAAATTTTAATAATTTATACATAACTTAAGTTACATTACTTATGTAAAATAGGGATTGACAAAATGCTTTGTCCTGACTGACTGCGATCAACCCACAGCCTAAACTGCTGATAGTAGAGAGCTGAAAATTGGAGAGCATGTTCTTTATTCGATGCAGGCATCCGATAAGAAAGGGTTTTTGTTTTCCCACGAGATCGGGACTTATGACGTCAAACCGCGTGATACAGCTTGTATTTCAATAAACTTTCAAGCAAAGCCCCCGCCGCTATCTCCATATTGATTATTCTTTGCTTTGCCCATGGCTTGTATGCAAACGTGAAAGAATCCTCAAAAATACAGCGGTAAGTCCAAAGTACCTACTTATATACCTAGTTACATTGGTATAAACCAGGGTAGGTACATACTGATAGACTCAGTGGATGGAGAAATAAAGCTGTAATTTCAGAAGCAAGCTTGACCAGAATACATTTATTAAAAAAAATATGAAATATTTATCTTCGATTCTTACTCCCATCAAACGACCGAATCACTGAAAAAAAAAAACCTTGGCACAAAGAAAATCTGAAACATAAAATAAACTCTTTGGTAAGTGAAGGCAGACTGGTATATTTGACAGATAGGGCAGCCATTTTGAATTCCATGACCAACTCGATTTGTCCTCCTGTCCTTCTTCCTGTCCTGACTCGACTCCTTGTTATTTTTGAAACACGTTTGTTGTATGGGAGCCCCTTTTAAATAATTGTTTTATTTCGTTTTTAGTATTTGTTGTTGTAGCGGCAACCGAAATACATCTTCTGTGAAAATTTCAACCTTCTAGCTATTACGGTTCATGAGATACAGCCTGGTGACAGACGGACAGACGGACGGACGGACGGACGGACGGACGGACGGACGGACGGACGGACGGACGGACGGACGGACAGACAGACAGACAGACAGACAGACAGACAGCGAAGTCTCAGTAATAGGGTCCCGTTTTTACCTTTAGGTACGGAACCCTAAAAAGAAATATTGCAACCGTCGTTTAAAAAGATGAAAATCTAATAAAATTGCCAAATTTTGATTCTTGTGTTCTTGGATAGTATAAGAACATAATAAAGTAGCATTTACGCTCAAAAAGGGATACAACTGAATCCTTGCTTGTCCAGTGCTAGTGTGTTGTCTATTAGACTGAGGAGACTGATATGATGGAAAGAACACTGAAACTTATGCATAAAAAACTTGGTCAGCGCGAGTCAGCCTGTACCTACTCCTATACCTACTCCTTATTATTCTGGATCACGTAACTCTAGTACCCGCCATTATGTACGCTAGGACGATCACGTTTATCTAATTCGCAATGAACTGCCGTGAATTATTCATTTATTGGACAATTAAACAGAAAAACAAGTCATTTTAACTCTATTTTAGGTAAACGACTTGTTTTTAGCTGCTTCAAATATTTTGTCGAGTTTAAAACTGAATTTTACGTTTAAGAATGTTATGTACCTACATTGTACGTACATACATACCTACCAACTATGTTAAACGTGGTGAGACAATGTATTAGGTAACACAATTTTATTATTCAACCTGCAAAATGAATATAAATGAACCGTCAAGGTTATTAAATACTGTCCTTTTCAGGCAGGGTTTGAAAGTATAGTTTTTACAACATTTTGACTACCTATGTACTTTGATGTAACAAAGAACTGTGAGTCATATTTGTTTACGTTTATGTAAAACGTTGTCGTTAAAACGATCCATTACTTTGTACCTAATATGTCATATACCTCCTTATGTAATGATAATAAAACTTGTCTACGATAAGGTGATGACAAATAAAGTGTAACATTAGTCTAGAAAGTAATGTATGAACTAATGTGACGAGAGACACGACTACACTAGCTATAGCAATAAGGAAGGAGGATTGATTGGATACGTTTCACGTAAGACCAACTACGACGGGTGTATAGAGGAAGTGCAAAAAAAAAAGTATGGGAAACATTTTAAAACCACTTTTTACCAATATGATACAACCAAAATAACATAGTATGGTTACAATTCACAATACTACTTTAAACTAATCTATAAGAGAGAGCATCTCCCCTCGTCCTATGAGGAGCTGGCCTAGCTGTACCTGACGATCTTACGTCCGGGTTAAGTAACGCTTGGCGCGGTCATTACTTGGATGGGTGAACGATAATTTGTGTGGCAAAAAAATCGTTTTCTTGAGCTCCTCCGGGCAAGTTAAGCAGTTGGTCCTGATTGATCTTAGAAAGCAAACGTTAGGTCAAGTTAGAGGCCTTAGATCAAGCTGAAAACTCTTAACACCAGGAGAGCCACACACACCACTATACGATAAGAAGAAGAAAGCCTTAACTATGCATAACAGTTTTCCGAAACAGTTTTTGTTTACCAGTTTTGACCAAGAGCGTCAGTTTAACTTAGTTCTGACTGTAAGTCATCGGTCTAAAGCGATTTTGACCGACACGCTTGGTCAAAACAGCTTTCGAGTTTTGACTGTAACATATTACCTACACTTACAACGACTATCTAAATATTTGCGTTCTTCGTTAAAGGCACACCCTAGGTACCTAGTTCGCAGATAATATCTAACAAATCTAGACAATTGCATCGGCAAACTGGCCGATAGTCGGCGAGCAAACACGGGCGGGTCTGTTTGCGTTTCCTCGACGATACCCGGCAAGGTCAGCTCTATACTACACATGGCTCATGCTGCCTCGTCGAGCGATGTCGACTCAACACATCTGTGTCAATATTTCCAAAGATGATAAGCGAATATAACTCAATATTTTTGCCAAGAATTTATTTTGATCCGTTCAAATAGATTATGTATTTCGGTATGAAATACCTAAGCGTCCTTAAATCAAATATTTTTCTCGTCACGTCTCTTCAAAGATTCCTGAAATAGACTATAGCTTGTTTACTGAACGATCGATTCAATAATATTGGACCGAAAATATTCGTAGACGTACCTACCTACTTTGCCCGGCAAAAGAAAGAAATCTTCTTTTTTTCTTATAGTGTTATGTATGGATCACCTAGTGTTATAGTTTTCAGGTTGCCCTTAGGCCTCTAATTTGACCCGACGACTGCTGTCAGAGACAACAACCGGGACCAAATGCTCCAGAGAATGATTTTCCCACATAATCGGTCACCCATCCAAGTAATGACAGCACCAGGCGTTGCTTAAAGCCAGCATTACTGTGGAAAAGTATCTCCCGTAATATTTCAGCATGAAATAGTGTCCGCAGTCGGCGCCCACTCACAGAGCTTGTGTATTTAATTTTAGATCAAGTGTATTTTCTAGTAAACAATCCTCGAACAATGAACATCTCAGTTGATGGTTACATAAACAAACAGACTTGCCGATCAATGGGAAAGCAACGAGGTAAAGTTTCCATTGCAAAATATTTACACTATAGGATATTTAGGTGGATCGGAACGGCGCGGGGCGGCAGCGGGAGCGGGGCTAGGCGGTAGCCCAGAATAGATCGCCTCGCGGTACTGGAAATGTATCGATGGATTCAGAAATGGGATGTTATTGGGTTTAATTAAAGGCATCGCATTGAAGAACTAGCAGAGTCCGCGTAAGTCCCGATCACGTGGAAATTTCAAAAATCCTTTTTTAGTGAATACCTTCACAAAAAACACACCCTCTCTACCTTAGGACCAGTGCAGTGGTAGGCTGTGCGTTGATATACCTATCAGTCAGTTTAGACATTAAGAGGAGTATCAACGCCAACGACCTTGAAACTGAAAATCCCTGTCGGGCTCATCGAAAATTGTTGATTATTTCATGACAGAATGTCGTAGAACTTTTTTCTGTGCACAGATTGTAGGTGACATTGTTTCCTATATTTTGGTGTAGTTTTAAGACAAGAACCTCCTATTGGTGCAAATCCTATCCAAATTTTAGACAAAAATGTCTGATTTGGCTAAAATGTCGCTTCAATACGTTTCGACATATTTGTATGGAAACTGCACTAAAATATCGGAAACAATGTCGCCTACAATCTGTACACAAAAAAAAGTTCTACGACATTCCGTCATGAAATAATCAACAATTTTCGATGCACCCGACATGGATTTTCAGTTTTTCAGTATAGGGCCCTTAAATTATGTATTTAAACTTTAAAGAATAATAATCGAATCAAGATCTAGAACAAAAAGAAAGCTAAGAATAGGTGTTGAAATGATGAGATTTAGGTAATGAATATAAAATGAAGCAATCCGCGTCATGACGGCAGACAGAGCTCCACACGTGGAGACCGAGTGGCGCGCTGTTGGCGTGCGCGTGGGCAGGCCACAGTGCATCCGGTACGTGCCAGACGGTGAACTGTACCTAGACAGTATGTAAGTACGTCATTCCTAGGTAAATATAAGTTGAAGGGAACAGAACAAAAGAAAGAACGGAGTCTGTAGAAAAACACGATAGCAAGAATTTTATAGTTAGTAAATCAAGTGAGATAGTGATCGAAATCTAGTAATAGTAGGTACTATAAATAGTATATTTTATGATACTAGCAATATTATATAATATGTACTCTTGGTCTTTTGTAAGTACTTGCTGCGTACCACGGTTTCCCCTGCGTAAGTCCTGTTTCCGTGGGAATATCAGGATCAAAAGTAGCCTATGTAACTCGTCGAAAATGTAGCTTTTTATTGGTGAAAGAATGTTTGAAATCGGTCTGGTAGTTTCGGAGCCTATTACAAACAAACAAATAAGTATTTCCCTTTATAATATGAGGATAGACGAAGGAATGATAAAAGGTAGGTATAGTTTAATAAGATCCAGCAGAGTAGAGCTAACGTGGGCTGCTGTTAGTAAGAGAAAAGTTAAAACTGTGAACCTATTCTTTAACTAATTCGTCTCACCATCGCTTTAACGTCGTTAGATTTATCTCGAAAACGGTTTAGAAATTGTTGGTAAATTTGCATGAAATACAAACACTTCAAAAGCTTTAGCGAAACTCTAAATATCTAAAAATAGTTGAAACATTTTCGAGAAAAATCGAACGATGCTGAAAGTAGTTGAGATGATTTATACGTGGCCTGGAGTGGCCAGCCCAAATATCCTAAGTCAGAAATATCGGAGAAACAACCAATACAACCGTGTCACCATAATTCCCGTTGATCTACTGTATTAATAACTTGATCTGTGGCTCTCGTTTGCCAATTAAGTCTTACAACTGACGATCGATATTTAAATTGGTGTAGGTACCGTCCGACATCTTGACGAATACAATTTTTTAAGTTCGTTTAGAACAAAAAATAGTTTTAAAATATCAGAAATGACTTCAAAATAGGACATAATAGTGCCACCGACTTATCTGTTACAGTGACCGGCAGATAAGTTGAAAAGTTTTGTCGTAGAAGGGGTAAGTTTGCGTGGTACATTTTACATTCGCTTTCTATGAGAAAGAAATTCTATGAGATTCTATGAGATGAAATTCTATGAGAATTTTTTTACATTCGTTATTTTTTTTTTACCCTTCGTTTTGTTAATTTTTTTCTGACTAGTGTAGAAATTAAACTTAGAAAAATTGGAATATGATAAAAAAATAACGTTAAGGGGAAAGGATACCTACCTACGTATATTTTCCCCTTGAGGGCCCTATACCTGCTAAACTGAAAATCCATGTCTGGTTCATCGAAAATTGTTGATTATTTCGTGACGGAATGTCGTAGAACTTTCTTTTGTGTATGGATTGTAGGCGACATTGTTTCCGATATTTTAGTGCAGTTTCCATACAAATATGTCGAAACGTTATGTTTAACGGCTATAGGGCTCTTAAATGAACAATGACTAACACAGAGAATACCAACTGTGCGTAAGACACCACATTCTGATATCACCATCTTCGTAAAACGCCAACTTCGCAGAACACAACAAAACACGTGAAGCTACGTTAGGGTTGTCAAGGTCGAAATCCCTATTACCTACATTTTGCGCGCTACGAACCAAAATGGAGTTTTATAGACAAAAACACCATTAGGGTATCAAGAACCGTATTGTTACAGACAACCATGTTGTGATTCGTTTAAAGTTGTTTGTAGATTTTAGGGTTGCGTGCCCAGGGGGGTAAAAACGGGACCTTCTTTACTAGGACTCTACTGTTCGTCTGTCTGTCTGTCTATCTGTCACCAGCTGTGCATCTGGTTAACTGTGGTAGCGAGACAGTTGAAATTTGCATAGATTATGTATTTCTGTTTCCTCTGTAATAATAACAAAGAAAAACAGAATAAAATAAATATTTATACCCATACAACAAACGTGATATTTTTTTGATAATGGTACCTACGGAACCCTTCGTGCGCGATTCCGACTCGCACTTTGCTGGTTTTTTTAGTACGTACCGTAAACTAACGTCTTTGCTAAAGATTTCCTTGAGTTGTGAGTTCATGAAGCGTAAAAAGGTATGTACAGTGACCAACATAAGTGGATATCCACTGTAAAGTTATAAAATCAGTATTAGTAGCGCAGAGGTTCGTCTAGCTAACACCGTTCATAAGACACAGCCTGGCGACAGACAGACTGACAGTGGAGTCTTAGTAATAGTGTCCCGTTTTTACCCTTTGGGTACGGAACCCTAACAATGATTTCAGAGTTTTAGGACTAGAAACTTAAAGTTGAATACTATTAGAATCATAATATTGAAAGTTGAAACTGACACCGATGGATACCCACTATTGTGTTGCGGCTGTACCTCGACGAAGGCCGACACGTGCAGGGAAGTAGGTCTCGCTCGCCGCACTCGATACAAACGTTAAGTAGGTATGTATGTACTATAGGTTCCTTCCTACTACCTAGACTACCTACCTATAATACGTGTATACTGAGTACCGTGTTTAATGTTCCTTTCTGTTCTTCCTACAAACTTTACAAACGTTGTCGACTGTTTCCCCACCGAATAAAGACATTAGAGACAAATATTTATTTCATATTCTAATGTCTAATTCTAATTTTTCGTGAATATTTTATTTACGAAAATGTAAATGATTTATTTTTGCAACTAATTTGAACGTGGCGACTTTTTATATTTTTCGGGTTAATTTTTAGCCTACAAAAAGATTACATTTAGGTAATCCAAGAAGTATTAAGGCTCTAACTCACTAGGACACAATGGTAGCACAACCATTCGCTATCAAAAATGTATAGATACATACAACTTTATAGATGTTACCTTTCTGCGAAAGTGAATTTTACGAAATTGAATTTCTGCAACAGACCCCTCATATTATGGCCACCAATTCCCGTATTATCCTACTAATATTACAAAGGTGAAAGTAATTGTATAAGTAAGTTAGTTGTGTTTGTTACTCCTTGACGCCGAAACTACTAAACCGATTAAACTTGGTATGTAGATAGCTGGGGACTTGGATTAACAAATAGCCTACATTTTTCCCAATAATCCCGCGGGATTTGCGCGGATATAGTTTTATTTAAATGTTATTATCACGTGATTAACTGTAATTAAAACTTTATTGGATTTAAAATATAAAACCAAAGCTAAACTTTCGATTGCAGTCTAGTTACAACTGAAACGCAATTATATTGATAATGAAATCTAAAATTACAATCGGACCTGTGTCTGTGTCTGCTTGGTTGCCTAACCAACTTGACAATTCGTATAAATTTCTGCGTTAGTGCCAAAATGATGTTCTAGTAAAATAGGGCCTTTAATCATAATCTGTAAGCGTACCATCAATCTGTTAACTAAGTGCTAATACCAATATGTACACTGTATGTGTACTAACTACTAACAAACCCAGTAGTTGTCTGTTTGTCCTCGCCTCCACTCGGCTACACTCGCCACGCGCGCGCCGCCTGATCCGCAGACATGTGTATGTGACGTCACCTATATACTTACCTACCATATACATAGGCACCAACAAATAAGACTATATACTTATATAGTTGTGTATTGTGTACATATGAGATTACATGGCTAATGCTGAGATAAAGTAATTTAGTTGGTAAGTACCAAATGGAGACATTTACATCACACACCCTGTATTCTTTCGCCGAATGTGTTTAATAAAATGTGTGTAATTTTGCTAAAGAATCGATAACTAAAGAAATCTAAACGATATATATTATATCAAAAGATGGCTTACATTACAAATGATGAGGCAAGTATTTAGAGAGGGTTCAGTATTACCTACCTAGTTATTTTGGGCATCGATTCTATTGAAAACCAAAAATACCAATAATACCAAAAATTATTAATTTACTGCATTCTGAGTGCTAGGCTCCTTTTTTGGAAGTCGGTTAAAAATACATCCCGATCGATAACTCCTCTGTTTTCGTAGGTCGGTTATCTCAAAATTTTCGTTTTACAAGAAATTACTTACATATCAAAAGCTTTGGCAAAACTAGCAAATTTCCAAAAGTAGTCAAACCGTTTTTGAGAAAAGTCTTACAATGCCGAGACACTCTTGACCCCCACAAAAACATTTTCATGTAAAATGTAGCCAAGACGAGAGCGAGACCTTATGATGTGCACTATCAAAAAGTTATCAGATGTCCTAAAGAGCCAAGCTTATAATTCCACACGCCCCGAGTCCACAAGCACCTTACTTCACTATCACAATCTCAACATCTTAGCCAAATATGTTGCTTGGCCGTTTCGCAACCTTGCATAGGTATTTTATTACACAATACCTAAGTTCTTGCGGTGATAAAACGGCCAAGCAACATATTTTGGCTAAGATGTTGAGTTTGTGATAGTGAAGTAAGTTCCAAACCAAAGTTATGAGAGTTCAAAAAACCGACGAAACGTTTCGAGAAAAGGTGGGTAGTGCCCGTACGCTTCGCTGGCTCGTCTTGGCGGGGGCACTACCGTGCCCCCAGATACGTTTTGCTTACAGAATTCCCTGTCTTAGTGCAACAGCTCGGAATCCGGCGCCTGTTAAATTAGCAATCATTCATTATACTTACAATAACTGTTAATATAAAATGCAAACTGTCTTCAGAACGAGACATAACGACCAACATTTCCGCTGTCATCTCAACATTTCATAACAATAAATCGGAATACCGTTCCGTTTCCGCTGAACGAAACAATTTTCCGCTCCGACGGGAGACGGAGTCGGAGGCGGAGGCGAAGGCGGAGACGGAGGCGGTTCAATCGGAAATTTCTCTTTACCCTAAATTTTGGGGAGAATTTTATTAAAATCAACGAGCAATAGATTCGTAGAGATAAAATACTTAACAAAAATAGACTTTTCTTTTCTTCTTTTTTGTTGCGATGTTGGATAGAAATTAAACTATTTCTTTCGGTTTTAATCGCTTTGTTTTTTTATTTTTTGGCGAAACGTTTCGAGAAAATTTCAGACCTTTTAAATTCCTGAGGATTTCCTGATCTGTAAATATCTCGAAACGTCGGGCATTGATAAAATAAAAAAAAAACATCACGTAATTAAACCGGAAAAAATGAGTTTACTTATGAGAAGGAATAAATAATAGAGGGTTATGTACAAATTGCCTAACTTGCCTACTATGTAATATTTGGTGTGAGGCTTTGGTCGAGGCTTCGGCCTTAGTCGTAGCGCCAAGTTTCGCCATTAATTCAAGGGAGAATTGGGAGTATGAGCCTAGATTGAAGTTTACTCAATCTAACGACCAATGAGATAAGACCCAAAATTTTCTAATTTAGTTTGGGGTGAATAGCAGTAGGTACCCTATTACCTACCGTCCATCCATCGGCTCAAAACCATTTTTCTTCTTCTTAAGAAATGAAAAGAAAGGCAAGTCTGGTTGTTGTTTTTTTTAACTAAATCAATTTTTTTGACTATCAATAAAACCTAGTAGTACTTATTTGTATCTTATCTCTATTGTTTGTAAATTAGTATTTTATCTCTATTGTAATACCTAGAAATTTTCATTTTTAACACTAGAGCTTTTTTTTAAATTGAACCCCACGGAATGAAGCTGTGTAATGGGTGGTGATAGGGGATCGAGGGATGTTTGCATTTTGATTTCGTAATTATTATATCTCGGGGGAGGAACCGTTTTCTTGCTTTATATCATTGCCTTGTATAACTAACTGTACCTAGGTAGGTACAATTTAGCCGCGTTCCCATCGGGCAAGTCTTGCTTGCAACTAGGGCCAGGGATCGCGCCATATGTTCTTGAAGAAGTTTGTTCTAAAAAGATTGATATTTTCTGTTTATTATACATGAGCTATGTTGTAACCTCGCGGCCGGTCCTTTGATTCCCTGGTTACGGCCGGCGCAGGCTATATAATAAAAGTAGAACAGCTCACGTCGGGAACGTGTGTCTGTCTGTAGTTCCGCCGTCCACCGTCCGACGTCCGAAGCAACAGCAACAGATGGCGGCCATTACGGTGTTTACGACGCGCGGCCACTAGCGGGCCTCGAGCGCGGTGGACTGTCGGGGTAATGCACACAATCAATCACTGCAGTAAATTGTGAAATATAAAAAAAATGAATAAGTGAACCAACAATATTTTGTACTAGTTGGATTTACCCGCGTAAGTCTCGATCCAGAAACTTTTAACAATCCGGACGTTCGCCTATAAATTGTCGATCCAGATCTCCAGCTATCTGGATAACAAGTTTCATCGCGAACGGTTTAATAGTTTTTGCATGAACGAGTAACAAATATAATTCTTTACTTACTTAGGTACACACAAATATTCTAAAAACGGGATTTATCCATGTTAATAATTTCAACTAGAATGGTTGCGGTTTGTAGTGAAAACACCCAAGTCATTGTTATGTTACCATGAACCCTTTGTGCTCCACCAAATGGGACGCTTTTGTTTATCTTGCAACAGAAAAATACAGTTAAAGTACCTACCTAACATTTAGGAACGAACGGCTATTGCAACTAAAGTACCTATACCTACTGTTTTTAAAAATATATTTAAGGATAAATTGCCATAATGATTTGCCTCGAGCAAAAAAAAAACAAACTCCAGTTTTTGCGTCTTTTCATAATCACATTATTTATTGATATCATCAAAATATCACAAGGCGAAGCAATCGAATACCATATAATACTACGCTCTATTGTTTATTAAAATGAAAGCTTCTAAAACTGTTTACTTCCCCGACAGTACACGTACCATACAACTTTAGAACGAAACTAAACTGACAATCACGATTCTCCCATACAAACACAAATACAACAAAATTCAATCTTATTCCCTTCACATAAGGTCTAAATTAGTTGTAACAAGGTAGACGTGTAGACATATCGTAAACCATTTCCCTTTTGTTATTTTTTGTAAAACCGTTGTCAATTTTATTGTCTCTTTTACGATTTACATTAAAATTGCCCTAATTTATAACTATGGGATATAAAAAATCAGTTTGCAGTTTTCTTTTGTGTTTAGTATTTAGTTTATTAGCGGTTTGTATGGAAACTGGTGACGTTTAGTGGATGGTAATAGTTAGTTTTAGTGACAATAATAATTTCAACGCAATAAATAAAGAACCAGGAGTCATACAAGTCGTACTTACACTACAAAGACAGAATAGTACCAATAAATTAAATTGGTCGTAATTATTTCAAATGCAAAGTCTTGGGTACTTCCTAACTATTTCATTATTTCCACCCTAATATTGGGGTAGCTTAGATTTTTTATTCACACCGAAGAAATATTTGATCTCCCACGATACATTGGTTAGGGAATAAATTCAACTGCCTTTAGTATAACTTATATCTTTTAGATCTTCTTCCCTATTAGCTAGGTTCCCGAGATGTCGTCAAGTTGCATCGCGTCGCCCGAGTCGCCCGAGTCGCCCGAGTCGCGTCGGTCGCGTCGGTCGCGCTCGCTAATAAGTGTCCCGTTTCATGATTACGATACGAAGGTTGGCTGGAATCATAAAATGCTAACGAAGTGTCACCCTCGTGGTAACTTTACGACACCCCCAGCGAACACTTTGGGACTAAATTGCCTATTTTGAATGATGCCTGAATTAATTATAAACCAGGGTTTTTAATAAGTAGGGTATATACCTATCAACATACTATACATATTACTTATGAGTATATAAAACAGTCAGGAGAACGCTCTCTGTAAGTTTTATTTCACAAATCTTGGTTACAAAAATATGCTTCAAAAAATTAACTAAAATAAAAAAAATTAAAAAAGAATAAGAATTCTTGTATAAGAATTGTAAAAATTACATTTCTGTTCCATTTCAATTATAACTTACTTGCAAGTACACTACAATCGAAACGTCATTGACTTTCAATAAAGGAAAATTCAAAAATGTTGGAACTGCTCTCGAGACTTTTCCATACATTTTCGATTTCAGCTCAGTTGCAATTTGACATGAAATTTTTGTCAATTCTAATACCAGAATAGAGGGGCACAAGGGCATGAATCCCGGAATCCCGGGATATCGTAATCCCGGGATCTCGGACGCAAAAGTTCGATATTATAATCCCGGGATTGAGTGATCCGATATCGAGATTTGAGCAATTTACTATTTGAGTATAAATTAAGGTTTTTAGCTTTATTTTTCCTCATGGAATGATTGAATAGAACTATTAAAATTAAACCCAAATTAGTCTACCCCTGAGGAAGAGATCTGTCAATATTTAAAAGCGTAGGGAATTGGTCAAATGTTTAAAACAATAAAAGTAACGTGATTCATTGCAATTTTTAAAACAAGTATTTTTTATACAAGCTTGCATGCAAAAATTTTCTGCTAACATCATTCTAGTGTTGCGCCTAGAATTTGGCGCGAATTTAGACACTTTCGGGTTTAGGCTATTTGTCCTCCATATTTTCAAAATGATGGGGTGGACGGCCCTCGGGGTAACTTTTTTACGTAATGAAACCACAAGAGTCTTAAATATATTAAATATTTTAGATTTAACACATTTTTATTGTATTAAAATCGCCTTTTTAACGATATCTAAAATCCCAGTATCAATCCCGGAATCCCGGGATTGAGCTCTTAATATCGATATCGTCCCGGGATTGAAAACCTTCCGATATTGCATGCCCTAGGCACAACGTTGCTAACATGGTGTGATGGTGCTATTTGGGTATACTTTACATTTTTGAAACAAACTGGCCAAAATTATGGCTTTGCTTGGCTTAATGTTTTTTATTTGTTTATTGGTAAAAAAAGATATTACATTTAAAAATTTGATCTAAATAACGCCAGGAAACTCAGGCCATACGATTCCATCTGCTTTGTGATATCGCACACCACGGCCAAGGCTGGATAAGGTTGGATGTTAGCCAACATGTAATGGACGCGGCGTTGCATATAGGTACTATTAGGTACCTAAATACTCGTAGCCCTTTGTTCTTAGATACCTACACGTTCGAGTGTCAGAATGTATGAGAAACTTCAGGTTTCAGTATCTAAGGCTGGTAGCCAGATACCTACATCGAACTAACTAGCACGGATTTGTGAGATTTTTTATTGCCATTAATTGCTAATTCGTGCTATCCATTTGCATCCAGAGACACACAAATCGAGGTGGAGTCCAAAATGTTCATGAATGTTTTATGTATACCCTGTGTGTATACCTAACTAACAAAGACCCGCGGCTTGGGCTCCCGTAAGTGACTGGATGGATGGAAACCCAAACATCACAAAGAACACATTCTTCAAATTTCAAGTATCTAGGATCAGCGCGAGCGGTCTATGCTGTACGATTTCAGTCAGTCAATTAGTCAGGACTTTGAATTGTATATGTATAAATAGAGGAGAGAAGCCGGTGCGGATCGCTAGTGTGTAAAGAAGTGCGTACGTGATTATGTTCAGTATTTGGTGGATATATCGGTGGTTGGTGGGTGATGTGATAAGACATCGGCTCTCTGTACTGTAATACTGTAGGTACTGTACCTACTGCATGTAGGTCACATATTGTTTCACGGAATATACTTGACTTTTGTTCGATACACTTCTCATTAAACTAATCAACATTTCCTGTTTTCGTTGTTACGTTTATGACATCGCATCGATACCTAAACATAATTTGTATTGCAAACGACTTTTTTCCAACGTCCGACGTTTCGAGGGCTTTACAGACCTCCTGTTCACGGGGAGACGAGTTACTTTCAGGAAAACCAATCAAAGATCTGGACACTCACTCACATTCAAACCCTCAGTTAGTGAAGGTAACGTAGTTCGAAACACGATTTTAGAAAATTTTATAGTTTTTTAACTATTTAAGGATATTACAGCTTTTCTTAAATAAGAGACAGTTAATTATTTGAGTTATATATTTAAGAAATGCTTTTAAAAAAAATGCACCCGATAGTTGACAGGCATTTCTTCAAATAATCAGTCGTCCAAGTGTAGGAAACACTTTAAAAAATAAATTAAGAGACGGTTGATTATAAAAAAAGTCCAAACGTAATATTATAAATCCTTAAAGTTGATAACCTCTTACTACAAGAAACAGCTGAGTTTCGAGTATAAACATTAGATAAATTCAACATTTTCTATTTTTTGAAAATCTTGAAAGTTCAAATTAGCAAAGTAGTAGAACAAAAGTTGTTTTATTGTAGAAAGCGAACGTAAATTCACAATTTATTGCACATAATTAATGAATTTAGATTAATTATCTTAATGAATATTGAAACGTACATAACTAACCAACATATAACATAACAGCATAACACCTAGTTTGCTCACGTGTGTCACACTACGTTCACCCATTGATCACTATAATCTGAACAAAGATTATCTTCTCATTAAAATATCACGTTTCTTCGAACGAAAAAAACAATGTTTTCCTTAATCATGTTCTAAATAATCTTGATAAATTAGTTTCGTTCAAATATTTAGGTAGATACCTACACTACACTTGGATAAAGATAAAACACTGTTGATGTATAAACAACATAATAATTATATTAAAAACTTCTTCAAACCATTATTTTTATCTCAGGTTATCTTGAAACTTGTTTCTGGTTCTGGATGTTTTCTCAATGTACCATATATAGGTAAGTAGGTGCGTATTTACAAAATGAAAGGTATTAGGGTAAATATCTCCGTTGTATATAATAATATGATATGATATAATATGATATGGTGTGGGACGCCACGTGTGTAAATACTTTTGCGGTGAGCCACTTGTCGCGTACATCTAGGGAGGCAGGGGCCGCTGCAGAGGTGGCCGCGGCGTCCAAACACGTCAAGTATGCTCCTCTTCAGCAGCGTTACTTGTTTGTCCCTTTTGCTGTTGAGACTTGTGGGGCTTGGGGCAGTGAGGCCATCGGTTTCGTTCGGGAGATCGGACGTCGGCTCAGGGCCCGGGGGTTGGACCAGCGTGCTGGTATGTTTTTGGTTCAGAGATTGGCTATAGCCGTTCAGCGGGGGAATGCGGCGTGTGTCCTGGGGTCTTATGGGTCGGGTGCGTCGCGGGGTGGGCTCTTTGATTAGGTTCAGGTTCAGGGTACGGGATGGGTAGTTTAGTACTTAGTTATAGTTATTTTTAATGTATGTATGTATGTAATTGGTTCCTTGTTTATGTGGTTTTATTTGCTTAGTTTTAGTTTAGTTTTAGTTTTGTGTTTTTAATTTAGTTGAATTTTTTATTTGAGAAATGTTTACTAAGTTTCATAATAATAAATAAATGGTATAATATGATATGTCCGTATAATATATCCGTTGTCAGGTACCCTTAGTATAAGTCTAGTTGCATAGTTAGAATCTAGATTGCGCTGTGTGAAACGTCCTGCAATATACATATATTTCTTTATTATTGTCTTCCAATAGCGAGTGAAGACCTAAAACGTCACATAATCTGTTCCAATACTTACCATTAGGTATGATAGTGCTCAAACAATGGGCTCGAGTTTTCAATTTGAAAAATAAGATACTTCTAAGCGACTATGGACTATAAGATGTATCTAAATAAATTGGCGATGCGACTGTACCTACCTATTTAATTATTTTATAGGTACTCTAATATTATGCCAAATATGTTTTATCTCTTTACCCACACGTGTACCATCACAATGACATTATGAATATATTTGTTGTTATCTCTCAGTTATCTGTAATATCTAATACCTAGACAGGAGGTAGGTGTTGTTTGTTTACCCGCCTCCTTGCTGTGTCTAGGTCATTCAACGGTGACAAATATATTATAGGTAATCATGATGATAACAGAAAAATGCAAAGAAAAGATGACATGTAGGTTTATAATTTTTGTAGAACTCTACTTTGCTCTACATTAGGAAAAAAGACAACAATTTTAATTTATATATAAAAATAAATGTTCTGGCTGGTTGACCGAATGACTCAATGAACTATAGGTATATCAAGACTTTAGATCAAGACATACACTAAGAAAGGATTTTTCGAAATTCCAACAGGATCGGGACATAAGTACCTAAGTACTGGTGGTTATGTATATATTATGTAGGTAACTTATGTAGTTTGTTTTTTAGTAGCAATTAAAGTAACATCCAATCATTACATAACAATAAAAAAACCTATAAAATTGTCGTTTTGAACGTGGATACCAATTTTGTTTCATTAACCCGCACTCAAAGGCCTGTTTCCTTTGAGCCCGGCATGCACAAAGATTAAACTCCTGCTGTAATTACTGGCTGTTACGTCGAGCGAAATTCGTCCTTATTGTCGGGCAATTTGTTCACTAAATAAATGAAGGTATAATACAGCCCTTAATTACTGATATGCAATTAATTATATTTAAATGAATAACATCGTTTCTTATGATAAAGCTTTCAGAGGAAAGTCGAGTTTTAATGAAGTCTTCAGAGCGTAAATAGATATCTAGAGGTAGGTACCTACTCTGTGACTTTGTGGAAAATTTGTACTAAGTTGTACTTTAGGGGATTATTTCATACACGACTCTCTATCTATCTATATGAAAAGAAGAAAGGAGACTAACTTTGGAAAAAAAGCTCTGAGAATGTAGTTTACATGATTATGTTAGGATTAGTGTAGGATTAGGTTCCGCAAAAAAATAACAGTTTTTAAATTCCAAAAATAATGTAATTTAGTGACAGAGATTTTAGCTAGCCCTCTAACTTCACGTAACGACTATTATCACAGAAAACAACCGGGATCAACTGCTGTAAGAGTAGGAACGTGCGTTCCTACTCTTCCAATGCACAGAGCAGCTATACGGAACATGGTTTTTGGTGAAATGATCAGCGGGTACAGTTAGGCCAATGAGCTCCGCAATTTTATTTTTTTGTTATTCAAACTTAAATTAAATTTTGTAGTTCCAAATTACCTCTACCTAAGTTCAAGTAAATGTTCTCTATTGCGCTTAGTTTATTAATAAATTGATATAAAAAGCAGTTTACGAAACAGTTAGATTACAGTAAGCCGTAGATAAGGTTGCAACTGAACCCGCCGGGTCAGTGACCCGACTGCAGCGATAGAGTGATAACATCGCGCTGATAACGCGAAGGTCGATGCTTTCCTAGAACGAGGGAACACACGGACCGACCGAGCCGAGGGCGTTACCTGATAATTAGGTACCTAGCTAGGTTTAACTTACATGCATAATTTTATTAATAATTCAAGATAAATTGATTTTTAGATAATAAATGTCTTTGAAAACTCCGAATTGCAAGGCGGGCTCGCTTCGTTTTTTGAAAATAAAGGCAATTGTAGATTTATTAGTCAAAACTATATAAAAGGACAATTTAAGGTCAATTACCTGCAACTCTCAAAACAGCAGTTTTTATGCAAACTTTAAATTCAAAATTTTCGAAAACTTTTATATTAGAAAAAAAAAGTAAAGAGTTGTTTGCCTAGACGTGTATTATAACGTGGGTATATAAGCAGTTACACCATAAACCCGAGAAGTCCATAAAAGTTAGAGAAAACATCGTGAGAAAACTCCTTAGTTAGCTCCGGACGTATTTACCTGTTCTTTCCTCTGGGCATGGCTGACTAGACTGCGAGGGTGGAATAAGTGCTGGGCAAGGCTACTCCAACTTATAATGTCCCAGGTACTAAATCTAAAAATTGATGAAAATGCCATAAACCGGACAACAGGACTTGCCTAGAAGATACCTTCCAATTCGCTCTAGACTTGAAGACCCCAAAGTTATTGTAGCTTGTCATGTACAAAATATTATGCCTTACCTACTGCCTACCTACCTAATTAAAACGAATCGTAATATAAGATACGATTCATTTTAATACAAACACGAAAATATAAGAGGGTTTGACAAATGCGATACCTTTCCATTAGGCCTTTCCCTACCTATCTACTGTAGATTCTATTGACAGGCAAAATAAAAAACGAAGTTAGGCAAAACTACTTATCCTCAATTGGATAGGCGAGAGAAAGGAACTGTGTCCTGTCCGGGTATCAAATATGCACGAGCTAGGTCCGAGCCGAGCATTCGACCACTACGTTAGAGGCATCTACTACGGAAACCTACTTCAACTTGACATCGAATTTATATTGTAATCAGATTTCAACCTTATGTTAGAAGTAAAGAAGAAAAGCCAATTGAAAAAGAACGAATAGTTACAATTCACTTATCAAAATCGGTTCATCCGTTTAGCAGCTAAACTTTAGCCCCAACGAGGTTACAAAGTGGTCGCGTACATATACCTAACCTATGCGTGGAAAAACATAGCCTTTTCGTAGTCGGGTAAAATGGATCTGGGGGCACGGTAGTGCCCCCGCCAAGACGAGCCAGCGAAGCGTACGGGTACTACCTACCTTTTCTCGAAAGGTTTCGTCGGATTTTTGAACCCTCATAACTTGGGTTTGGAATATACCAGATGAATGTAAATCACGGAGAATAATGTCAATAGGGGACTTAATAAAAATACACAGTTTCAATTACATAGCTCCTATAGTTTAGATTTTATTGATATCTGAAAACCCCCGATTTCGTCACTGACTCATTCACTCACTCACTCACTCACTCACTGATGATCATCAAAATTCAAATGGTACTTCCCGAAGTCCTAGACAGCTAAAATTTGGTATGTAGGTAGGTATTAGTACACAAACAACTAAAAAATTCTAAAAGTTGAAACTTTCACCCCCCAACCCCTCAAATTAAGGGATGGCTATTTGTATGAGACTTTCGCAAATTTTGATGCTAGAGGTACTACAACTTCTTATCTGGGTTAAAAATAATAAAATACAGAAAACCAGGATTTTTAGTAATTCACCCTCTACCCTTTAAATTAGGGGATGGAGTTAAGCGCGCGCACTGCACCTAATGTTTATTAAAGGTGCTAAAGGTATGAAAATTGATTGATAATTAGAAAGGTTTACCGCTGTCGTACAGTGATGGATAACAAGAATATTTTTAAAAGTTCTTTCGCTATCCGCCAGTGGTGGCCAAACGACTTGTGAACAGTGGAAACATCGTCCTAAACGCCGTACCTACGACCTTAATATATATTTTTTCTCTTTTTCATTTCCAATAGGTCGTGAATTAACGACTAACGATATATGGGCTTGGCCGTTTATTTAGGTACCGCAAGAACAATAATTGTTTATAAACAGAAAACCCATGCATGGTAGCGAAACGGCCAGCCATATATTTTGGCTAAGAAGTTGAGTTTATGAAGTAAGGTGCTTGTGGAGTTGGGGCGTGTAGAGTTATAAGCTTGGCTTTAGGTACATGACATCTGATAACTTTTTGACAGTGCCCATCATGATCTCGCTCTCGTCTTGGCTACATTTTACATGATGCTTTTTACTAGCTTACGGTATTTGTGTCCGCTTTTTGGGCATAAACATATTTTCTCTAACGTCTTTATCCATGGAGGAAATAGACGACTACGTTTGTAAAGTTTGTATGGTGAAAAGAGTAGGTAGACTTATCCTTTTCCTGTGTATGACGTCCGCTTAAAACGACGTGCTTGCCACTTTCCTCCGATGACGGTACCTACGGATCCTACTGTGCAAGAATAGCACCAGAATAAGGGTGTCGGTCTGTAATCGGATGCGAAACACCAAACCTGGTTATTTATTTACAAGTTCGCAAAGAGCTTTCCAAGTTCTGGAAGCTTTTAAGACTTGTTTAAATATGAGAGCTTATTGTCTACTATGTTTGGTCAGTTAGCCTCGAAACGTTGCGCTCAGGACATAGCATAGAAGAAGAAGTAGGCAGCATCTGAACTGCTGTTCTAAATGACTGTTTTCGCCAAGCCCGGCCTACTAAGGTCATTTGCATAAATACAGTTGAGTTGTATCCATTTGTCTATATAGGTACTAGGTACCTACTGAAGAAGGTTCGAAAAAAAATTAAGGTTACCCGCTCGTGCGAGCGTATGCGGGCGACCACGATCTTCCGATTGGTCTAGCTAGGATCAAAAACCTAGGTAAATAAGTACTTAGATTCTGACTTTTTGACTTTGATTGAATAGTAGACGGGAAAATATACATAATATTGTTAAATTCGTGGGCTTTTTCTCGGGGCAAATAGGAATCCGTTAAACCCGTGTATACCTATCGATGGTGTAATGGTTTAGCACGCTGCGGTGTCGGCACAGAGACGCGAGTTCGTTCCTTGCCGCGAGTAATTTTTAGAAGATATATACTTATTTCCTTGAAAATATTTCTAGCTTGATTGTGAAATGTCAAAAACTTGAATAGGAAAAATATAATACATACCTACTTACCTAACTCACACATTTAGGTACATTTCATAATTCAATTTTAGTTGTAAAATCTGTTGATGTTGTTATAATGTTATCTAAATGTAACATAATCGTCAAACAACTGTGTTTTCGTTTGTTTATTTATACCTACCTACCTACGTGTACCTACTTCACGACCGCCATGTTTGTTTTCACAGCCATCCTGTTCCATATAATTTCATGCAACATCTGAAATCTTCAGTAGAAACGTCTTCATTACATCTTCTTAGAAATTACAGCGTGCGACAAGGATCATACATACTCTACCGAAATACAAAAAAATAGGAAGTAAGTTCATGCACATAGGTACTAGATACTCAACCTTATAGTTCAAAGTGTAGGGTTCAAAATTACTTGATTTTTTGGATATTTTGGGCCCTTTTGTACATTCTTTGTTCTACATGTCAACTAGTACTTTCCTAATCTAAATTTTAAAACATAACACATGGAACTTCTTTATCTCCACACACAAATTCCCACTCTATTTTTCAGCCAATAACGTTTGAAATCATTAATTTTTTTGTTATAAAAATACGAACCGTTTTAGTTGCGGATAGACGAATGTCAAAACTGGCCTTCAAACGTTGCGAATCGTTATGGAAACACTTTACGTAGCCTTTTGCTCTGGGGCCGTTCAAGAATTGCGTAAGCAATTTTTTGCAATTATGACACCCACCTCCTAGGCCTAGTCAAAAGCTCTTACTTCTCCCAATATTTTCGTAAACACTGGTTTGCAATAAGTGTTTAAACCAGAATCGACTGAATTTTGTAGGGAATCCGGAAAAGTGACAAAAATACCTACTTATACTGCGGTTGTAGTTATCATCCAGGCCCCCAATCCCTCATGTCATTAAAAATAAGCAACGAAAGCGCACCCCCACTCTGTCATGCTTACGTAATACTTGACAGCTCCCTATGTATTTTACAAAAGTCTTTTCATGACGTTTCCTAATGTTTGCTTCAATTTTGAGATTACAATCCTTAATTGAAACTAATCGTTTTAGTTACGAACTTTTAATATAGAAACCCAGCCGAAGCTCTAATTTCATTTTAATTGCATGCACTTTTAATACCGTCATCTACTTGTCTTTTCCGACGTTGAAATAAAAGTATTTGTTTTGTAATATTATACTTTAAGTCAAGTGGGGAGGGTTCATTGTCAGTAGACAGTATTTTTTTATTAATTGAAAAACCGAACAAGAATTATGAATCTTATCACTGCAGCTATAAAGTCTAGATTTCAACTGCATTATTTTACTAAATTAGTATGTAATGGTTATGGGAATCTCGACTCTGTGTCGTACGAAAATTGGTGTCGTTTTGCTATCGAATGTAGGAGACAACCTTACAAGTTATGGAGTAGTAGGTAAGTAGGTATGTATGTAGGTACTCGAGATATAATGTTGACAGACGACTTTGCTCGCTATCTGGCGGGATAAAGAATACAGAGATTATTTGATAGTTCATTAATTACGACATGATACCACTTTGATAAATATAAATATTTACGGATTCTTATGCGCTACAGTTTCAACAAAAAATGTAGCTACTACCATAAGCAAGGGTGCTTCACAATGTCCTATTGAATTGAACTGAACAAAACTCAGACTGAAGATTGAAACAAAAACAATAGATGATTGATATTCCCGCGGGATCGGGACTTACGCGGGTGAAACGCAGCTAGTTTCATATAAAGGGTAGGTATAATATAAGCAGCAGGAATAGTCGCGTCGTCTCGGGAACATCGTTCCGGGAAGTTTTAAGACGTTGTTGTAATTGCGTGGATATTGTGACACGTTTATGACGAGGTTTAGCACCGCGCCCGCGCGTCGGGAAATTCGCGCGAATGTTCCTACTGTGCTTTATTATTACTAAGTCATCTAGCGCTCGCTCGAGGGGTACAAAATACAACCACTGCGAAACAACTAGATACCTCGGCCTTTTGCCATTGTTCAACACATTATTTAGCTGCGTTCCGCCGCTTTATTGTGAGCGGTGTTGGTCTAGTGGTAGATACCCCCGGCTTGCATTCCGAGAGTCGTGGGTTCGAATCCAGGCCGACCGCGCACCAATGTCTTTTTCTTTAAGAAAAAGATATGTGCGCTAATAACATCGCTCTTACGGTGAAGGAAAACATCGTGAGGAAACCAACATATCCTAGGACTCACCACGGTCCGAAGACATGGGATATTCAGTGTTTTCTATGTATCATATGTATGTATTTACAAAAAAAAAAAATTTATAATATGTAGTATATCCGTTGTCTAGTTCCCATAATACAAGCCTAGTGCTTAGTTTGGGGCTAGATTGCGCTGTGTGTAGCGTCGTGCATTATTATTATTATTATTATTTATCAGCATAAGTTCCGATCCCGTGGGAATTTCGGAACACCCTAAATCGTATAAAGAATAATCTCTCAATTTTAGCTCTGTACATAGGTACTATCAGCGGTTTAGGCTGTGCGTCGATCCAAAACACACAAGCACAAAAAACATTTTGTAAATAAGTGTAGATTTTTCTTCTCTGATTTATTTTACAATACTCAGTTTTATTTAAGTACTACACATCAGTCGTAGTGATATAGGTCGGTAAGTATATATTTAAAATGCGTGCAATGAGCTATTGAATTTAATACCCATGTTGCGACCGTCTTGAAAAATCTCGAGCCTCCGAGAGATAGTTTAGTTAGAACTCAGCCAGCCAGCACCGTATGCATGATCTATGATTGTTTTTGTGCGAAGCGAGTTGTCTAGTTGAAACGAACGATTTGTAGAACGTTAATTAAAATGTTAAAAATAATTGGAGACGGTTTAATCGTGTATGTTTGAATGGCGTTACGTTACGTTACATTACGTTACTGCTGAGTCAGGCGCCTTAACTACACTACAACTTAGGTAGGTAGGTAACTGCAATATCAATCAAAGGGCTTTAATTGAACATTGTACTCGTTGATAACTACGGACTGTTCGACTGACTGTAAAAAAATGAGAATTGTCAAGATAGGACAGTCATACCGAAAATAACGATCTACCTTTTTTTTCAGAACATCCGTCCTGTTTTGACACCCAACAATTAAGATGTAGGTATAGTGATTATGAAAATAAATTTCAAACAGCTAGAATTGAACGTATGAAAGTTATTTGAAAGTCTCAATTCACGTTGAAAGTGGCTAAAACATTTACACGAAACGAAACGAAACATATACGAAAATACTTATTTCTGGGTTAGGTCGTTTTCATCAAACTACGTCTAATTACAGAAAAGAAAATGACAGTAGAAAGTTATTAAAAGAAACAAGGAAAAATACCAACATTGAAAAGTTTTGAATTGTCACCTTTTTGTATTTAATTTTCTTTGAAAAATTCAGGTATTTTCCTTAAAATCGGAATGTTCAAAATCTCCAATTAGAGACATCTTTCAGTTTGTTTTATTTTAGTTTACTAACAGAAAATTGTAATTAAAGTTAAAATCATTAATAGTTCGTTAGGTAGTGAGTACTTACTCTATACCTGTTATAGGTAGGTAAGTATATAATAATATATCATAATAATGAACCCCCAGGAGGCACTATCTCCAAAGTTTCCCAACAAGTATCATCAGACAGATATCACACCACATCAGTCCATCAAGCGACGCGACCGACGCGACGCGACCGACGCGACGTAACGCGCGATGGCTTCCCCGATGTAGAGATACAACACCCATAGATACACCCCTCAAACTTACATGATTACTAAACGTTACCTATTCGCCCATGAGTCATCACCTATTTACATTCTCCCGAGCCTTATTCCAGTAATTTGAAAGAGGTTTTTTTCTTCGAGATGTCCTGATATGAGGATCTCGAAGAGCTCTATTACTTCTGCAAAGAAAGGTACACGATAAATGGTTTCTGAGGTGTATTAGTATTTTCTAGTTTGACACCTGTCACTCAGATTTTTTAATTGCAATCGTTTTTTTGTTTCTATTCCGATCGTCTTTTGTTTTTGTTTTGATCGTATTTTTTAGTGGGTAACGTAGTCTGTTCATATCAAGAAATCATTCTAGATTTTTCATCGCCGTGGTGTCCTCCATGGGTTATAAACCGTTATAATCATTTGCTAATGCGCTGAAGCGATGTACCCACTAAAACAGCGTTCATAGTAGTTCGGGTATTAGTGTGTTATCTCTACACAGCACCCCTAGAAGTGACTCCGAGATTGTCACTCGATACGGCCTCGCGCGCGTCACCTCTCACCGCTAATGATGATGAATGGACCGACCCCGTCTCGTGACGTGGCTGAAGGGTTGTTGGCGAGGAATGTCGCGCGACAACGCGGGGTTTGTTGGATAAATGTTTACTTGCACAAGTTTAATTACTTTGTTAAATTAACGATCCTGTCAGCCTCCTGTGATGTGGGTGCTATCGTGCCGAGCTGGAGACTTATTGAAGCTTCTATGCGTCTAGTGTCACGGGGATATGGAGCCGAGGACCTTTGGAAGGCGCGTGCGGAGCCGAAGCCAACACAGAGGTTTTTTTCAATATCAAAATTCGCAATGTATGAAGATACCCTTAGATGAAAACAAAAATAGTAGATACGGTATATTCTAACATTGCGTATTCGAAAAATGAGCTAGAAACACCTGCATGAAGGTCACATGTCATTAAGAATGATTCAGGCATTTGTAAATAAGCAAAAAGGCATTCTTTTGGATTTCAAAAAGATAATAGCAGTGTGACAGCACGTGCTCACGCGGCAACGGTTTGACATACGACTGAGGCTAGTGCGTCAGCTAGACGCAGTTTTATCGTCTCATTTGGCGAGACTAGGTAACGTATCTCCTGTTTTTAGAGTTCCGTACCCAATTGTGATAGTGGTACGGAACCCTTCGTGCGCGAGTCGCACTTGGCCGGGTTTTGTTTTGTTTCATCTAAGTCTGCACCATAAAATGCAGCCAAGGCCAAGTATGCAAAAGTTTCCATTTTTTCTGCTTTTTTACCTAATTATTATACACGTGTTTAAAGTGTAGGTAGTTGATAGCTGTACAATGGGTGTGCGAGGGCAGGCCTTTGTTATCAGTCCATCGCGACTGATAACAGTTCGGTAAACTTAACACACAGAGCGGCAGATTAACACTCTGCTTACCTTTGTTTACCTCACAGGTCTCACAACGCTGGACACCTTGCCTAATGTGTACTACATGTCTATGTCCTTCGCTTTACTTCGCGTCGTTTACTACTTCCTCTTTTTTAAACGTCTCTTGGCGAAGGGCGTATCATCCATACATCCATTTTCATTTCCTCTTGTTTCGCTAAAGGCAAAGGCCATTTTTAACTAAACCTTGCGTTTCCATTCTTTCGTTTCGCGATTTTATATGGGGTCAGTCGGCAGATGCAAATGACGTAGGTATCTGTCAACTCCCCGTCGCGTAGGGACCGTAGGGTCAGTCGACCAAAAAACCGTAAAAAACACACAAAAGTTTAGAAACTTAGATTAAACATTTAAACAAAGAACTGTCAATTTAAAGGAAAAAGTATATAAAGAGTTATCACTTTCAAATGAATGTATGGAATTTTAGTTTACACTATTGATCTAAGTATCAGAAATAGGGTGGGTACTTATAGTCTTAAACACTTAAAATAAAAAAAAAACATATAAAAAATATATATCCCGACGAATTGAGAACCTCCTCCTTTTTTGGATGTCGGTTAAAAATAGGACATATCGAGAAAAGGTATGTTTAAGTTTAGGGTCACGGGTCAATAGGGCATTATAAGAATGAGGCAAAGCGAGTAAGTCCAAAAACGACTAAAGCGAATAAGTCCAACGTCTACTAAACCGTAATATTTATTTTATTTTAGGTATCATCATTCATCATTAAATTAATAATCTTTAAACTAAAAAAAACAACTTAATCCATCAAGATACAAGTTATCACCATCATTACTATTCCAAACTCTATCAAAACTCTATCTTATTACATCGCAGTAAGGTTCACTTTCCAGCGTGGAGCAACGGGCTTGAAATCCAGTTCGAATCAGATTTCTCTGTATTATTTACAATAATATAAACTGCAGTATTTTGTTGTAAATGAATGTGTTTCTGTATTTTTGTGTTTATTTGCTTGTGGGTTGTTATGTAGGTACCTAGGACTGATCTAGAATACGTTAGATAGATAGATATATGAACGCTTTTAACAAAAAAATCTCAGAAATGGAACTTGCACATATGGGCGTACTTATCGCTAAAAGCGATTTCATTCAGGCCTTAAGATGAAGATTAACTTCAGCTTAAAACGTTTACAACTAAGATAAATGTACTATATACATAGCTACTCGTTCTTCTCTTATTTTCTACAATTTGTTTCGGGGAGGGTGACGTAATCCGAAAGGGGGTTATATTCTACATGTCTATGCGAACAACTGTTATTCTATTACTTTGGTAAATGTAAACCATATTTAGTTTAAGGTCATTTTATTACTTTACTTTACATTGCTTTTACCTATAGTACTTACTTTCAAATACCTACAGCTGTTTTTTTCAGTCTAACATAATTTCGGACTTTTCGAAAAAAAAAGGGGGCGTCGTTATCGTGACCCGTGGTCTAACTAGGCAGTATCCACTTTTTTAATGTTTGAACCGATCGCTGGCGATACCAAGTGCGCCGGATAACCTACTAGCAATAAATAAAGGTAACTAAAATTAAAAAAAAAAGACTTCCCAATTTTTCCAATGTCCAAACTAACACATATTTTTTATAAACGCCCCAATAGTTAATGGAAAAGTAATACCCAGATAATTACTTTCAAAGTAGCTACTTACCTGTAAGTAAGTTAATATAAGTAAGTAAGTAAGTGATCGTATCAACTAGGTAAATTGGATTTTAATTACTTGGTACAGTTACAATGTTGTAACTTTCCGTAGTCGTCTAGTTCAAATATATTCGATAATTTCAAGCTGGTGTTGCTATCAATTACTTAATTACACGATAACTTGCCAACTTACCACTTATATATAAGTTAGTTTGTTTTAAAACTTACTTGTATTTTTAAACTGGGACAGTGGTTATTATAAAGGACAATGCCACTTTTCTTAAGAAAGAAGTCCTGAAAAAAAAATAAGGGTTCCCACCAGTTTAATAGTAATAAAACTTAAAAATCGTTTTCACCCTTTGGTTAAGGAACCCTAAAAAGTAAATTACTCTGTATTTTTAGAGTTATCAGGTTAACATTAAAATCACATTAGTAATAATCCAAACAAATTCAAAACACTCAAAGTACGCGTAACATTACCGAAAATCAACAGTAGGTATCTACCTAAGTAACACCAAACACTTCACCGGGGGTGAGCAACGAAATTGCCGTGTACCCTTACTCAGCAGACCAGCATACGTTGACCCCTCGCACCCCTTCGACGGAGCCAAAAGAGAAAGGAAGCTAAGCTTTCAGAGGCCACGGTACACTGGTCGGCTTTCAATATGATTGATTCGATGGTTGATAGAGAATAGCAGTACGTTTTCGACGTTTAGTAATTTAATACGAAATTAGATAGACGTTTGGTTCTGTTTGAACCATCAATCTTGGCTTTTTCTTGTGTTTCGAGTAGGTCGGTGTGTCGGCTCTCGACACTCGGTGCGCAGACTTTCAACAATCCCGGATTTGAGCCCTTGTCGATAGGATTTATTTATGGGTTGCGACTGGTGGAAAATATAACTGACAATTCGGAAATATATTTGATATATTTTTTGTAAGAATTCGCCACATTTTTTTTATTCGCGGCTTCTACAATAGGTAAAATAGGAAATACTTAATAATGAAATATTATTTATAGTAAAAGCAACAAGCTTTTGTGGTTTTAAAATACATTTGTATCGCGGAAGGAATCAAACTTACAACTTCGTGTCAAATTATGTAAGAATATTAAGCTATTGTTAAAAAGAATTACCATACAAATTGTAGAAGTAATTTGACCGAAAGGTCCCGTGATTGCTCTTTCAAACCAATTCTACATTGGTATTAGTGAAATAAATTCACCTTTTGACGAGGGGAGGATATATTTTATTACTTTTTATGAATCATTTTAAAAATGTGTTTATTATTGGAGAATAAAGGGAGTTATTTGCATAATAAAGTTAGAATTTTTTGAAAGTAGCCTCTAGGGATCGATAAATATTTGCTTGAGAGAAAATGTTATTAAATTAAAGGTTCGTTTAAAATTGTTTTCCCATACTTAGGGAGTCAGCTATAGGATCAGAAGGTCATGGATTCGAACCCCGCTTGGAACATTGGATTTTGGAACGAAAAGCGTTTTCAAGTAACTTAAAGCAAAGGAGGAACTCACATAAAACACATTTCATATGTTTAAATACACATACACAGAAATACACTCATATAATGTACGTATATATGTGTGTGTGTACCTACTGATATCCAGGCATTTTTGAAAGTACCTACTTACTTTCATGAAGTTAAGTTAATTACCTAAAGGAAATTCACCAAAACGTTCTCTAAGAACTAAGTCAAACACCAATTATGACCACAATAAGAAGTTAAACCGAGATCCATCACTCCAATTAACTCCCATCCTTGAAGTCTAAAGCGAGGACGTTTAACTTCAAACTTTAAACTTCTGAGTGTAAATTGAAAAGCTCGTGTAGTTTGTCTCGTCTGTCTTACCGGTCCCATTGTCCCATAGGTTCTACTGTACACTTGAAACAGCTACGTTTTCAATGGATCCTCAGGGAACGGTTACATTACGGAGATCCTCTCGAATCGAATTGAAAACTAACATTCAGCAGTAATTGATCAAATGTTACGAATTTGCTGTTTCCGAAGTAGGTAGGTACTGCGATTCCTGCCAAAGTTAAAGTGAGTAAAGTTACATGATACATAGTTAATTGGCATGTAAAGAATAATGATTATAGACAAGGTAATTCTGGGCTAATGTAACCACAGTGCAGCACAACGTGCCTGGTAGCGCACTAAGTTTACTGTGTGTCAGTGTGTAATTAAAGTAAACCCGAGTAAGCACTAAACTTAACAAAGTGTCACTCAAGTTCTAACCATAAAGCTGTGATGTGAAATATTCTGCCATTATTGGTTCAGTCAATTTTGTTTTATAGCTCATTAAACTGTCGTAAACCTTGTCATAAATAACTATGGAACTATCAGACGCACTTGAATCAAGCTTAGGTAAGTTAGGTTTAATGTAGATTACATACTGTTAGATCATTGGTCGTTTACAGTTTTATTTGAAGACAAAAACTGTGAACATCTGCTTTCAAAATGGACGGTAGGTGAAGCGGAATGTTTCTGAATTTTAATTCCAAAATAATTTAAATGTGTTTCGGTGTGATTCCATCCGTATTTATTACAACGTAGCTCGCTCGCTGTGAGAGCGGAGAGCGGAGAGCGGACTCACACGCCATTAACCAATCGTTTAAATGTACATTCGGGACATCGGCTGGTCTATGTCGTGTGCGTAATTCGCGACGGGACATTACTGTGTACCCACCGGTTTTGTCACAACGCACATTAAGCCCAAACTATTTGTTTACATGAACATTCTCCTTAGGAGATTCGAATTCTACTTAGGTTGAAACATTGAAGAATGATACTAGCGTGCATTGGTTTCTGTGTAACCTTAAAATACTTAAAAAAGAGTAATGACCACATACTTTTGTAAATAAGTATCTTCCTGCTCCGTCCTAAATGTTTCCTGGACCCATCAGCTATTCGATGACTCGAAATGCGACCGTTTTTGCGCTCTTCACCACATGTTCGCAATTTCCATCCACTTATACACGACGAGAGGCGGCGCGTACCATCTGGGATACACAAAAACTTGAAGTATTCTCTTCTGCATCCGCAAGTGGATCCAAACTCGAAACTGACAACATTTTATGACACAGAGTTACAATCTACTTATACTGATATACATAAATGGGGAAAGACTATCTGTCTGTTTGTAACCAAAAGACGATAAAGGTACAAAAAATAGCAAAATTATTTTAGTTAGCATCATATATTTTTCTATTTACCGTGAGACATAACGACACCAAACGACAATTTAGCGTACCTTTAGTACAACGGTGGTATTGAGTACAATACCACCGTTGTTCAATGTAGCAAGTAATTTTGGTCTTATTGAGTTCTAGACTACATTGTATCTCGGGTGAAGCCATGTTGCGCAGGCTATCTTCATGAATTCCTAAGTCCCTTTCTGCCGCATACATCCGTCTCTGTCGTACTCAATCTCCATTACGACGATCGAGCCGCACCGACCTGATATTGCTTGGCAAGGATCTCTCTAAAATATTCGTGTTTCGTTACCTCTAGACACGGGAATTTCAATCTTACGTTCGTATAGAAGTGTAGATCGGAACAAGAGTTGCTATGTCGAGTTTTGTATAACGATAAGGGAAATGCTTCCTTGAGAGTGAGTTAGCCCGTAGTCCTGAAGGTTGTGGCATCAGGGCGCATCATTATCATAGATTATGTATAAAAATAGACGTGCGTTAATTCCTGCATGGTAATATTATTTGGGCCACAGGCTGGAGCAAAGTTGGGCATCTCCTTTGTAAATGAGGTCGCTGATGTTGTTTGATGAAGCTTTAGATTGTAGGAGGTAAATGGGGTGTGAGGACGTTACATTTTAATGAAAAATAAAATTGTTTTAAAATAAGTTGCTAATAATTTTACATGGTATGTTTACTTGAGCGTAGAATTGTGTACTTACTTAAATAGATAAACGCAGTTAATACCATATCTAAAAAAACTAAATATTTGATATGTTTTTACATCATAGTCGTCGCCTAAAATACCCTCCTTCGCAGGGGATCGTCATTTCATCAACAAACACACCATAATAACCTATGAAACGTACGTACTAACAGATAAAATTTTCCCATTGAACCCGCTAGTCGGATACTCGGATAACATTATAACTGTATCAATCCATGATCGTCAACACTCGGTCGGTTAAGTAACTGTTAAGTCTCGGGTCGGGAGAACTAAGTTACCTCCTCGTGTAGGCACAGTATAGGTAGGTAGGTAGTAGGTTACGTAGGTATTAGAGATATTAATTGACCGTTACGGCGATAAGGGTTGCGTAGTGACAAGCCGGCTGCTCGGTGCCGGTCGTAGGGGTGCCACCGAGCTACTCCCGCCCTAATGCAGGACTAGCTAAAATTCTGCTAAAAATCAATAGATTTTTTGGCAAAAATAAATAAATAAATAATGCATTAATCCCTTCTAACATTATAAATTCGAAAGTAAATCTATCTGTGTGTTAGGTTTTCACGCTTAAACCGCAGAACCAATTCTGTTCAATTTTGGCTTAGAATTTGTGGAAGGTGTGGTAGTATTCGTTTGTCTTAATATTAGGATTTCTTTTTACTTACTTGTTTTCACCCAATTGCGGACAAAATCTTTATCTGTAAAAAACAATAAAATCCCTGCTACGCAGTCTACTGCTTCATCTTCTAGATGGCGTTACTAGTATCAATCTGAAACAAGGTCCATAAAATATCTTCCCAATTTTAACAGTAGGTGTATTATTATTTACTAGCTGTGTCCCGCGTAAGTTCTGATACCGGGGGAATATCGGGACAAATGCATAATTGTGTTTATCTAGATTTACAGCTATCAGCATACCTACCATATAGCTATCGCAATAGATTCACTAGAAATCAAGACATTTACCCCTTACTTATAAAGAGCTACATAAACTATGTGTCGTTTGTCTTTTACTGTGCCATGAAGTTTCAAAGTTAACAGATAGAGACAAACGTTACATTAACTTAGTCATCGTTTATAAGTAAGGGGGTTATTTGTTAAGTTATGTAAATGTACCTACACAAGGATCTTATTGTCGATTATTTAGGTTACAATAACTTGTCCATTACAGGCGTACAATAGGTAATACTTTGAATTGGTATCCTAAAAATATAATAAGATGTAGGTGAGTATAGGACCTTCTTAGTTAGGTAGCTTTTAGTTAACTAGCGTTTGCGTGAAGGACTATAACAAACATACGTCTACTAGTTTCCTTACTTGCACACAAACATCAACTACAATATTAGTAAGATTGAATATGAGTCCTTCAGTTCGACATCCTTGCCCACCCCTGTAGGTAGGTACTTACACGTCATCGAAGGATCCCTCAGAGATCAGTGATGTATGTCAATTAACGTCCTACTATTCTAAGCTCCAAGTTGAGTCGAGTTGAGGGGTAAATATTTGATAATTGCCGTTGCGTAGGTTGCTCCACGGACGACTCAAGTTTACTTCTCTTTACTCATTTAATGGCGACCGTCATGTAACTAGGCAGGGCCACAGAATACATTATACTGCAGGGTAGGGCCTCAGTTTTATTACGTACTAGCTGCGTCCCGCGGTTTCACCCATGTAAGTCCCGATCCTGTGGGAATATTGGGATCAAAATGGTGAAAGAATTTTTGAAATCGGTCCAGTAGTTTTTGAGTTTATTTATAACAAACATACGCACACACACACACACACACAAATACAAATCTTTCCTCTTTATAGTATTAGTGTAGATAATGAAATCAGAAGTGTTACTAGATATATTATCCCCGAATCTCGTATTAGAATTTTCTTTGTTTGCAACTAGCTTGCAACTGAACTGCAGTCTAAATTATACTTTAGAGTATGAATTTCCTATTTCACAGTTAGTCGCAACTGAAACACACTTGTAATGATATCGATACGTGAATCGCCGCTTAGACATTGTTCATGCTACGAAAGAACGATATTGGTGAAAGCAAACAAAGGCGGACTTAAAAAACTTTGCTAAATCTTGCTTGCGTCTGTTAATAGGTAGGTAATAGGTATAAATAGATTGAAAAGCGTAAGAAAAATGAGTATAAAATATAAATGATACAATCTTAAAACCAAAACGGGTGAATGATAGGATTATCACCCAAACGCGATCACTTCCACACAACCGTTGAACCACACCCACTCTTCCAAAAGTCCTGTAAAGCTCGGGCGTGACATCGACGTGGAAATAACTCGACGCAAAGACGGGACGGATGTGACGAAATCGTGGTTTGTCCTAAATTCGGGTTGACATCGACAGCAGCACCCCCTTGGGACCTCGACGAAAACGAAAACTATGTATTTTCTATGGTGATGTGACGTATAAGGAAGGAATCGAGGTTTTCTACATTTTCCTTACTTCGCTCGCCGATCTTGTATCGTCGTGTGAGTCCTTGTGTGACCGATAATGTAGCTAAAATAGTTTCTCGACTTCCTCCGTGCTTCGAAAGGCTTGTGAAGCAGTTGGTGTCGGCTGTTATCTCTGTTAGCAGTCGTTAGGCCAAGTAAGAGGTCTTAGGGCGACCTGAAAACTCTAATACTAGGTGAAAAAGAGCAGATTTTTTTTACTCGAAACGTTCAGCATTGAAACCAACCCTAAAGAAGAGACATGTAAAGATCTCGAAACGTTACGCATTGAAACAATGCTAAAAGTAATAAACACCACGCGAATAAAATGAGTTTTGTTTCAATCTAACATCGCGAAAATAGAAGATATGGCTATAAGTAATGGCACTTGGCAAACTACAACAGAACCTCTTGAATGTTGAACGCCATCAGCCATCACCTACAAATAAAAATTCATAAACAACTGTTAAGTCGTCGAAGTTAAAATTCTAACAATTAATTTGAATCGTTGTGTTGCCAGAAACAAAATTTCGAACATAATTATTAGAAACGCTCCCCCAAGATTCCAATTTCGGTGCGAACAGCTGACTCTTTGTCAGTTACCTCCACCCTCTATCATCGACAAACGAAATCAACTCTATGCTCTAAGAAATACGGTTCCAAATTAGTTAGACTTTTTGCGATCAATAATAACAATCAAATATGTACCTTATTCAGTGGGCTTAGAGTAGGAAATAAATAAGTTTGTTTACAGTACAGGGTGGCCAGTCAGCTGAGTTTAGATGGTGTTTATAAATAACAAAGCTACAGATGCACGTTGACGTTAAAAAATGGTCATAATTTATTATTCCTTTATGGAAATATGGGATATTTTGGCGTTATAGTTAGTTATCTATTATTTTTATTAAAGTTCGTCAATCTTTAAGTTCAAAAACCGTTGTAATGGGGATAATTGAACTAAAATTTCACCAACCCCCGTTGATGTGGATTATCAGTGGGCAAAAGTGGAATAATCCAAATGAAATGCCCTCAGAATTGAACGAAGATTTAATAGTTAATAATGAATTACTTACCGAAGTACTTTTATAATAAAGTTTAGTGAAACTGAAAAGTAGGTACAACGAAAACTTCCATATTCCATTCTTAGGAAATATGAAAATATAATAATAGAACAGAACTAGTCTTTGTGAAACTGACTCTCTTCAAGCCTCCTTATGAACACGGTATAAGACTGTTGCAATATTCGTCCAAGACAAAAGAGAACCTCATTTTATTGTACTAAGACTAAATGAAGATCAGAAAACGGCAGTGAAAAAGATCCGACCCGGCTTCCTTAGTGGCGCACCGGTCTTCGTAGCGGAACACGGACGAGTCCACTTGGCACTACGACTTAGGCCGGTGAAGGGGTTTCACACCAAGAAACGCCTTTTTGGTGCCTTTTACAACGACGGTCCGGACGACGGTCGTAGTAGCCATATTCTTTTAGACCCTGGCTACAGGACTCATATCTAAGGATAGCTTAGTGTGAAAGTGCTCCTTAACATAACTTATTCAGTAGTTCCCCTTTGTTTCTAAGTATTCGGCTCGCCTGTGGGAATCCACAACTTCCTCAGAAACCGTACGACACAAAAACGGCATCGGAAATGGATCAGCTGATCGGAACGGAGGGTGCGTCCGACATTTTTTGCAGGAACATGTGGTTCAGAAGGTTTTTGTGATCGAAACCGGGTCAGGAGAAGTTTTTTATAGTTGCATACAGGATTCCATATGTTTGTAGATTACATGCTAATAAAACTGTAATTTCTGCTTATACCTAGTGCAAATTTTTGAAATCTATCGCATTAGCGTAAACGCGAAACTTCCTAATAGCAAGTTTATTAACATTTTATAATAATTTACGCGTGTGACTCTAGTTGTTGGTCTAGTAGTAACTTTCTACTACCCCGACTTTCATTCCAAGGGTAGTGGGTTTTTCTCGCACCAATGTAGGTATTTTTATGTGCTCTATCTATTAATATCGCTCTTAAATACGGTAAAGGAAAACATCATGAGGAAACCGATATGTCATAGGATGTGAATGACATGTCGGTGGGGGGGGGGGGGGGGGGTTAGGGGAGCCTAGGCCTACTCTGATTGGCGAATGTACGCCAATCCAGAGTAGGCTCCCCTAACCCCTTTAAGAGGAGGCCCTTGCCCTACAGTGGGACAAAAGACTATCTAATTTTGTTTTGGCCCGATTGGAACTCAATGTATGGAAGCAAAACAGTGAAACAATTGAAGGAGTGGCCCGATTGGGAATAAGCCGGACAAAATTATGGGCAAACAAAAAAATTAAGTATGACAAAACGTTTAATTTTTTTAGTCAGCTATTGTATTTTAGATCTATACGAAACAACTAGTACTAGGGGTAGAGAAACTCGTCAACGTTCCGCACATAATAGAATATCCTACCTACCATAAGTAGAGACAATAAAAACTCTCATTAATATAGAATCGTCGATAAAATCGTATCGAGTCGGTAGTCGGTATCAATTACGATACAATCGATACATAATTCATTGCGCCGTCGCGGGGCTCGAACCCACGCTCGTCTGATCCCGTCCCGTCATTACGCATCACCGAACCAATTATCGATGGATAAATTGCGTTTTGTATTTATTTAACCGACTCTAGCTGAGGGAATGAGGTTATTGTGATTCCCTTATTATTCTTCTTTCGGAAAAAGAGGGCTATAAGTGTTGTAAAACTATAAGTTGAGCTGTCTTTGGCATGTCATGAATGGATGAACCGATTTTGATATCGTTTTTTGTTTGATAGCTTAGGTCGCTTAAGTGTTCTTAGCTATGTTTGAACGAAATCGGCTTAGTCGATTGCGCCTATAATGGTGTCTCACGTAGTGTTAGTTGTTCAGCTCCCACTAACCCAGTGTCTAGTCCGGGTGGTAGTAGACTATATTGCACCTACTGTCTACAAACTAAAAGCTCTGAATTGAGCACCATGTGAGTTCTCCACAAAAGGCAGCAAATATGACATCACACACAATGCTGGTAAAAGAAATACAGTCCATATAAAATATCTTAAAAGGTCGGTTCAACAAAACGATATAAACTTGCAGTATAAAGTAATACACAATTAGCAGTAAGTATGAGAGTACCACAGTTTAGTGCAGCTATGTCTTACGCTCGTTAACTTTACGACGACTTATGATACGAGGCGGGGTACGAACCTCCTATCTCTGTTTTTGTTTTATTTTTCTCTATTTGTGTGTACTCGGACGGTCGACGATGCCCAAATAAAATGGAAGCTAGAAGCTCCCGCGGCTTACGGCAGGTTTCATGGCCTTTTTATTGCACGAGATTTGGAAGTAGGTACCTACTACTAGTGGCTATCGATGGGATTTTACTGAAGGTAGATAAATGGACAAAGGAGATCCAAACAGATAGGAACTTATCCACGGTAGATCGCCTTACTTATACAGTGAAAAAATATTTTCTAAGACAACCTTGTTGGTTTGGAATTCCTTGATGCAATTTCGCAGGTCGCGGGTTCAAACCCCACCGGGAACGTTAGATTTTGTAAAATAAAAGCAGAAGTTAGCCCATGAATATGACAGTAGGGTAAAGGCCCGTAGCGGCTATACCTACTCCGAGCTCCTTTTACACAATGTTTTCCTACACTGGAATATGCCATGAGCATATTCCTTAGTATTGAATATTTTTTGTAAAAAGAAACTAGATAGGTACCTAAACTAAACTAACTCTAAGAATATTTTTTTAATAATGTTTAGAATTGAATTCCTCCATAACTGTATACTCAGGCCCGACCAAAACAGGGTTCCGTAGCTACTCAACCGTTCCGATCTCACAACCTATTCTACTTTATATGTAAAATCAATTCTCTAAATCCGACCGAGTGTAAAACATTAAGGTTAAAAAGTTTTATTACGGAGATAGCAGCCCCCGGGGCTCCACGGGCTGCGGGCCCCCGGACCCCACCCGCTGAGATTTATAACTTCCATACGAGACGCCACGATCTCTAATATTGATATAACTTCGGAACAGAGAGTACATCTCCGGCCCCTAATAGTGAACTTTCTTTAGACGGCTGAACTACAAGTTAATGTAAAATATACTCCACTGTGGGATCCTGATCGACGAAAGATGATGATCAGACGCTAGATGGGACAAGCGCAAGACAGGGCATAGTACTCATATAGGGGAGGCCTATTATTGTGTCCTTTGTCCAGAAGTGAACTAAGAAAGCTGCTTTTGCTGCTTTTGCTGCTTCGCATTATTGAGGGGGCAGAATATAGCTTACATTTTTATTTTTGAGCTTTAAGCTTGACAGACTACTGGCGGCACTTTTTAGGTATTTTAGTAGCCGATAGTGCCAAGGGAAGTGGGTAACATACCTACTTTACCCAGTAACATAGAGTACCTAACTAAAAAAATATCATTAAGCCCAAAAAGCTATAAGAATGTATGAGTTTAACCTCATACAAATGGTGGTCTCTCTACGACTTGAATATTTTAACTAGCTTGTCTCCCATACAAAGTTGACTGGCTCTGCCTACTGCATTACTTTAGTTACAGCTACACACTTGAATCCAAACGAGAACCTGCCGAAACCGGCTCCGATTCGAGACTCGATGCGAGATACGAGATGGGCTAGAGACGAGTCTCTTTGTAAACTTGTATGGAACGGTACCTCCCTAGATATTATGTACATGTTTCATTTTACGATTTCATGCTTCATCATCATCATAAGCTTTATATAACTTACTAGTTGCGTGCCGTAGCTTCACCCGAATTCCCGATCCCGTGACAATTTCCAAAAACCCTTTCTTATCGGACGCCTACACCAAATAACAACACACTATAAAAATATCAGCTCTCTACTATCAGCAATTTAGGATATGCGTTGTTCCATCAGTCAGTCAATCAGGCAGGACTAAGCATTTATGGATACCTATAGATTTGATTATTTCATTCAAGATCTAGCCAAATGCAAATGCAGTTACCAGTGCACTAAATAATAATGACATCCTTCTCCAAGGTGCCATCTATCAATAGGTACCAAAGCCAATCAAAATTAGTTCATCGAACGAAACAAGAAAGCATACTAATGAAACTTTCCAATGGCTTGTACAAGAAAGTTATGGCTTTTAGGTAACCTACATCTGCTCTCTCGATATATGTATGTACATTGTTAAAAAGGAAACAGTTAACCCGTTGTATGTAGTGTATGTGCCCGTACCAACGGATGCAGTACATCTGCTACAATACGTTGCAAATATCGATAATTAACGTCACCGATAACTATGTGACATTTAACAAGCCGTTTGTCCCACACTTCGCCATTTTTCTTCTCCGTTCTGACATTGTTGCTATACAATTATACGACAATATTTGTAGAAATAGTTAAAGGAAAGGATGGCGGCCTGCTGCGTTGCGCTCCATCTCTCGGTCATCATCGTGACTTGACGGAATCGAACGTTTTTCAAATCTGATTAAAATAAATACCACGTCATTTCTCATTCCAAATTCGAAACTGACAATTGACAGCTGCGTTGCAAACGACAACTTTTTGAAATTGAACATTTTTCTGCATAAAACAGCTTATATTTACGATCGGGGTGATACGTAGGGGGATGAATTCTCGAAAAAATAAGGGGTGGCAACACTTTATCGTGTTTCATATTAAGAGTGGGTAAGAGTGTCGTAAAATATACATACGCTTATGGGCACGTTTTATACGTTAACGCTAGACGTAAGGAGTCCAGGGTTTATAGGTTCCCTTTATTGTTTTATCAGTGTATTGTGTATTCAAGGGGCGTTGTCGAAACTTTGTGATTTTATGGCGGCATGTGTGACGCGGATGTATTACTCGGGATCATAAACCGGTGCCGTATGTTCACTTGATCGCTTCTACTTACTTACTTCGACGCGAGCGTCGCGCGACGCTCTACGCGCGACGCGCGACGCTCGACGCGAGCCCGGATATCGAGTCTATAATAAATACAGAAAAAATATTTATGATGAGTATTTTGATGCCTGAAATTCGGCCTGCTTGCGATATAGGTATGTATGTGGGACGAGTTACAGGCAGTTGTTTATTGTATGTATTTAATAGGTATATATAGATAGGTATATGGTTGTTTGCCCAATACCTCAACATATTTGAGATAAGAAAAGTCTAAGATGTAGCACGCTTAGCTAGGAGACACGAGATTGAGTTCGTTCGATCGAGAGAAATGTAACTAAGTAACCTTTGTTATACTTATAACAAAAGTTTGCCATTAATTCGACAGCTGTCTTTTATGCTCTCACTTAAAATGACATAAATACATCTCGCTCTCGCTTCAAACTCTAACTTACCTTAGTTAGTCTAAGTTAGGGTAAATTACCTTGACTTTTTTTAACAATGAAAGAAAACGTATCTATACAAAACTACTTCTTTTCTATGACACATAACTATTTTGACTTAACTTTGACATCGAGATACTCAGTACATAGGTAAAAATTTATAGTATCACCTTAGAGTATCACTACAATATAGTCTGTGCTACTACGTAACGTACCTTACCTACCTTCAGTATAAACATTGTTTGTTCTCAAATCCACAGTGATTCCTCCGGTGGTTGCTTCGAAACGTCTCAAGCGACAGTCGAGAGTCACAGTCCCTCGTACCCTCGTACTTCCGACCGCCATAAACTCCTCACTCATCCGGCTGCAGACGGCAGACCCTGGCGGAAGGCATCGCGTAAACAGACCACATCTGACTACACTGAAATAGGTTTAACGGTAAACATAGAGACATTACTTACTGCATAGTAGATACAGCTTAGTTGCTAGTGTGGTGCGCCGTGCGACCGAAACTTCACGATAACTTGACTGCACTACGATTTGTAGCTATCTATCTTTAATTCGTTTTTTAATTGTAGACTATGATTTGACATAATTATGTTACTGAAGAAAAAATGTCAAATATAAAGAATCAAAGTGTCAGATGGTTGGTAGTCTGAAATTAAAAAACGAAGTAGGTATATACGAGGCTTACCTACTATACCTACATAGACTTAGGAAGGAATATATATTTATTATTGAAAAAATGCTTCTAAAAAAACGTTCTTACCATGGGGGAATTTTTGAAAGCCTTTTTTTTCAAAAAGTATGTCTTTTGAGGGTAGTAAACACTTTTAGAAATAATGTTCGTTCATGCTACATCAATCTCTACCTTGTCTCTCTATCTCTAATCTCTACCTAATCTAATCTAATACCTATAATCTAATATCTAATCTCTACCTACCTACTCTTTAGGAGCCGATCAGTCCTATGACCTATGTACCTACTTTACCAAAAGTGCATTCTTGGAAGTTATTTAGCTCATCAATCCAAAGGTTTTCATCAGATCTTCACCAACTTTTTATGGGACCAACTCTAGAAACCTTTAAACATACCTTTATAATAAAGAAGAAACAACCCAATGAGACCGGTGACATACAAACAAAAAAACATAGAAAACATCCAAATTGAACAACCTCCCTTTTGAAAGTCGGTCAAAACAAACAGCAAACATAATACACTAGGTGTGTTCTCCGATTTCACCAGCTTAAGCGCAATTCCGAATCCCGTGTCAAAAATCTCAAATCTCTTTTGTCTTAGTGAATAGTGAACAACAAAGAATACGACTCCCAAACACGTCTTTAGGACAAGCGGTTAGTTAGGTAGTAGGGGTATGCATTAGACAGGATCAGTAAGTCAGTCAGACTTTAAATTTTATAGACAAAGATGAACAAGTAAAACAATAACAATCATCTAAGTAATCTAAACGAGGCATCAACAATCAATTACATAAATGGTCCGTGACGCCGCGGTTCGATCCGACCGAGTCGACCGACCAACCTACACCGCTCGCTCGAAGGGAACGCATCGAGAGGGCGTCCATTTTGGATTCTTTGTTCCAATTGACCCCTCTAGTCTCTACTCTACTCTACAGATTTGAATCTAAATACAATTTATAAAGAGTTAATCGGACTTGTTTTCTAGTTGCCGTTGTTGATCGGAGGGTTCATAAAATAATATTTGATTTGAGACTGGGTTACCTAACTCTTTCTTACCATAAACGATATTTTTCTTGGGTTTTCGGAATGCTAATTCGAAATTTTACAAATATTTTTGTTTCTGTACCTCAAAAAGAACCCGGGGATTCTTCCTCATAAGCATGTAGATATTATAACCCTTGGCAAACTAGAAAAAAATGGCGGATGCGCAAAGTTGATTTTTCAAAGAAGTCGCATGTAAAATGTACTGTGCGAACTTTCCCCTTCCACGTTAAAACTTTTCAACTTGTTTGCCGGCCTCTATAGGTACGTATGTTTAAAAAATTAATTCGGACTAATCGCAGAACAAACCTTTTATTTTATTAGTCGACTCGCCCTATTACCGCGGGCGAGTTGCACAATTACTCATCTAATAAAACATGTTGTTGTTGTAAATACCTACCTAGTAGCAGTTTGCAGAACAACAACTAAAGTCAATAAATCAGCGCGAGAGCACACGTCGCTCGCTTCGCTCGTGTCGCTCGTCCAGATGAGTCGGATAAGCCGTGGTCTATAGGAGAGATATATCGCGGACAACTTTCAGCAGGTAGGTAATATTACCTAGCTAGGTCATTAACAAAATAAAGGGTCATTATATCGACAATTACTATATCGATTGTCGCTACGTCGACAGGTTACTGTAGCGAAAGCACGGCATGACGATGTTACGCTACATTGATAGGACATCGTATCAATAATTCGCTACTTGGACAGTTCACTAGATAGATAGAAAAGCATAGATGGTATGGTGCACCGACAATGTTAGATATTGATGATACGCTGTATCGATCGACAGCCCGGTTTAAGCTAGGTACTATACTAACTAAGCTAGTTACTAAGCAAAAGAAAAATATTTTATACGTTAAATGTTGAAGCCCGGCTTAGGAGATACCTACTCAAAGAGTTTAATTTCATAAAAGCATCGCAAAAAGCGAAGAAAAATATATTAATTTATAATTGAATCGAGCAAGTTCCAAACAATCGCCTATAAATATAACTTCGTTAAGAAAATTGCCCGGCAACAGTTAGATTAAAAATAAAATACACAATAAAATATGAAAATAATAATTTTATTATTTATAATTAAATGACTTGACGATGGGTTAATTATTAGAGATGGGCCGACTAGGGGTTCTGCCGACTAGCAGACTAGCCGACTAGTCGGTTCCAAAATTGCCGACTAGTCGGCAATGCAGATCATTATAATTCCGAGATATTTGGGTTAATCATGATCACTCGGCGATTGTTGCTATTTTTGGATAAGTTTGCACTTCGAAAGCTGTAGCGAAACTTCGAAAAAATGGTTGAAATAAAAATAAAAGTTGGGAAAAAAAATGGAGCTAAGGCATAGGGGAACACCACACTTCGCATAAACTTTTTTGTCATAATTTCTTAAGGCATAACTCAATTGGCATAATTTCATAAAGCATAATATTCAGTTGTCATAATTTAAAATGGCATAATATTTTTTAGCAAAATGGTTATATGGCATAATTACATTAAGCATAATAGTCAATTGGCATAATTCAATATGGCATAATATTGTTTAGCATAATGATCTTTTGGCATAATTACATTACGCATAATGGTCAATTGACATAATTTATAGAGATGGGCCGACTAGGGGTTCTGCCGACTAGCAGACTAGCCGACTAGTCGGTTCCAAATTTGCCGACTAGTCGGCAATGGAGGTCATTCTAATTCCGAGATATTTGGGTGAATCATGATCACTCGGCAATTGTTGCTATTTTTTGATAAATTTACACTTCGCAAGCTATAGTGAAGCTTCCAAAAAAATGGTTGGAATAAAAATAAAAGTAGGAAAAAAAAATGGAGCTGAGGCATAGTTATGACATTTTTGATGATTAGGTGATGTATGTAAGCTATGACGTGTTTTGTTTATGTTTTGCTGACTACCCACCTTCTAACTAATCTGTAGTACTAATTAAATAAATATTGGTTTTATTGCATAATTGTTAGTTGACGACTAGTCGGCATAATTTGCCGACTAGTCGGCACCTGCCGACTAGTCGGCTTTCCCGACTAGTCGGCGACTAGTCGGCGACTAGTCGGCCCATCTCTATTAATTATCCATTCCATATATTATGAACATTTTCTCGAAATGTCTTTTTTATTAGATCTCGGTGGTATTTTTACGGCGTCCCTAATTAGAGAACCTACGATATCTTTCTATTGTGCTATTAACCATTTAAAACTAATAAAAACTTCAAGAAACTCGTAAACCTCCTGAACTGCTCACTAGAAGAGCTTTATTTTATGCTTAATGTGCTATAGGAGCTTTTGTGTGTTTTAGTTAAGTACTTCTTCAAGTTAAAACGACAGAAAAAAAAACAATTAAATTCAATATTCGGAATTAAAGACATTTTTCGGTTTGAATCGCGTGGTTTTTATTAGGTACTTTTAGCATTGTTACAACGCTCAACGTGTCTATCCTGAAGAAGAGACCTGGAAAGGTCTCGAAACGTTGAGCGTTGTAACAATGCTAAAAGTAATAAAAACCACGCGATTCAAACCGAAAAATGTCTTTAATTTCAATACAACATCGCGAAAACAGAAGAAGAATTCAATATTCGGTTTAGAATTGCGTTTGAAATTCGGATTCAACTTTTTCGAAAAAAAAATGAAACCAAAAAAATTTAGTTAGTGAACTCCGAGCAATCGTGTAATGTAAAAGATAAAAATAACTACACCGATTGTAATGAAACTCAGGATCTATTTTGATGGCTTGAACCCTATTTTATTACAATGTTCAAGGACTTATGCGGGTAGAAGATATGTAGATAGATGAATCCTTTATTAAAACATAACAAATAAAATTATAATAAAAACAAAAACACAAGTACTTACATACAACTTAAATCTAGCTTAAAGCTGAAATCAATCTCTTCCAGAAAACGTTTGGACAAACAAAAACATGAAAATGTTCCTTTTATACAATACTTTAATTTAAAAAAAACAAATGATATTTTACTCGGGGTTCTAAACGCCATATACACAAAGTTGAGGATGATTATGTCGTTTAAGTCAATTAATAAAATGGTACTAATTACATGTATCGTTATAAGCTATAAGTACTAAAGTTTTTCGCGTAAGCTCCGATCAATACATTTGTAACTGTATTCGAAATGATACCCTTTGTTATTGGGGTTAGGGTGTAAATTAGTTTGTGTTGTAATTTCGCCTGTTGCCAAGAGCTCCGGTGAGCGCTAGCGGGCTCGCTCGGGGATCGTCAACCTCTTTCTAGGGCATCTTCAGTACTTTCACCTTTTCCTGGCTAACCTAAACATACAATTTACATATCCTAAGATAATATCAAAGTTTCAGTAACGTTCATAGTAAGATATATAGTTGTTATAAGTTATTATAACTATTGCTAAGTTACCTACGTTTTAAATAATATCTAAAAGGTCTTACAAGGTAATACCTACCTACCTATAGGTACTTACTTATGTACTTACTTACTTAAAAGCTACTGCCAGCGATTTAATGACTTTGCCTATGTATAATCTTATAGACTAAGGTTTAAAACAAACGGTAATCCCACTTTTGAAATAGAACAAATAAGCAAAAAGTTTGTGTTAAATACAATTCATAGATAGCTAAGGTTAAAGTAGTCAATAATGTCAGCAAAATACCCAGTTATTGTTGCAAAACTGTAATTCTCACGTAAAAAGTTAAGCAAAAAGGTTGACAACATGCGCTCCCTGCCATAAATGCACTAGCGCAACGGGGATAACGTCACACCACACGAAACTGGCTTAACGCTCATTTTCATCAAATATAGAATTAGAACTTTATCATGGATGGAATAAGGACGACGGATGACTTCATTTCTTTGTGAAGGTCGATGTCACTTAGGTCGTTGTGCAGTTATGGGGAAAGTTAACCACCCTCGTGTTTGTGTGCGTGAGCCGCTACGGGGAGTCGTCTCTGTGTGAGTGTCGGTACATCGAGTCGGTCACGTAGGCTCGTTTTACTTGCTGCATGCGGGCGTTTCGGACACTTTTCCTAATTTTACACCGGTCTTTGTTTGGTAAAACTGTTTTTAACGAATATTACCGGTCAAATATGGTTGTTTTGAATTGATTTGACTTTGGTTACATTCAATTAGACACTGTACTTGTAGTTTAGGTTTAAAAACTAAGAAAATAACTCTAAAAATACCAATAAACATTTACTTTTAAAAAACAACTCTAAAAACAATACTATCGATTTTAATCATAAAACTAAAGACTTGACGTAAGAATTGAAACTAATACAATTTAGATAATAAAGTATTAATGTCCTTTGTGCCCTCGTGTGTGTGCAGTTAGCAACAGATCGCGTCAGCTGTGCGGCGGAAAGAGCCGAGCGCCGACGGAAACAGCCGAGCGACCACGATTGATTCGACGATGCGCTTCGTGAAAGTTACGTGTTTACATTTAGGTACTTTGTTTGAGATTTACATACAAACCAGTTGAGAACTGAATATTAATACTTAAAAGGATAGTTGTGTTGCTTGTATTGTATTGTACACAATGGTCAATGATACATTTTAGTTAAGTTTTTTGGTCTTTAGGAGGAATTACTTCTAGTACCTAGGGATGATTTGAATCATGCATGATTTTGTTAAGCTTTAGTTGATTATTATAGGTACCTAACTTCTGCATGTTGATTTTTAATGCATCTGTATAAAGTTGTTAAGGGTCCAATCTTGAGAGCTTTTACCTTTCAAATTACAAAATAAATCGATGAAATCTGATTACGGCAGAGATTTTAGGGGAGTAAATGGAAATAAAAATGAATTTGAATCTGCCTAATATTTCAATTTAAGTTTTTTTTCGTTTTATAAATTTTGTATTTATCTATCTAAATCTACTCAGGATAAGGACCTACCTACCTTAGTGTTTGAAATAGGTAGTCTTTTTAAAAAAAAGTTTTCGAGTAGAAGTTTAAATTTTTGGTACTATTGAGGAACAAAGATCGAAAGTTAAGCTGTTTCTTCGTCCTTTACGATCAGCTGTTTATCATCATCAATAGGTGGTCTGTAACGACCTGTGCATGTAGCCAGTGCTCGATCAGCTGTTTACCTGCCCCTGACAGGTTCAATAATCACGGCCTTTGTACGCATGTCCTTTGAAGGCGCACTACACGACACAAGTCCGGGGAATCCGCACGGGAAGCTTTGTCACGGGGTTTTGTAAGAAATATATCGGTAGTTAGAACTCCTTACAGTCGAGTACAATGGAGTATAATAATGTGTTTGTTGATGTTATGTGTGCCAATATTGTTATTGACTAACTGTAATTATACTAACATTTTAATAAAACTGATTCTTCTTAAAGTTTTTCTATTTTTACGGTTTTTATTGCCTAGTGTTTATTACTTTAAGCATTGTTTCAATTTTCAACCTTTCAAGACCTTTACAGGTAACAAAAAAACCTGATGGTTAGTTTTAATTATTTTGTTATGTTGTGACTATTGGACTTGTTTTAAATTATTTTCAGTTTTTTTAAGCAGTCTGGTCTTTTATTAAATTTTGGACAATTATTGAACTGAACTGCTCAATTATTAGATTAAGGCAACAGATGCCGTAATTGTTTTATGTTCGTCAATTTGGATTTTGTGAAATTCTGTTTTATGTGATCAGTCAATAAAAAGAACCCCGCATCAAATCTCATGAAAATATTCCACGAAAATAAAAGCTGCAAGAATATCGACACAAACGTAATCAAAATTATAAACGGCGTTTCCCCCCGACTCCGACCGACATGGCATTACGGGGAACTTCTTTATTTCCATTGTGTTCGGATTTTCGTTTGTTATACACAAGTAATAGGCGATGTGGTTCTTTGTCCGGTTTTCGGGAACATTCTGCACGCTTTGTGACGCGATGTAGGTAGGTTCGGTATTAAGCGACGCGACGACGGGTGACAGGGTTTAACTTGGCGTTTCAGGTAAATTGGCTCATCGTTCGAAAACTTAGATAGGTAGGTACTCTTATTTCTGATTATTGCTTTTAATCGATTATACAATAATATCCATATTTGATAAATAAATAAATATTGCCTGATGGAATTTGGTTCTATTGTCTTGGTACATTATGGATAGACATCCTACTAAACGTTAATTAATGGCCGTCCCCATTGAATAATTTTAAAATCCTGCCAGAATACAGAACGGTAAACTTTTAAAAAGTCGAGTAATTTATCGTAAACACGGGACCCTATTACTGAGACTTCGCTGTCTGTCTGTCTGTCTGTCCGTCTGTCCGTCTGTCCGTCTGTCCGTCTGTCCGTCTGTCCGTCCGTCCGTCCGTCCGTCCGTCCGTCCGTCTGTCCGTCTGTCACCAGGCTGTATCTCATGAACCGTAATAGCTAGAAGGTTGAAATTTTCACAGAAGATGTATTTCGGTTGCCGCTACAACAACAAATACTAAAAACAAAATAAAACAATTATTTAAAAGGGGCTCCCATTCAACAAACGTGTTTCAAAAACTACAAGGGAATTCTACGATGTGAGGTCGCTTCTGATTGGTCAAGTCAAATCGAGTTGGTCATGGAATTCAAAATGGCTGCCCTATCTGTCAAATATACTAGTCTGCCTTCACTGTCCGAAGAGTTTCTTAAAAGTTTCAGATTTTCTTTGAATCAAAGTTGTTGTAAACCATTTTAGGATTCCGTACCCAATTGTGATAGTGGTACGGAACCCTTCGTGCGCGAGTTTCGCACTTGGCCGGGTTTTTTTTCTTTCTGTCCATATTTTAGTCAAACCTTTATGGCTACACGGCAAAAGTTACGAAAAGGTCTCGCGAAGTTACGCACACTACGACAAAACAATAGTCGTAAACATAAACGAAGGCCGGTTTTGGTTGTGTGTGTGCACTACGCTTGTGTGCGTTACCTGTAAGTACACTGTTTTTATTGCAGTATCGTGCGAGCCGTCGAGTAGGATGGACGTCTGTCGCGTTCGGAACTGATCCAGTCACAAATAGAGTCAATATGGCTACACGGAAATTGAAGACTGATCGCCGAGTCGTTCGTCAAGAAGTAAACACACTTCATTCACATTATACAGATAAAAAATATCTATCGAATCTAAAATACAACCAAATTGAAAACCATTCTGCGGTTTGATTGTTTTTTTAAAAGATATTGAATTTTATATTCGGTGATGTTAAATTTTATGAGGAAAGGATATCTATTTACTCGTTCTCCATACAAACATGGTCGACTATTTCCTCCCTGCATAAAAACATTAGAGCAAATATGTTAAATGTCTCTTAATGTTTTTACCCACGAAGGAAATAGTTTTGATCAGGGGACACAATAGTGCCCCTCTGATCAAAAGAAAACAAAAAAAGAAAAGGCACAGAAGAGCCCACGCACTACCGTACCTTTTCTCGAAACATTTTGTCGGTTTTTTTAACATCTCTGCCTGACATATTGAAAATTCAGCTCTAAATTAAATTAACTCATGTTACCAGGTTTCCGCTAAGCAAAGCTCTTCATAATGCTTGTTCCAGGCAAGGCTGATGATAGTGGACATCCATCGGTTCCTCAAAGCGGAGAACGAGTTCACAAAGACGTACAAGTACTGCTCCTGCGACCTGTCTCACTACAACAAGATCATGCAGCGGACAGCCGACGCGGCTGGCATCAGCGTGAAGACCACGCTCAGGATCATCAGGGAAGACAAGGAGAGGCAGAAGGCTTCTGAAGAGGAGAGGGAGCAGGGCGAACAGTCCTCTGAAGAGGAGATGGAAGAGGATGATGCGGGGGAAGGGTGTTCTTCTAAAAAGTGATTGTTTGTTTTATTGCTAGAATCACCTGAGTTTGGGTCATACATTTAGTTAATGTGCCTACCGGATGCATGGTCTGGGAGTCAATTTGGTTTTGGTCTGTAATAAGTAAATTTTTACTACCTATAGGTAGATATTTTACTCGGGTTTTAATCACGTGAATTAACTTTTCAATTATTTGCTGACCATGACGTTTCGACTATGTTACAATAGTCTTGGTCGCGAGATGTACTGATATGGATTATGTTTTCCAATCGTGTTAGTTTAAAAAGTTTATTATGATAATATTATGTATAATAGGTAAATAGAAACTAGAATATTGTGTGTGATTATTTATTTTTACTGAAGTCCTATGAAAAATATGTTTAAGTTTTTGAAGCCTACCTAATAAAATAAAATACCTATGTAAATATTTTTAATTCGTTTTATTATTATACCAACTTATGTAAAGCTAATACTTTTCCTTGTTTATCCTACTAATATTATAAAGCGGAAAGTTTGCGAGTATGTATGCGTGTGTGTTTGTTACTTAATCACGTCAAAATTGCTAAACCGATTACTATGAAACTCGGTATGTAGATAGCCGGAGACCTGGAATACCACATAGGCTACTTTTTATCCCAATATTCCCCATTACGCGGGTGAAACCGCGGGGCGCAGCTAGTTAATAATAAAGTGATTTATAAGTAAACAATGTACCCACTTATATTTAATAGAATTAGTAACTTATTTGCAATATCAACAGCATTTTGTTGACTGTAATAATAACAGGGGGTCTACTATGTTTTGTAAAACGAACAATGTTTTTTTTTGTTCGTACGGTCGTGAATTTCCTACTACCGGTTCTCCTTCCTGTTGTTTGTCATAAAAACTTCGAAGCCCACTTTAATTCTCAAGGGTCAGAAGAAGATTTGTAAATGAATTTAAAGTTTTCTACTTATCTGAAAAAAGTACCTATATTATCTACACATTTATTTAATTAAAAAGGTCATCCTCAATAATTGCCTATTCAAAGCCGTTGGCCTGATCCGTCTATAATAGAAATTCCGTAGGACAGTCGCCTAAAATTTTCGATCGTTCGTTCGTAAAAACATAGTAGGCCCGCGGCCATTCGAACTCGCAAACCAAGGTTTATAAACGAACGGAAAACTAGTGCTAATGCTAATCAAATACACCCACCATAGAAGCCCAAAACATACACGAAGGCGGTCGTAGTTGTAAGTTTGTGAGTGTATATCACTACGGTAGTGTGTGTGCATTACTTCTGTATGCAGTTATTGTGCGGCCAGCGAGCAGAGCGGACGTGCTTTGTGTTTTAACCGACTTCAAAAAAAAGGAGGAGGTTTTGTTTGACTCGGGACCGCAGTCAGTCTATTCAGTATGGCAACACCACGGAAATTGAAGACTGAACGTCGAGTCGTTCGTAGTGAAGTAAATACATTTAAATTAATTAATTTATACTTATATAATTAAGTACCTATCTACTGATTCTATGTTTTACTGGCTACCCTCGGATTCACTGGCGTAATAAGTCCCGATCCCGTGGGAATATCGGGTGCCAAAGAATCTTATCGACCATACGTCTACTGTACATAGATTTGGCAATATTTTTACGGCCTGACAGCAACCCTCCTTGAGAGCAAGTAGTTTACACGCCACCGCGCGAGGAGAACTCCAGGTTTACTAGTCACCGCCAAATCCCCTATACTTTTCCAATTGTTCCAGTCAAGAATAATGATAAACGACATCTATCAGTTCCTGCGAACCGAGCACGATTTCACGAGGACTTACAAGTACTGTGCCTGCGACTTGTCGCACCTCAACAACATCACGCAGAGGACAGCCGACGCCGCGGGCATCAGCATGAGGACGGCGCAGAGGATCATGCAGGAGATCAGGACCAAGCCGGAGGGGGGGAGCTCTAGTGATGACGAGGATAAGGAGTTGGAGAAAGGCGATCCGGGGGAGGTATGCTAATATCTACATTTTTACCGGGTCCCATGCCTTTTGTCATCCTTAGGCTTTTTGCGACCAAGACTATTGTTAATATTCGAAACGTCGAGGTAAATGTAAATAATATGTTGTTCTAAAACGTGATTTTTAACCCCCGACGGAAAAAGAGGGGTGTTATAAGTTTGACGTGTCTGTCTGGCTGTGTGTGTGTGTGTGTGTGTATCTGTCTGTGGCATCGTAGCTCACGAACGGATGGACCGATTTTAATTTAGTTTTTTCATTTACTTAGTTGTCGACTTTGTAAAGAGTTAGTAACCATTTCATATTTATAAATTATCAGGCCAAGAAATTATAATAATAAATACTACAAGAGAAAAAAACTCCGACCGAGGTATAACACTGTGATATACATATATAACACAAGACAAAATGTGGAGGTGTGTGTGTAAGTTCGCTCGACTCGCGAACCCGAGGGATCGTAGTGTGCGTGAAATGCCAAGTTATTGATTCTGTGTGCGTGAGCTCGCGTCACGCGCTCAGTACCGTCTGACTCGCCGAGAGGTACGGACAGACAACAAAACTATGGACAAATTTAAACTGGGATAATAACGGAGTTATTTTTGAAAACACATCAATTATACAGTCAGCATGACAACTAATCGAAAAGTCAATGAGGTACCTAACCTTACATGTTATAAAAATTAAAGACGGCAATTCCATTAGCCGTCCTCAAACATTTATATTTACATTTTTTTAGGGTCATATTCGCGCTTTTTTAAATAACAATTCTAAAGAGTACAAATCGTGTAAGTTTAAAATGTATATTTACAATTTTTTGGTGTTATAGGTACACGAAATGATTTGCGATGTCTACCGGTTTCTGCAGCAGGAGCGCGACTTTACGAAGACATACAAGTACTGTTCCTGCGACTTGACGCACCTCAACAACGTCGGGCAAAGAACCGCGGACGCGACCTGCGTCCATCGGACGACGGTGTCCAAGCTGGTCAACACTGCACAACCTAAGAAAAGAAAGAGAAACGACAGTAAGAGGGAGAGCAAAAAAACATCTAAGGATAGTAAAGAAGAGGATGCGGAACATCAACCACCGTTCGGTGAAGGATGTTCGAAAACTTAATCTTATTTACTTATAAAAATAACTTAAGTTATTAAAGCGTAGAACTTATTATATTCGGGTGTGCGGTACGGGAGCGGGCATGCGAAGACTTAATTATTTATGTGTGGGCAACGGGCAAGGTGCTAAACTTGATCCCTCGGACGGAACGTTTTATAATATGTGTTCTACGCTTAAATAAACCTTGCTGGAAGTGATATAGACTATAGAAGTACATACGTATAAATTTTAAAAAAAGATTAGTTTAAGGAAAAATCATTTTTGTTTCCACTCTTGTTACCTTTTCTTATAATTCTAATTATAAAAAAAAACTAAATAAAAAAATGGGGTTCACTTTTATTAAAAGTCAAATAATATGCGAACGGTACACAAATATAATATGCACGCACACAGATGTACGAAACACTCGTAACATAATGGCGGTTTTCTGTTCGCGTGAGTATTTGTACCTTCCGTAAATGAGTGCGCTAGTGTGCGTGACGTCCGTACCTTTTTACAAGAAGTGTGCGTTTTGTGCTTCAATGTGTGGGTAAACTACCAGCTATTCGATTTTGTATGGTTAGTAACAATTCGAATGCAGTTAAAGACGCACGCCTGCTCTAGAAAATTCTATAAAATGAGTTTTAAGTCGACGTTTATGTGCACAGAGCCACCGAAGAAAAAACGTAACATCGTCACTCAGGAGGTGAGAGTTTCTATTCTTTGATTTTCTGACTTCTATGTCTTACCTATCTATTTATTTCCTCAATACCTAAGGGGCTAGATGGCGCTGTGTCGTATTATATTTTTTGTGTTTTTTGTCACAGGGTCGAGCACTAATAGTGAACGTGTACAACTACTTGAAAGAAGAATACGTATTCACAATGAAGCACAAAGACTGCAGCTGCGACTTGTCGCACCTACGGAACATATTGCGACGCACGGCCGACGCGACCAACGTCACTATCAAGACAGTCGCAAACGCGCTCAGCCAAGATAGACGGAAGAACAAACAGAAAGTAAGAAAGAAACAGTACAGTTTTGAAAAAGGAAAGAAGTCCTCTACTACAGTAGTTGCAGATGTAGATAAGATACTTAAAGAGATAGAAGAAATAGAGACGCAGACCCTGGCAGACGCCAATGATGAAGATTTAGAATATATCGGAGAAGAAAGAATTGTTGTTTTGAATTTGGGTTCCGCTCAAACTAGTGTAGGAAATAAACAAGTGGATAATACTGTAAAGATTTGGCAACCAGCAGAAGTTAAAAAAGAAGCAGAAGCAGAACAAAGTTTTGTAGAAGTAGAAGTTAAAAAAGAAGTAGATGAAGAAGAGATGGAAGAAGTAGAATTTAAGACAGAAGTAGAAGAAGTCGAGATAAACTGGAAAGAAACAGAAATTAAAACCGAAACAGAGGGAGAAGAAGATATTACTTGGGAAGAAGTAGAGATTAAAACAGAAGTAGAGGAAGAAGAGATAAAATCTTAGAGAGACGTAAAACTAAAATTAGAATAAAATGGCGGAATTAAAGCAATTTTGGAAGACGACGATTAAACTTGAAGAAATCGATTCCTTAACTACAAGACAGGTGAATTTAGTGAAATGATATGACAGTAAAATATGTTGGTTTTCATAATGATTACCTAAATAATTAATATTGATTATTTTCATATTCAATGTCTGTTTCAAAAACTATTACTTAAACTTAAAAATAATAGTTATTTCCACGATTAAAAAGTTACCATCATAAAATTCAATGGTTGTTTTAATACTTTTGTGCCAAAATGTTGAATTCTTAAAATGTCGAATAGTATAATTGTCCTAACTACAGGTCCAAACCTGGCCCAATTAACGGCTTAAGAAGTAAAAATGTAGTGAAGGCAGTAAGGTTTGAAATTTCCATCTAGTAAGATGGTGTCCAGTTTCCAAACCTTACATATCCTAGTGGGAATATCAGGATCAAAAGTAGCCTATGTTACTCGATAATCTAGCTTTCTTTTGGTGAAAGAATTTTTGAAATCGGTCCTGTAGTTTCGGAGCCTAACCTATACAAACAAACAAATAAATATTTCGTGTCTACAATCCTAAGTATGGATAGAGAGACACCAAGACTAGAAACATAATATTCATTTTTAAACCAGAACAAAAACCCGCTTCCCGCTTTTACCTGCTTGTTTCCTGCGAGAATACAACCCGCAACCTTCCGCGTTGCAGTCGGGGTTTCACTCAACACGCTACAGAGGCCGCCACTCAATAAATCATTATTATAATATAATGATGTTTGTTGTAGTGGAAGAGCAAACACTTTGTGAAAGAACTGGCAAAGGAGTAGAGGTGGTGAAGTGTGAACAGGAACCTCTTTGTGGACCACTCGGGCTCCTGCCTCCTGCCGCCGGCCTCCTGCCTCTTGAGGGAGGGAGGTTTCACGCATCGCTGCCTTACTACATAAAATACCTACTTCGAGACGGGGTAGAGTTATTTTTAAAAAAATCGAACGAGTAGGTTCTCCATTCGTTTGTTCCTCGCCACAACATATCACGTGACGTGAGATATGTCAGAAATAATCTAAATTTTGGCAACATTAGATAATTCTCTTTGTTAGATCAAGGTCACTTTTTTTTGAAGTAAGACTTTAAAGTAGGTTAGTACGTGAAATTGCGGTTTCGTATGGTGAAAATACAGGTACAATGTATTTTCCATACAAACTGTAACTTATTTTTTGAAAACGTACCTAACTACCTAGGTACTCGTTTTCTAAAAATAATCCGAATCTGAAGAAACTTTCTTCTATTAAGATTGATTTGAATAGATATTGGCAGAATTCAATTTTAATGACAAAGACGACGGTAACATAGTAGAAACGTCAAGAAAAAATTACTCTTTTGTTGTAATAAGAACAGTTTATTGTTTGTAAGTTTAATTAAACTCCTGAACCGATTTTGATAAAACTTAATAAGCAAAAAGATTCAATCATTGGTAGTAAACAAGACCTAAGTAGGTATACCTACTTATCCCATTTCCATCTCCATTTATAATAATAAAAAATAAAACTTAAATACAAAAAACTCATACTTTGTATGAGTTCAAACCTGCCTTACAACGTTTATTTATCTTCCAAAACTTGTAGTTATCTCATTTATCAATAAGTCAGTCCACCAGTCAAACCAGTTTTCGAAATTGAATCCCATCTCATCAGCGCACCAAGCGGCACCTCACATGAGTCGGAGCGAGAGGGGGCTACATCTCCCGTCTCTGTCGTAAAGGGTTAGTGATGACGTCACGGCATCCTTGAACAACCCTTGATGATGCAATAGAGGCTGTTTCGAATTGTATTTAACTTAACCGAGTTTAATAATGGAAGGAGCTTGTTGAATCGGTTTAGGGTCATTTTGCTGCTTTAAAGTGATCATACTTACCTACCGAAACCCAGTGATGTGACGTAATAGTGGTGTGATAAAAGAAGATTTTTTGAGATGATGTAGATTTTTCTTCTGTTTTCGCAATGTTGGATTGTAATTAAACACAGTTTTCGGTTTATACGCGTGGTATTTATTACTATTTAACATTGTTTCATTGCTCAACGTTTCGAGACCTTTGCAGGTCTCTTCACGAAAATCAGATTAAAAAAAGAAGAACTTCATAAAACAAGTATAGTTTTAGATGTGCCTTTTCCCATTTTTTTGTTTTACAAAAACTGATGATTACTAACTCAAGCGGAATTCCTCGTCCTTTTACGATACGTAGACCGATGCAGCCATTAATCGAGGATGTTTCGTTGCACTCCAGTCTTTGCTACATCTTATACCATATCATCACTTCCCATCAGGTGTAATGGTGGTCAAATGCTCATCCTTACTAATTATAAATGCGTAAGAAACTCTGTCTGTCTGTTAAGTTTTTACACTTAAACCGCATTATGATCAATTTTGGTCCAGAAATAGATGAGATCTTGTAAAAGGACATATACGACCTCTGTGGCGCGTCGTGCGAAAGCGCGACTGCAATGCAGGAGGTTGCGGGTTCGATTCCCGCCAGATGCAAGTATTTATGCTTATAAAATAAATATTTGTGTCTGGTCTGGGTGTCCCTCTATGTATAATATGTATGTATTTACAAAAGAAAAATAAATTTAAGTATTATATCCGTTGTCTAGTCACCGTAACACAAGCTTAGTCGCTTACCACGGGGCTAGATGGCGCTGTGTGTTGTTCACAGAATTTATTTATATTTATTTATTTATTACTAGCTGACCCGACAGACGTTGTCCTGTCGTTTAGTAATAAAAAAATAAAATTCATCAAAATCGGTTTAGCATTTTTTCTTTCATAAGAACCTTCTCCTGACAATAGCAAACACAACAAAAAAAGAATAATCGAAATATATGTAAAAGTTTAAGTGTGATGCTCACGCCAAGGGAAATAGGGATTGATTTTTATATAATAAATAGAAGAAGATAGAAGATATAAGCTACTTGTGATTTCGATATTCTCCTGCGGGATTGGGATATGGGTGAAACAGCGGGGCACAGCTAGTCATTCATAAAAAAGGTATAGTATAATTAATTTTTTCTAATCCAATGCTAATTTAGCCCAACACTAATAAATAAACATAATAAACCTACATTTGAAGTCATAAATAAATAAAAATACCGTTTATCTATACATTCATAGAATATAGGTATACCTACCTACTTAATTTTTTCTGTAATATAATAAAATTATTCAAATTCATTCGTAATAAAAAAACGTTGTATGTATGTATGACTAATCTCAGAATAAGCCATTAAAATAATGTCAAACACATGATGTAACTTGGCCGTTAAGTGGCGTCATTATAATATTTATAATAATTTACTTGAGATATAAAAGAATAAGTAAAAATATTATAAATAGAGTACAACTTTATGTTGCCTAAACTCAAAGTCCATTTGGAACATTTTTTTAAATAAAAAAACCAGAAATTAATGAAATTCCGAATTAATTTAATAAGCTTTCTTAATTTCGGTTGTGGAGTCGTGGAAAACCAGTCTAACGAACTGGATTACTAGTAGTCGCAGGTTCGAATCCCTTCGAGTACGAGTTTATGAAAGCAGTGTTTCAAAAAACAACCACAATATAAGGCCTCAAACTTGACCTAACGACTGCTATCAGAGATAACAACCGTATAGTGGTGTTTTCACCTAGTTTTAGAGTTGTCAGGTCGCCTTAGGGCCTCTAATTTGACCTAACGACTGCTATCAGAGATAATAACCGTATAGTGGTGTGACTCACCTAGCGTTAGAGTTGTCAGGTCGCCCTTTTACTTGACCTAACGACTGCTATCAGAGATTGTTATCTCTGATAGCAGTCGTTAGGTCAAGTTACCTGCTTAATGTGCCTTCTTAAGCACGGTGTAAGTCGGCTAGAGTGGGCGTAGACCTCAAACTCAAACGTTAGCCAAGTAAACCTCTGAGCTCTAACCTCTGTCTGTCTGTAGGTGTTTTATGAATATCAAATAAGGCAATAATATTGAATTTTATTAGCTTATTAGTTTTAGAAAATCTCGTTTTATATTGACGTCTCGGCGACTCGGAGTGGCGCCGCATATTATTTTATCGTTTTCGTATGAAAATGTGTGTTTTTACGTAAAAGTTGGGTGGACCGGTCCATGTAGATAGGTGTTCATTGTCTCTTTGTGCTAACTTACACATTAAATAATGTCTTTTTAAAATATCAGCATTTCTTTTTAACGGTCCTACGAGGTATTTATGTAAGAAAACAGTCATCTTCTAGGACATTCTTTGGGTGATGCTGATGAGTAATACTACACGCGCACTGACAAGTCGCGGTGGAAGCGCGCCGTCGTTGTAGCGTTATCATCATAACTAACATAACTGGATTAGGTGGGGCTCTGCGATACTAAGTAGTTCGTACATTAATTCAAATGCGACGTCACGTCTATCTGCTGCCTACAGACAGTAGTTTCCTAACTTGACCGGTAGAGGGCATTGCCTACTGAATTCATTGTCTTAGCCCAAATAATTAAATACCTGGTAGTAAAGATTGTTGACCTGCAAATCTAGATACCACAGGTGGTATTTAGGTGGTTAATCGAATGATTACAATTTTGATAATTACATTTTAATGTTGCAGTCAAAAGTTATAAACTGTCAAATACTATTTTTGACCGATGACTTACAGTCAAAACCTACAGTCTTGTTACTTAGTTAGCTTAATTTAATTAGGTCATGCATGACTTACAGTCAAAACTTGTTTTGACTGATGACTTACTTACAGGCAAAACTTGTTTTGACCGATGACTTACTTACAGGCAAAACTTGTTTTGACCGATGCCTTACTTACAGGCAAAACTTGTTTTGACCGATGACTTACTTTCAGGCAAAACTTGTTTTGACCGATGCCTTACTTACAGGCAAAACTTGTTTTGACCGATGACTTACTTTCAGGCAAAACTTGTTTTGACCGATGACTTACTTACAGGCAAAACTTGTTTTGACCGATGCCTTACTTACAGGCAAAACTTGTTTTGACCGATGACTTACTTACAGGCAAAACTTGTTTTGACCGATGACTTACTTACAGGCAAAACTTGTTTTGACCGATGCCTTACTTACAGGCAAAACTTGTTTTGACCGATGACTTACTTACAGGCTAAACTTGTTTTGACCGATGACTTACTTACAGGCAAAACTTGTTTTGACCGATGACTTACTTACAGGCAAAACTTGTTTTGACCGATGACTTACAGGAAAACTTGTTTCCGAACGTGTTGGTTTAAAAAAAAACCTCTTAATACAAACCGACATGCACACGAATAGGGTTAGGTTAAAGTTATTATTTGGAACCAAAGTCAAATTTCTATGTTATTTTGGTTGAATCGGTTTGGTCAAAATTAGTTTGAAACGAAATTTCAGTGAAACTAGTTTTCACCATCACGCTCGGTTGTCACTAGTTTTGACAGCTTTTTTCAGTCAAGTCTATTATCGGCTGCTTTCGAGTTTAGACTACAACATATACCTACCTACACAAATATATTATCATAATGAAATAAATAATGAGATTAATCTACCACGAGCTAGCCATGAAATTGTCACACTAATGATAAAACGTTTGCCTATCTATCTATCTAATCTACCTAGCATTTTATTTTAATGAAGAAAGGAAATAGTAAAGGTACCTACCTATACGTGCTTTGAAACAATTTGAAAACAACCAACTGCGTGTTTCGAGGACCGTGACTTAAGAGGAAAGGATACATACTCGTTCTCCATTCAAACGTAGTCGACTGTTTCCTCCCTGGATACAGACATGAGAACAAATATGAAACTGTATATATGTATCTATCTATATAAATATGGAGTGGATTTTTCTATGAGAAATGAGCTTTTTTTGATTTGTATTATTTCAGATTCGGATGAAAATCAACCTAGTGAGCCGGATTAAAAAAAAAACAAAAATAACCAAATATACGTAATTGTTACCTTTTGTTCCTAACCTCCTCGTATATCTGCCATAACTGACTATGCCCCGCGTTTTGTTTTTTTTTCCAACACTTCAACACTAAAAAACATGCGCTCGTACGAGCGTCGTAGATCATGACCACATCCACTTTGTTTGTTTCATAATAAGATGAGCTCAAAACCCAGCTTACTTAATAGATTTCCAGTTTTTATCACAATCGATTTAGGTAACTTAGGCTTAATTCGACCAAACTAGAATAAGTACCTAATTCTGCGCATAATCGTCATTTTTTTATTGAACATCTCGAACAAAAGACGATTTATGCGTAGAATTGGCTTATTCCAGTTTAATTAAGTTGAATCGAACCTTAGTCGTTTTGGGTGAAAGAATACGTACCTTACAAACAACCCCTTCCATACTCACAAACTGCCACGTTAATAATATTAGTAGGTTTAGTATGAAATAGTAAGATTAGTATGACATAGTAGGACGTGTATTGTCTCCTTCACTATAAGCTTAACTCCAGTAGTCAAACGACAAAGAGTATAAAAACTTACACAAAAACCACAACATACTATCAAGTTACACACATTATCTCCCAAAATAGAGTAAACACTTAACCCATTTTTTTGCTAACTCGGATAACATAAATCTTCACTTTTTTTCACCCCTGTACCTGTTTCGTGGTTATGCATTTAAATTGCGATTTTGCAAATCGATTTTAAACCTTATTTACATATCGCTAGTGTTGAAATTCAAACAATGATGAGCTTAGTGAAATTGACATTGAAAATCAATGCATGAGATGGTAGTTCAGTCTAAACTGAACTCTATGTCAATGGAATAAGGTTCTTACTCATTTAAGTACGTAACAAATTTACTTGTCGTCAAGTGAATTTTGATTTTATCTCTAGAGGTTTAGGGATCGTTTTCGTTTGTATGCAACTGAACTAGGCAAGGAACAGTTGCTATGCACCAAATAGGATTGTTCCACTTAGATCCACCGACACTGACCTTAATAATTTCACCGATAAAAAAACAATTAAAAATTGATAAGTAACTTTAATTTCCTTTTTAATGCGTTTGTTTGTCAAGCGTTTAGTACCTAAATAGATATATATTGTTTTAGGTAAGAAATAATAAATTGTATTTTAGTGTTTTTAATTTTGTTGCTATCTTAATAGACTGGTTTGCGTCAGCAAATACGTGATAAATTAGTAATTAACTAATTAACAATTGAAGTTTTCTTATTGAAGAGTTTCAAGTTACATGTATACCTACCCAACTGAAAAACATTGTGTTTTTCCTTTTCTTTTTCCTTTGTAAAAATGTGTCAGTATCGGAAGTTGTACCTACATGACCTACAAGCCAAGTTAAATTGTGCAAATTACATTGATTTAACTTTGAATTTGAAACCGCTGCCGTAAAATATTGATCTACGTCCTGTGCCCAAGAGGCACTTCTCCGCATTACTAACTGAAGTCCTCCAAACATCGGGCGTTGAAAAATGCTAAAAGTAATAGTAAAAACGCGTTTGTTGTATGGAAGCCAAATTTAAATTGTTATTTTAGTATATTTTTAGTTTGTTGTTGTTATAAAATTAAATTACATCATCTGTCAAAATTTTAACTGTTTATTTTATCCTTTGAGTACGCCGTACAGAACCCTAAAAATGAGGTTAGTTTTGAATCAGCATCGCGAAAACCGCAAAAAATCTTTATTAAAGGACTAAGTAGGTAAATATTTCATGGTAGTTCGAAAGAACTATCACCTAGGCCGCAACGGGAACGATCCCTACTCATCTCGTCAGCTGAGGGAGATGACAGCGCGAGGCCCGCGGGGGGTGAGGGAGAGGGAGGATCACACGCACACACGCAGCCCACGTGTGGGCACACGGTACACGTGTGTGAGTGACGCGGGACTGTAGTAGGGTGTCCTGTAATCTATGGGGTTCGGACAATTATGTAAGGAACTTCATAATTGCCAGCAATCGAACCGTAGCTGAAGCTTAGCAATTATTGCCTTTCAACGAGAAATAATGACGAACTAAATCTGGCTATATTGATCCTGGATATGAGCAAAGCACCGAAATACGTCCAGCAAGACGCTAAAAAATAAATAAATAAAATAAAATCAAGAGTAAATAGAATACATGAATACTGAATAGGAATCCAAACAAAAAAAGAAAAATACCTTCCTAATACCTATGTTACGAGCAATGAGTGCCATTAGGATTCTAGTTTTTTAACTATAAATTAATTAAAAATTAAACTAAACTAAAAATCTTAAAGGGATGAGTCCTTAGGGCCTCGCAGCGCTCTACAGTTGGCAATTTTTCATACAGATTTGTTTCTCGGGACCGTAAGTTCACATAAGTTGCAGGAAAGGTGACATAATATAGGAAAGGTTACATAAGTGTCAGGAAAGGTCACATAATGTAGGAAAGATCATATAAGTTGAAGGAAAGGTCACATGAGTTATAGGAAAGGTCATATAAGTTGCAGGATAGGTCACATAATGTAGGAAAGGATATATAAATTGCAGGAATGGTCACATAATGTAGAAAAGGTCACATAAGTTGCAAAAAAGGTCACTTAAGTTGCAAGAAAGGTCACATAAGTTGCTGAAAAGGTCACATGAGTTGCAAGAAAAGGCGCATAAATTGTAGGAAAGGTCACCTAATGTAGGAAATTTGACACATAACTTGTCAAAGCCCGTTTACAGAAAACAAGCAAGTTTGCATACATACTACTACTTATTCTTATGTGCCTATTATATTATTATAGTACAGATAGTACTTACTTATAGGAAATGTACCTATAGAACTAAAGTAAACGTAAAATCAAGCGTTATTCAAACAGATTGAGCACACATCAAGTAACATACCGCGTAGGCAACAAATTGAATATGATGTAACCCCTGAAGCCATTAATTCTGGTAGGAGCCCGGGATTTACATAAACACAACCTGCGGGACGCGAGGGGAGACTCCCCATTCCCCGGTGCAGAGGGGAGTTTCTAACTATAGGTTTACCTACATATTATTCCAAAAATGCAATTAAATATGGCAATATTGATTTCCAATATAGCTAAATCAGAATTTATTAAATTAATGTACATTTTCACTAATATTATACAGAGAAAAGATTTGTGTTTGTAATGAATAAGCTCAAAAACTACTGAGCCGATTTTAATAATTCTTAGAAAGTTACTTTCACCCTAAGTAACATAGGCTACTTTTGGTCCCATTATTCTCACGGGATCGGGACTTACGCGGGTGAAACCGCAGGTCGCAGCTAGTTTAAATTCTTCTTTGTAATTTAATTATTATAAATAATATACTTAGGTAAATTTAGAAGTTTGTTCCTGCCACAAACCATGATCCTAATAAATAATGTGAAAGATTGTATGTTAATAAGGTATAAGTACCTAGACAAGTTTTTTTTGTTGCTCCTTCACTCAAGAAATACTGCACATATTGCGATGAGTCTTGGTATGCAGGTAGATGAAGTTTGAATATAAAAATAGGCTGATTTTTAAGCCGTTACTTCCAAGGAATAGGGACATTTGCGGCCGATACCGTAGGACATAACGTAGCGCATGACTTGACGTGACATTACAAACTTACAAGGGGTAATTTCTTCTGCTTACAACGTATTTCTAGTTGTACCTACATTTGTACAGCGCGACACTAAACGATTCACTCAACCGAATCGGTCGATATGGTTCGATTACTTAGTCATCGTCTTATTGCTACAATTGCAACCGCTCTCTAACGAACTCTAATCTTGACTAATTATCAAGAATTTAGTCAAAATTAGTAGCTTTAGTATGTATTAGAGCTAAGTTCTTTCCATGCTATTATAAAATGAGTTTTAAGTGCCAGACCTGGTTTGAAAACCATGATTTTCTATGCCTTAATCATGGTTTACACCAGGTCTAGCCTTATAACTCATTTTATAATAGCAAGTTTTGTTTTTAACTAACTTTTTAAGGTCGATACCAGCCGGGGTACCAACTATTAAGTAAACTGTGGTACTAATAAATAATATAAATATCCACAAAACATTGTAAATAGGTATGTACAAAGTATAAACGAAAATGGATACGCTGTTTAAAACAGCTTATTTTCCTGTTTTTGATGTTACAATTGGAAACCGTCCTATCTAAATGATAATAATAAAATAGGTGACGACGTTTATTGTGATTTAAGATGTAGCACGTTTGGTTCACTCGCGAGCCAAAGACCTCTCCTTCACTGCATTACCTCCCAAGCAACAGATTTCATTTCATTTCGTGAAGTTTGTTAAAAATATAATCTGCGCGTCCTTTTAGGGGTCTGTGGTCCCCCAGGAGTGCAGTAAGCCGCTTTCGGAGTGACATCCGAGGGTTCCGTGATCAGCTAATGGGTTGGGTAGTGGCGGTAAGTAATTAAAATAAAGCTTTTTAGAATAACAGAACGTAAGAGGATATAAAGTCACGAATGGGACAAGCCTGTAGTGAGATTATGAACGTACACAAGTAGTCTGTTAATAATAACATAGGACTCATCATAAGATTACCCAAGTTAATAAATGAGGCCCACTTACGTACTTAATTCTCTCAAAAAAACAGAACAACGTTCAAAATCTTTACTTTTTGTGATTCTCAATGTTTCTCGTACTCATCTAATAAACTCCTTTCGAAATTTAAGTTCTAGCATATTATTTACCCGACTGCCGAACGAAGGTTATGTTTTTAATTTTTTTGATGCATTTTAAATAAGGTAGGAAAGTAATATAAGTACTTATTATTTCTATTAATTCGTAATCCTACTACCTACTAATATTATAAACGCGAAAGTTTGTATGTACGTAGGTCTGTATGTGACTTTGTTACTCCTTCACACAAAAACTACTGAACCGATTGCGATGAAACTTGGAATATAGATAGCTGAATACCTAGAATAACACATAGGCTTTTTAGTCCAATATTCTCGCGGTATCGGGACTTACGCAGGTGAAACCGCAGGGCGCAGCTAGTAATTATAATAATATAAATACCTATATATTACATAATTACAAAAACACAAAATAATTATACTTATAATAATAATAATAAATAATAAAAAATAAATTCTGTGAACAACACACAGCGCCATCTAGCCCCGTGGTAAGCGACTAAGCTTGTGTTACGGTGACTAGACAACGGATAGAATACTTATATTTATTTTTCTTTTGTAAATACATACGTATGTATGTATGTATTTATAGAATACTTATATTTATTTTTCTTTTGTAAATACATACGTATGTATGTATGTATTTACAAAAGAAAAATAAATATAAGTATTATATCCGTTGTCTAGTCACCGTAACACAAGCTTAGTCGCTTACCACGGGGCTAGATGGCGCTGTGTGTTGTTCACAGAATTTATTTATTTATACATATTATACATAGAGGGACACCCAGACCAGACACAAATAATTATTCTATAAGCATAAATACTTGCACCCGGCGGGAATCGAACCCGCAACCTCCTGCATTGCAGTCGCGCTTTCGCACGACGCGCCACAGAGGTCGTCAAAATAATTTGTAATAATCTATAATAAATAATCAAGAATAGTTCCTAATCTATGAGTATAAGCTCTCAAGGAACCCAAAAATTCCATACTACAACCTACGCCAATAAACACATCATACCTTCTTACCTAAACACGTTCAATATCAAATATCACGTTTTTAAAGATATTTCCATAATTAAATAACCAAAACGATGGAAAGTTTCCCGAAACAAACACGGACCGCTCACGTCCGATTAGATAGTAGGTACGCCGTATCTCCGATAACCGATATCATGTATCGGAGAGGCTTATGTAATGATAACGGAAGTAGGTACCTATTTATAGAACATTTTGACCTACATTATATACCTATAGCACAGCGTACCTACCTATACACTTACATAGTTTTCCTTATACTTACCTCGTGCCTGCCTATTGCCAAGATCATTGCAATGCAGCGCCTTGCACGGTCAGTACTTCAATGGGCCATCGCTTAAGTGTGGAATTTTGCACAGTAGGAGGTAACGTGTGGAGGTAACGCGCGCTGCTTACTAATCTTTCTAATATATAAAATTTCCATGTCACAATGTTAGTTACCGTACTCCTCCGAAACGGCTTGACCGATTTTTACCAAATTTTATATGCGTATTCAGAAGGTATAAGAATCGGCTACTATCTATAATTTATAAGGCAAAACAACGTTTGCCGGGTCAGCTAGTAATATTATAAAAGAGCATCGCACAATTTCAATAACGCGGTTACTCACGCGTAAGTCCCGATCCCGAAGGAATATCTAAGGATATGGATATCTAATATGGATAAAAAGTAGCCTAGGTCTTAGTTTAAATTTCCAGTTATCTGCATACCAAGTTTCATCGCAATCGGTTTAGTTGTTTTAGCGTAAACTCAATTACTTACACACAAACTCTTACATTTTTATAAAAGTAAAAGTCGAAATTACAGCTAAAACTAGAAAACATCGAAAAGTAGGCAATTTCAGCATACTGCTCATTTCATTCTATTCCGAAAATCTTCATCAGATCATCACAACATTTGCGATGTTACTATTAGGTATAAAATACATTCCTACTTACTTTTGAAAAAAATAGCGTTTTTTCTAACCCTATTATATTAATACCAACTATTACGTATTCTGTGTTAGTACCTACTCTAGATTTCTTAGATACTAAAACTATGGTAGGTATACAGTTTACGTAGTAGTTGTGCGCCTCGTCGCTTCTATGTCAGATACGGTAATGTGATTAACTTAAGGGGGCGTCCATAAATTACGTGAGGTGTTTTTTGAAATTTTCTGTCCCTCCCTTCCCCCCTGGTGAGATGTCGTGAGATTTTATTCAACCCCCTCCCCCATCCTCCAATCTCACGTGAGATTTTTCAAAATGTGGGTTTCTTACGTAAACGCTTTGGATTGTTATTGTAAAAAGAAAAATAAAATGCAGTAGTAGCCGGAGCAGTAAAATACAGCTCCGGTAGCAGAATTTTTTTTTAGTGTGTACAATCTGGATTAAATGGACCAAAATAGTATATTCTTTTTGTTCCAATAATAAAAAAAATTGCGTGATATATGCCGAGACCCTCCCTCTCACCAACGTAAGATTAGATGAGATTTGACTCGACCCCCTCCCCCCCTTAAACATCTCACGTAATTTATGGACGCCCCCTAACCCGTTAATGGCCTAGTGTCCTTTTCGGTACACACTCGTACAAGGTGGTCCGTCAACTAGTGTGCATTATACGGCACGTATCCCTGTACTCAATTTATAAAGAGGATTCTAAATAACAACACTGAAAAGATAGTAACTTCTTAATTAATGGTAAATAATAATGAATATTGCAGGACATTCACACTGCTTTATCTAAACAACTAGGCTTGTACTGTGTGTTCTAGACAACGGATATCTTCTTCTATACATATAATAAAATCGTAACTCAGCGGTGTCTGTTTTGGAAGATATAAAAAAAATATAAATTGGACGGGTATCTATTAACGCTGTAGAACCTATTTTTAAGTTTTTCTGGTTGTCTGTTTGTCTGTTTGTCTGTGTGTCTGTTTGTCTGTTTTTTGAAGATACTAAAAAAAAACAAATGTTAAAAGTATCTATAACGCAATAGAACCTATTTTTAAAATAATATGGTTGTCTGTTTGTCTGTTTGTGTGGACTTTGACTACGCTAATCTCAGAAACGGCTCATCCGATTTCAACAAAATTCGGTATGCAGATAGCTTTTGGCCCCGAATAGCTTTTAGGCTATTTTTTTATCCGAATATCAAGTCCGGTTATCCGGAAAAAGTGTTTTTTTTCTGATTTTCTCTTAATTGATTTGAATGTTATATCAAAGAAGTATGTTGTGAGGAATTAACACATAATTTCCGGATATCGAAAAATTCGAAGGAAAAAACCGGTTATCCGGAAATTCGAAAAAAAAAAACAGATTTTGGACCTATCCGTATCCGTATGTCCAGAAGGCCTACTGCGTTTCTCCGAACGATAATTTCTGACGTTCGAAATTTAAAAATTTGTTTGAAACTGTTGAAGAAAATTTTCGGTCGGACCGACCGATAATTCATGAATCTATACTATAATTTTATTATACTAGAATTGTAAATGAGAGATGTCTGTATGTGGAAGATATTAAAATAAAACAAATTTTATGAGTAGTATCTATTAACGCAATAGAACCTTTTTTTAACTGACTTAAAAAAAGGAGGAGGTTCTTAATTCGACCCGTATATTGTTTGTATGTATGTACCTATGTATCATATGAATGTATGGATTTTCAACAATATAATATAATAAAGAACTAGGTACAAATTGATGGACCACCTGAAACCACCACACTCATCAGAAAACTCCTCAGTGATTGATTAAAGTTACGGTTACAATTTTGATGATTTTTATTGGCAGTCGTGAATGCACAAAACGGGTAAAATTAAATAAATTAAATCCCGACGCCAGATAAAAAGGACAAAATAACCTCTTCTATTTACAGTACCACCAACTTATTTGATATGTAAGCTGAAGTCGGGCAGTTTTATTAGGTACCTATCATCAGATTCAGAACGAGGGGGTTGTCGTTGTTTTGCCAGGGTCTGGCTGCCAACCGTAAGCCTGCGTCAGCGGGTCCGGGGGTCCTTTCGGCAAGGAGGGGTCTTTAAAAAAATCACCTCATCCCGTGGTCGTGAACTTGGGGCTTTCGGAGCCTCGGATCACCACCGGCTTTGAGAGTCTCGAGACGGTGACCTCGATACTTGCGGAGTGAGGGACGCCGTGGGGATTTAGTTAGTAAACCTATGGCAGAGAGCCCGCACACAGGCCGCTTTCCCCGGAGAGTCACCCGACGGTGCTTAAAAGGCGCATCACCCATGTAAAAAAAAAAGATTGCATGTAGTTTCACTGCCCGACAGTATTATAACCGATAAATCGGTTGCACTGTATGTAGCAGAGCTTATTTTCTTCTTTTTTTTGAAGTCGTTTTTTTTTTAATTTTTCGACAAAGGCCTTTGCCTTGACCTTGGGCAAAAGCCTTTGTTACCTACCCTACCTACAAGTTACCTACCGCTGTGCAAAATCAACACTTAAACAGACTCCGCCATGATTGTCTTCAGCTCAGTAACAGTACTTCCCTGGTCGTCCATTTAAGCGTAGATTTTTGCAAAGCGATAAGTAGGTGTTCGAAAAACGCTGACGAAGTCGCGGGCACAGCTAGTACCACATAAAATACTTACATTTTTAACTTTTATCTGCAACTTCTGAGTAATGTACTTTTAAATGTTGACGATGATCTATATATGAACGCAGAGCCCAAACCGCTGGTCCTACAGACATGAAATTTGGTGTTCTTTGTGGTGTGTAAAGATCCACTAAGAAAGGGATTTAGGAAAATCCCGCGGTATGGGGACTTACGCGAGTGAAACCGCGGGACGCAGCTAGTCTTTTATAAAGTGTGAATGAGTTTTAGTATAATGTTAATACAGATTATGATGTATAAGTAAGCAAAATAATTGCCCAATAATAAAAATGTCTTACCGTGTTAATTAGTTAAATATTTAAGTTAATTAACAAATTCGTTAGTTGCTATTTTCGTTTTGAAAGATTGTTCCGTATCATTAAATTTTATGATTCGTTGCTAACTTATTAAGAAAATAATTTACTTTACTTTATATAATTATACTTAGACATATATTTGAATCTTTATTGCTAAGATTATTACGAGGTATTTAGGTAATATGCGGATAATGAGCTTGGCCTAAACATATTCTTCAATATAAGGCTAAAAAATCTTTTAATTAATGTTTATAATGATTTTATTCATATAAATTAAAATAATTAGTTAAAATAACTTTATTTTTCATAATAAACATGAAAAATAATTGCTTATCTACGAGTGATCTCTCTGTATACTTTCATAGAAGCTTGAAAAGTATAAATATAGGTTTACGTATTTATTACTAACATTCTCGTTTTGTTTCTTTACCGACTTCTAAAAAAAAGGATGTTATCAATTCAGATGTACCTAATGCTTTTTCTCATTAATTTAAAGATTGAAAAGAATTATAAAATGGTGGTGGGCGAAGGTCGCGTGTGACTACTTTCTTGCACAAACCCTTTCTGATTCCAATTCAATCATGTCAAAAAGAATTGAACGTAATACAATTCTCTCTAAGAATCGCTAGAATTTTCCACGAAAATCTCGCACAATTTCCTCCTGAGGTAGAAGTCAGTGCGATAAGGTTCTACCCTTGTAGTTCCTTCATTGTCGCTTTCAGAATATCACTTTAGCAAAAGCCGTCGACAGACCACGATTTACAACTAAATCTGATTTTCTTCGCCCATAAATATACGGCGCTATACATAAAAATATCACGTTTCACCGTATTGCTCCCTTTTTTCGGGGTTTGTCGTAAAATTTAGCGGTCCCTACGACCCCTGGGTCAGCTGGGCCCTTTGTTACCGGGCCTCGGGGCTGGTCAGCCATTGTCCCATACGATAAATAAACATGTCAGATTCGACCGCATATCTTTATGTAAATGTCAATCGTAATAAATAGCCGCTAAAGTCGGTAATCGATCGGTTACATACAATATTGTAATCAAGAAATTTGAGGAAAATGATTTAACCCTTTGAAGGCGAGTGTGTCGAATAAGTAACGCTAGCGGACCGCCTGCGACGCGCGATGGGAGTGCATTGTCATTTCTATTCTTTGATCGTATATGTATCGTGTGTCATATTAAACACAGCTGGTAGTAGCCACGCTATTTAATAATAATTCTGTGCACAGAAATAGTTATCATTTGAGAAGCATTAAACCTACTTACTAATATTTAAAGATATTTATTGAATTTCATATAAATAGTCGCTCACAAATAGTCGTATTATATTTGTGTAATTGCTTGCAAAAGTTTCAATTAAAAATATAATTAAATTGAGTAGGTATTACGTTCCAATTCGACAAACACAATCCAATCGCGACCTACAACCTAAATCATCCTAAACATCTATCAATTCCCCATCTAACCCTTTATTTAAAGACAATAACACTCATACAATAGGCTTTCAAAATAATATCTCCACAAAGGAAAAACACCTTTACGTTTTACATATAAGGTTTGAATTCGATTGTAGTGCTAACAAAAGAGTAGTAATATAGAGTAATGTGTCATTGTTGGCCCGTTCCACACAAGTGACCACCGCTGGTCCTTTGAAAAGGCCAAATTAGTACACTTTACGGGTAAATTGTTTTATATACGTATGTACGCATTTAGAGCTAACAGTTGATGCGCGATTCAGTGCAGTTAAAAAGATATACAGCAATTGCGTATTTCTCGTTCTAACATACGTCAAAGAGCAAGAGAGATATATTGAAGTGATATTGAGATTGAGAAAGCAGTGCGTAAATCTATGTATCCCTTTTACAGTACATAAAGGGTTTTTGTATTTAATTTGATTTCTTGTCGAGTGAACAATGGTTTAAAGTAGACAGGGAAATTAGAAGGGAATGGAAAAACGCTGCTTTTTAAAGTGTTTGGTAGATATAATGATAATGTATGCTGATTTAAGTAATTCGTAGTTTGGACAGCTGATATGTTATTTGTGGATCTTGGCTTAATGTCGTGGGAAAACTGAAATAGCTTCTTTAATAATGCAAGACATTGATAAATGAGTTCGTTTTATTTTGAAAATAAATACTAATTGGCGACCATTATTTCCGGTAAAGATTTTTAAACTGCTATAAATTCTAGAATACGTGTCTAAAAATATCCAATTTGTTTATAACTGTCAAAATCGGAATTCAAATCAAAACAATCGTTCGTCGAAAGCAAACAGATTACGAACGGGAATCTCAATAATCCGTAACTTGTTCTCAACACCTTTCACGATAAACTGTTTATTTTGGAGCCATCAGCCGAAATAAGCCACAGCGGAGTAAACAAGCTAAAAATGTTTTTACAAACACCGAGTAAATTACTGTCGACTGCCGGGACCTATTCCCAGAACCAACAATTAAACTCTACTTCTCTCTCTCTCTCTGATAAACTCGAGCTACCAACTGGATATAGCATCTGGGCATAAAAACTTGGCATATTACATGGGATTTGTCAAGTATTTCAATAATTTATTAAAATCCATTTTTACCCTTTACTTACATACTTTTACCAAACGATTATACGATCGCCGCCAGTGCCGGACTATGCCTCTAAATAATATTAATATTGAGAGGCAGAGTGCGCCACTTTACTCTTATAGGATGCAAAAATGTAACATTGGAAAAGGCCAGTGATAAAAGGTTCCGTAAGTACTTACAAGGATAATATGTTGATACAACATGGTTTTGTCATGGACGTATTAAGTGAAAAGGCGTCGGAGAGACGGCGACAATGGCGACAAAAAATGTTACATCAAATATCATAAAAAGAGCCAGATAACGTGTGAACGTGTGTCACAGTAAACTGAGTTCTATTAAATACTTTCAAAGACCAAAAAAAGAAAGGAAGAACTAAGTGAAAGCTGTGCCATATTTGTCCAACGCACAGAATAACATAATAATATTGTGTGTTACCTAGTCTGATTGAAAACGTCACTATGATCTATAAATCAATCTGAAGATGATGCAGTTTATTCCGCGTAAATATCGAGCGCGAAATTGTGATTTGGACAAATCTATATCAATAAAATCCTGTGTCCTAAGTCCTGACTGATGGATCAACGAACATCATACAACCTAAACCGCTAGCAGTAGAGAAAATTTGGAGAGTGTGTTCTTTATATATTTGAAATTCCCACGGAATCGAGGAAGGACCCAGCAGCGGACATTCATATAAAAGTAGCCTATGCGTTATTCTAGTTCTCAAGATCTATGTTCCTATGCCGAGTTTCATGACAATCGACGCTTTTACTTTATAGCCTACCTATACCACTTATCTTCTATTCTATTGTATTTCGTCTCAAGAACTTTTAGGACAAGTTCTACCCAATGAGTTTAGTACAGTCAACAGAATTCAGTTCAATAGTTTTACGCGACTTAGTTTCAGTAATACGCATAATAAAAGCAACATTCACATATTTATTGTATTATTTTAACAATATTAGGTATCAAAAAAGTAGTAGAATACATTCTGAATACACATGATTCGATTGTTATTAATAAAATAAAAAAACAAGCCAATAATTTAGTTAAAACCAATTTTCCGCTCAATATAACAAACAGCACACATCCCCTGCACTGCGTTTCCGTGGCGCCCTATAAATTGGTTCCATTGTCTTACGTAATAAAAGTGTGTTGGCGACAGTGTTGTTTTTGTCCTATCAAGAGGACGTAAAGCGCTACCTATTGTCTGATCGCGCCGAGAGCGGCCGCCGTCGATCGCCGTCGCCGCCCGTGTTGGCACTCGGGGGTTCGGAGGGTTAACCTTAGATCCTGCTAATGCTATGAGAATGTTTGTTACTCCGTCATGAAAAAACTACTGAACCGATTGCGTTGAAATTTGGTATGCAGATAGGTGAATATTTTTATCCCGATATTCTAGCGGGATCGGGACTTACACGGGGTGAACCGCGGGTGCAGCTAGTAGGTAGGTATATAATAATAATAAGTAATTGTATAAGCAGTAAGAGAACGAACGGTGGTTGTTTTGACTACATAGAACTAATTATTTAGTCTCACCTTTACAATAATATTACGATCGTTTTATCATTTTGCTATTAGTTGAGTTAGGTTAGTTGAGTTACCTTACCTACATAAGTGAGGTGAATCATTCTATCTTCTACAGTTTAAATAACTTTTGGTTTGAAAAGATCTCGCCACCTGCTGTATCTTCCCAGAAATTATCAAATAAGTACCTAAATTATATTATTATTATACTATCATTACATGGACTTTTAAATTAAAAAAAAATTAGGTAGATACTTACCTACCTACTTAAGTTTTGAACGAGTTAAAAAGCAATTCCCATACAGAATCTCCTAAAATAACCTTTTTAAGTCCCCGGGACATCACAACGGATTTCATTTACCTAATCTATTGTCTTGAATCATTGCGTTTAATTAAAAACTCAAGTTTTAGAGACAAAGTGAACAAACGATTACCGTCCGTAGGCTTTGAGGGCCGTTTTATGATGCCTCCGAAGGAAAAGGTACACTTTTATCTCAAGTCATCATTTACGACGGCCATAAAATCAAGTAGGTAATTGGGTGTCCTGTAGCCCTCGCTGAAACATCACTAGCTCAGCCCCCTGACTTGCTGATATTAAATTGCAGACTGTAATGTTGGGTGGGATGTTTTCTTTGTTTTAGTGAAAGTTTGGTTGTAATCGGTTCAGTAGTTTCTGAGATATGGTGAGCTAGAAATGTGTCTGGTTTTAGAAATATTTTAAAGAAAAAATACTTCTACAAAAACACTACGCAAGGCGGGGCTTGAACCCGCATCTCTCAGTTACTGGTTTTATTTAAAAATGGAAATGCATAAAATTCTAAATTTAAAAATTCGAAATTAGAATAAAACCAAGTTTAAAAAATATCCAATCACCGTATACATTCGAAATTCAAACCAACCAGAGATAAATGTCATAAATTGTTCTAAATTCAAGAATATCGGTCGGTATTGTTGCGGGCGCGGGCCCTCCACAAATAACATTACAAAGTTAATCTAAATTGGTGAAACATCGAATATTTCCGAATTTCGTTCTGATTTTTCGTATTTTAACGACAATTACGTCGGTCGGGACGAGAATAAGGTTCCGTTCCAATTTGTGGTCCCGTGTCGGTGCCTACTGTCTGTGTCGGGGGAAGCATTTATATTTTAACTAACTGACCCGGCGAACTTTGTTTCGCATTAGAGGCAAAAAAATCCTATGTCCGTATCCTGGTTCTAAGCTACCTCCCCACCAATTTTCAGCCACATCGGTTCAGCCGTTCTTGAGTTATAAAAAGTGTAACTAACACACTTTATTTTATATATAGGTTTAGGTTTAAAGAGCTTTATTATCGACAAAGACACAAATGTCACTTATGTGATAACAATAACTTAAACATAATGTAAATACTTATAAAACATTCATCGTTCACTATTAAAAGTTAAAAGTGGGTAGGTTATAATAAATTCACAATATATAGATATATTGTGTATTATGAATTAGATAGGACTTAGGAGTGTGCAGTAGTTTTATATATATATAGATATATTGTGTATTATGAATTAGATAGGACTTAGGAGTGTGCAGTAGTTTTATATATATATAGATATATTGTGTATTATGAATTAGATAGGACTTAGGAGTGTGCAGTAGTTTTCTTAACAAAAGAATAAAATAAGAATTTTCCTAACACGAAAATACGATGATTTTCTCGTTCATTTCCCACACTAACAACATAAACTATAAACCATTTTCCTCAAACGAAATATGTAGGTAGGTACCCGCCATATTTTTATTATACATTTAGGGTAAGTTTGTAAAAGTAAGGAAACAAGTTAATAACTAAGTAAACGTTATTAACTAAATGATGACTTGTCTTGTTAGTTAGTGTAGCCTCAGTGAGGAGGAAGTTGAGGGGAAAATCCGTGGTTTCTGCTTACACGTGGTCACCCTAGTCAATGCAGATTTAAAGTCGGCCGATAACTGACGATTAGTACTGACGATTGTTACTTATTTATTAGTGAAATCTTACTTAAGTATATTATAAATGTTAAAAGGAAGTAAAAGAGTGGGTATATTTGTTACTCCTTTACGCAAACAGATTGCGATGAAAATTCGTATTACTATTAGCTTGAAGATCTGGAGATCTGGATTTAGGACACTCTTTAACCCGATATTAATTTAGTTTTGGAAAAATGCTTTCCAAAATTTTGGACCAGACAAGATTGCTTCAGTCGAAGAACACCAAGAGATGCAATCTATATTTTTCAGCACTTCAAATGCTACAAAATGCGGTTCAAATTCTGAATTTACATTTCTTTTCTATTTTCTAAAAAAAAAAAGAAAATAGAAAAAAATGAGGTATGGTGGAGGTATGTAAAATGAGGTGTGCCTTAAAGGAACCCTTCCTTATAAGATCACTTTGTTGCCCATCCTTCCGTCTGTCTCTCTTTTATTCTTCGAGTTCAAAATAAAGTCACTTTTTTGACAATCGGCCCTCCATTCAGTCGGCCAACTGTAAACCGGTCCGTTCGGCCTCTTTCAAGCCACGTTTCTCCCATTACCTTGGTGACAGATAGACAGAAACTTCCACAACGACCTCTACTCGTCTCATGTCGTGATACATATTCGGCGCTAAAAGCTAAAAATACCGAGTTGTTAGTTAAAAATAACAATAACACTCCGACATCGCATAACGGAATAACAAATGAGATGTTGAATTGTTAAACTACATCACGGACAGGGTTACAGGCTCGTACGTGGGAGCCTCGATTTGAAACAAATTCTAAATACTGATCAACTTGCATACTTTTTGAAACTTATTTGTTAAAATCTATTAAGAGGAATTACAACGCCCACGACCTTGAAACTGAAAATCCCTGTCGGGCTCATCGAAAATTGTTGATTATTTCATGACGGAATGTCGTAGAACTTTTTTTTGTGTACAGATTGTAGGTGACATTGCTTCCTACATTTTGGTGTAGTTTTAAGACAAGAACCTCCTATTGGTGCAAAGCCTATCCAAATTTTAGACAAAAAATGTCTGATTTGGCTAAAATATCGATAGGCTTCAATACGTTTCGCCATATTTGTATGGAAACTGCACTAAAATATTGGAAACAATGTCGCCTACAATCTGTACACAAAAAAAAGTTCTACGACATTCCGTCATGAAATAATCAACAATTTTCGATGCCCCCGACATGGGTTTTGAGTTTAGCAGGTATAGGGCCCTTAAGTAGTTGCCCTTATTTGCTTTTCACCCGACTGCTGAAGAAGCTAGTAGCTGAAGAAGAAGTCATCTCAGGTCTATACTGTGATGACCGGGACATAATACAATTATTATTACCATACAGTGTGATTCGAGGACCATGATTCAAGCTGAAATTTTAATAACATATTCTCCAATTATCTCGATATCGAGTCAGATATCCGATTATAGTGAAATAGTAGAATAAAGCAGGCTTCAAGGGGAAAGATAACCTAGGTAGGTTAGGTAGGTACTGTTTTCTCCATACAAACTTTACAAACGAGTCGGCTTTTTCATCCCTGGATAAAGATATTAGAGAAAAATTGTTTATGTCATAAACAATCTATATCAGCTACGACCATGCCCCTACGTTTTGATTGATTATTTTTAATTAGAAAAACCAAAACATAGAAGCAAGTTCATAGCAGATAGGTAAAGGTTAAATAGCATAAACACAATTTTCTCTAACATCTTGCTTGGTCCAGGGAGGAAACAGTCGACTGCGTTTCTTTTTAACTCATTCTTAAACAACGCTACTATTCTCGAGTAAAATAAAAAAAACCTTGCAAAGAAGCAAGACCCAACAACCCTGTCCACCATTCTGTACATTGTAAGTACTAACAGGTACTACAAATACAGCCGAATTATACGCGACCCCGCTCAGTCGTTTACCAACCCTGCGCCAACGCAATAAGGTCACATTTAGCTTGGGAACACAGCGCTGCAGAGGTCAACACTCAATGATGAACTCGGCTACAGAACACGGGAAAGGTTGAACTTTATCTGACATAATGTCAGCACTTCGTTACCTACAGTATTATATAGAACGATTCAAGAAATCATTGGAACTTGGCATGCAGATAATAATCTCTATACTACGTTTTTAGGGTTCCGTACCTAAAGGTAAAAACGGGACCCTATTACTGAGACTTCGCTGTCTGTCCGTCCGTCCGTCCGTCCGTCCGTCCGTCCGTCCGTCCGTCCGTCCGTCCGTCTGTCACGAGGCTGTATCTTATGAACCGTAATAGCTAGAAGGTTGAAATTTTCACAGAAGATGTATTTCGGTTGCCGCTACAACAATACTAACAACAAATACTAAAAACAAAATAACACAATTATTTAAAAGGGGCTCCCATACAACAAACGTGTTTCAGAAATAACAAGGAGTCGCAGGACAGGAACAAGGACAGGAGCCAACTCCTGTCATGACCAATGACCAATCATGACCAATCATGGAATTCAAAATGGCTACCCTATCTGTCAAATATACCAGTCTGCCTTCACTTACCAAAGAGTTTTTTTTATGTTTCAGATTTTCTTTGTGCCAAGGTTTTTTTTTTTGAGTGATTCGGTCGTTTGATAGGAGTAAGAATCGAAGATAAATATTTCATATTTTCCTTTAAAATTTAAAAATTGGTTGTTGTAAACCATTTTAGGGTTCCGTATCCAATTGTGATAGTGGTACGGAACCCTTTATGCGCGAGTGTCGCACTTGCCCCGTTTTTTTAATTGTAGACTATGATTTGACACATCTTCCTGAAGAAAAACTGCCAAATATAAAGAATGAAAACGTCAAATTGATTATATTCTGAAATTAAAAAACGTACCCTACGTATAAAATTTAAAGTCCTGGCTGATCTATAATTAACGTAGAGCGTGGTAGAGCCCAAACCGCTGCGCTGGTCCTAGATACGTGAAATTTGGAGAGTGTGTTCTTTGTGGTGTCCACTAATTTGTAAAATCCCGCGGGATCAGGACTTACGCGGTGAAACCGTAGGACACAGATAGTTTAGATATATAACTGGCGCTGCATGCAGCTCAAACGGGACAATTGCTAATAAATTGTTAACAGAATAAAAGTCCATTAAAACGCTTCTCTTTGTCTAAACTGTGTTTACCACATTTAAGAAATAATGTGTTTGTGTCAAATGTAATTGAACGAGCGAGCGAAGCGTCTCTGCTTCAAGTCTAGCAAAATTTGCTTTTGTCTGTCAGTCAGTATGTCCCAACGTTCTTCTCTACATGTCGTATTCCTTAACCGATCTCGATGAAACTTGGTAAACAGGTTCTATAATTAACTCAGCTGAGTTCAGTTATGATGATCGGCTATAGACCCAAAATCCGAACATATCGCTCATCTGCAGGAAGGTATTAATTAGTGGAAAGTTTATTATTTATGTTTCTTTTGAATTTTTTGCTTTGTAATAATTTGGTACAACAAAGCACTAATCTGTCTATCTAGCTAGATATCTATATTTCACTATAGTTAGTTTTATAGTTCGTAAAACGTCGCTAAACCACCTGCCGTCTCTATATCGACGCTCTAGCCACCGTTGACAGTTCCCACGGGATCCCCTATGACAGTTGTATTGATGGGGATTCTTGCACGAGTAGTCGCGGACCGAAGAGGTGGAGAATCTCGGAATTGCCGGATATTTCATACAGAATGATATATGGGGACAATAAATAACTTACGTATACGATACGATACGAATCTCACCACTAATTCTATCGTAGATTTGAAAGTTTTGTGTTATTGTGTTTACGAGAGACGACCTCTGCACCAAATGGCACTAATCAAATATCCCCACAGGGTCCATATTGGCTCACATAAAATTTTAAGTCATATTCTTTGTCTTACTACCGATTTATGTTCATAATAATCACTCTTCATAATTTTATTTATCATACTTTTTTTATTCAGACATTTTTATTACTACCATCGGAGCTCATAATAGTTAATGATCATAATTTTTTTATTAATACTGTTACTACCAAGAACAGTTTAAAATCATAATTTTTTTCTTCATAACATTTAATGATCATATTGCTTTAGTTCATAATTATTGTTACTAAGAACATATTTCAACTCATAATATCGTTGTTCAGAATAGCTTACTTTATAACAGACATTTATCATAATTTTTGTATTAATAACGGCAACTTTAACAAAACTTTTTATGAACTACCCCAATCAAACTCTTTGTGAAATTATAAATGGTTTTTGACTTGTGTTCTGGCGATCTTCTTTTTAAAACGGAGTTAACTCATAATGTAATTATATTTTCTATTCTATTATTATATTTCTTCTTAGAAATTACTCTTTAGTTAATAATGTTGTAATAAAAACACTTATGATTAAGATATATCAGGTTTTTTTTATTTATAGTAATTAGGCGCTTTGGCGACCGCTGCCGCGGCACGCTCGCTACGCTCGCTCGCCAAAGCGCTGCGCGTAATCATGTTCTTACATTAACCTAACCTATCCGAGTCGGTGTGCTCCGTATATTTAATTTCAAAATTCAAGTAAGATGACAATAGTAGTTTTATGACAGTAATAGTTTTTATTTATAACATGATGAAGATGACAGTAATAGTTTTTATTTATAGTAATTAGGCGCTTTGGCGACCGCTGCCGCGGCATGCTCGCTACGCTCGCTCGCCAAAGCGCTGCGCGTAATCATGTTCTTACATTAACCTAACCTATCCGAGTCGGTGTGCTCCGTATATTTTATTTCAAAATTCAAGTAAGATGACAATAGTAGGTGAAACAAATGTATGAATAAAGATATTATGATTTTCAATAATTATGCATAAAACACTTATGATTAAGAAATTTATAAAAATGAATATTAGAATAAAACACATGTATGAATATCAAAGTTATTTATTGGAATGATTATGAGTTTCGAGCATTATGATAAACAAATATATTAAAACAAATATTAGTAAAATGAACTGTATGAATAGTGATATTATGAATTTCAATTATTATATATTTTAATATTTAGTTTTTAAATTTTTTATGAAGAATGATCATTATGATTATAAATGGTATGTGAAACATTTTCGGACCTCCGATGATAGGAGTTAAAATTTTATGTAAGACGATCCGCCCCCATCCCCACAACTAAAACAATCTTTAGGTAAGTATCTAACCGATAATAGCCGAACATGGCCGAGTTCAACCGAACGATTGCACCGACGCGGACGGTCGGCTATGGTCCAGCTATTGCATTTCCTTTGTTACCATGCTAATGTATTCTTACACTGTCGAGGAAATTGTTTGAGTCGGCTTTTCAATACGAACAAATTCTAAAATATTCCCTGCATTGCGTCATCATCATCTGAGCGATGTTCCCGGTTGCATCCCTCTCGAGAGCCCGGGATCTGCTTTCCTACTTTTACGTCTCCACTTCGCACGATCTTCGGCATCCCGCGTAGTGAGGCCATTTAAATTATTCTTAAAAGGAATAAGAAAAACAGAGCAAAAATGTATTACATTTACCTGAAATAGAAACAATTAATTGTCTCCACAGGAAAAGAGAGAGAATTAGTGAAATGGTAGATGAATTAGACTGAGACAGGATTACGTAATAGTCCAGGATCCCTGGTACATTTTTGCAATTGATTACTATCATGCTAATTTTCCGTAAGTAGCTTAATTTTGATGAGACGCCCAACAATTTCCTATACGAAACTCTCGATTGTGGTAGACAACAGAGGTAAGATCTGTACTGTACTACTACTTTTGAGCGTAGGACCGTGATAACGTACCACGCAATTTGTAGGACAATATACCTAACTTCTTCATTCCCCTATCCACACATCTCCTGTCCATTCTCATCTCGCATGAGTGAGTTCTATCCTAACCCAAATGAGTTTCTTGTGTCTTCTTCTCATTGGAGGTCGCGTTCGGAAGACACAGTAAATTACATTGTAATAGCAACGTTTCTAAGAGATATCTTGCTTAATATCCGAATGAATCAACGTACTTTGATTTTAATTTTTTTTAATTTCATGCTAATCTTAACAATAAAACGCCGACTGCATTATCTTGATCGTAAGTGTAGGATCCCACTGTTTGTTTGTATAAGCTTATGGTAATTTTGTTATAGAGGTAATGACGGGTGAAAATCGTAATATGTCTGTTGTATGGGAAAGTTAAAGACATCTCTTTCTTTTGTGTTATTATTTCGAGCATCTTTGTTTAGAACCCTCAAACCACGGTAGAAGAAACGAAGCTACCCTCGACAGGTTTCAAATAGTCAAGAGATATACTTACTGCTCCACATCTTCTCATCTGAGTGATGTTCCCGGTTGCATCTCTCTCGGGAACCCGGGAACTAAAAACCCAAATTATTGTGAGTAGGCACAGTAGGTAAGTCACCATTATTGACCATAACTACTGCAAATAGATTTGGAAATATGTTTTCGGCCGGCCGCCTGGACACCAACCCTGCTAGGGACCAAGCAGTTTACCCGCCACTGCGCGGGAAGAACTCAAAGTTTGCTAGTCTTTCCCAGATCCCATAGTCACCTTTTACGACAGCCATGTGAATGGGGTAAGATGGGGTAACCCTATTCGATACCGAGGATACTTACACGGTTTTTTTCCGCAACAACTCTTTAAGTGATTCTAATATAAGCAAAATACGATAAGTAGTACATTTTAAATTCTATTCTATAATTTTGTTTTTTTTTTATTTTTTTTTGAGATTTTTTGTTCAGCTCGCATACACGGGGTTTATCTATTATAAATTAATGTACCTATTCTAAAACTAGCTGTATTCCGCGGTTTTACCCGCGTTAGTTTTGATCCAAGTGGAAAGGCGTCCCATTTCCTCACGCGAGTGTTTAGCTGCTCTATTAGCAAACAATCTTGCTACGCACCTTACCATAAGTCCATTCAATCAATCAGGTACATCATTACGGTACCTACACTCGAGTTCACGAACAACAAGTGACGTCACAGTCACATGAACCGTGGTCTGACGTCACGAGTCATTCCCCCGCGTCAAGAGACGCAAGGACCGGCGCTAAGTTCCCAGGAGGAAACCACAGATGTAAGGCTGAGTAGGAAACCTAGTTTATCTAATGTTTTTGAAGTTGTTGAGTAAATTATTGCTTTAGTTCTTGGTATTTTTGTGCAATAGGTCTGTACTACATATGTAGGTTAGTGAGTTATTTATCTCAGAAGAACTAGATGACCCGGCGAACTTTGATCCGCCTTAGAAGCAAAAAAAAATATCCGGTGTCCGTCGCCAGGTTGCAAGCTTCAGCCAAAGCCCCATCAAGTTTCAGCCAAATCGGTTCAGTCGTTCTTAAGTTATAAATAGTGTAGGTAGGTAACTAACATGCCTTTCTTTTATCTTCTATCTATATTAGGCATGGTATAAATAGTGTAGGTAGGTAACTAACATGCCTTTCTTTTATCTTCTATCTATATTAGGCATGGTATAAATAGTGTAGGTAGGTAACTAACATGCCTTTCTTTTATCTTCTATCTATATTAGGCATGGTATAAATAGTGTAGGTAGGTAACTAACATGCCTTTCTTTTATCTTCTATCTATATTAGGCATGGTATAAATAGTGTAGGTAGGTAACTAACATGCCTTTCTTTTATCTTCTATCTATATTAGGCATGGTATAAATAGTGTAGGTAGGTAACTAACATGCCTTTCTTTTATCTTCTATCTATATTAGGCATGGTATAAATAGTGTAGGTAGGTAACTAACATGCCTTTCTTTTATCTTCTATCTATATTAGGCATGGTATAAATAGTGTAGGTAGGTAACTAACATGCCTTTCTTTTATCTTCTATCTATATTAGGCATGGTATAAATAGTGTAGGTAGGTAACTAACATGCCTTTCTTTTATCTTCTATCTATATTAGGCATGGTATAAATAGTGTAGGTAGGTAACTAACATGCCTTTCTTTTATCTTCTATCTATATTAGGCATGGTATAAATAGCTGATCACACTATAAATAACAGTGTTATTTAAAAATCACCAATCACAGATGCTATAAATAATCGTAATAACTGTTAGTGTTATTTTTTAAAGAGCTATTTTTAGTAACATTTCCCAAAAATAATCACAATCACATAACAGAATAACAGAGAGCGCCATTATTTTGTTTCGCGGCCAAATTAAATTGTTCCTTATTTTCAGCGTCTCTAAGTCGAGTTTTGTTTCGTACTGTAATATTAATTAATATTTCATTTCAAGATCAAATACATTGACAGTCCCAAGCCTGTTAAAGTATGAGGGAAAGTTCATTGAAATCATCGAATAATCACAATGTTAAAAATAATTAATTACCAATAGCACAAATAACAGACCGTGATTGAATATTATAATTGTTAAAAATAATTGACAGCTATTTTTAATCTCAGTGTTATTTTTTGTTACTTATAGATAATTTTTAAGTGAAAAATAACACAATAGCACAATAGCAGTCGCACTAACACTGTGATTCAAAAATAGCTTGGTAACAATCACAGCTATTTAAAAATAGCAATAATTTCCATGCCTAATCTATATACATATTATATACAATTCAAAATCCTGACTGATCTATATCAACGCAGAGCCCAAACCGAAACCAAACCTGAACCAAACCGTCAGACAGACGGACAAGCATGTTTTATGCATTTTTATGTACGAAACCCTAAAATCACAAGCCGGAAGTTGCAATTTCAAAATAAATAAAAAAACTCAGTTCCGGATTCTATTATATTATAACGAAGAACTGCCGAAACAAAAAAATATACCACGAACGATCATAAATTTCGTACCAATTTTGTTGTCCATTACTTAACTACCTACTTATAATGAATGAATAACAATAAGTTCCCACAGCGGCCTTTCTTTTCAGACCATTACTGAAGTTAACAAAGAAATCTGAACTATAGTTAGTTCGAGTTATGATGACGTAGGTACGACCAGCGTCGACAGATGATGACGATGACCACATTCAGATTTTCAAAATCGCTATTACATCATAAAATTTGTCGTGTGTCAAAACAGGACAAACATCTATCTATACATATAATAAAATCGTAACACAGCGGTGTCTGTTTTTGAAAGATATAAAAAAAATATAAATTGGAGGGGTACCTACTAACGCAGTAGAACCTATTTCTCTGTTTTTCTGGTTGTCTGTTTGTCCGTTTGTCTGTTTGTCTGTTTGTCTGTGCCTTTGTGCCCGCTAATCTCAGAAACAGCTTAACCGATTTTGACCAAATTTGGAATGCAGATAGCTTTAGACCCCGATTGACATAGGCTATTTTTTATCCGGATATTTAGTCCGGTTATCCAGATAAAGTGTTTATTTTGCTATTACTTAATTAGTTTGAATGTTGTATTGAAGAAATATGTTGTGTAGAATCAAAACATGATTAACCGGATATTCGGTCGAAAATAAAAAACCGGATATCCGGTTTTTTTTTTTCAGGAAATTCCTCAAATACCGTATACTATGTCTGTCCATATATCCGGATCCTTTGGACATACCTACGGAAATTCTTTGTAATGGCTGTTTTTAATCGACTTTAAAAAAAAGAGGAGCTGCTAAATTCTACCCGCATATTATTTGTATGTGAATATGTTCACGCCGTACTCCGGCATATAAAGTCCGATTTCGATCATTCTTTTTTAATTTGGAAAGTGAGAGTCCCGAGTTGGTCCCATAAATTGTTGGTGAAGATCTGATGAGAACCTTTGGAATGATGAGCAGAATAGCATCTCACAATGATGTTAATTACTAATTTTTGGACTTCCATCAATAGAATCGGCTTATAAAGAACTAGGTACAAATTGATGAACCACCTGAAACCACCTTCTCAAAAATTCCTCAGTGATTAAAGTTACGGTTACAATCTTGAAAATGCAATAAAATGGATAAAAAAAATATATCTGTAATCGGGCAGTTTTACTGGGTAGATGCAGATTGCATGTAGTTTACGTGTCACAATGGCAGCTATGGATTCCGAGTCGAGGGTTCCGGTTTAATCACAGACCGGCGCATTCCCTTTTTAAGAGGAGTATATACGCCAACGACCTTGAAACTGAAAATCCCTGTCGGGCTCATCGAAAATTGTTGATTATTTCATGACGGAATGTCGTAGAACTTTTTTTTGTGCACAGATTGTAGGTGACATTGTTTTCTACATTTTGGTGTAGTTTTAAGACAAGAACCTCCTATCGGTGCAAAGCCTATCCAAATTTTAGACAAAAAATGTCTGATTTGGCTAAAATGTCGATAGGCTTCAATACGTTTAGACATATTTGTATGGAAACTGCACTAAAATATCGGAAACAATGTCGCCTACAATCTGTACACAAAAAAAAGTTCTACGACATTCCGTCATGAAATAATCAACAATTTTCGATGCGCCCGACATGGATTTTCAGTTTTTCAGAAGAGGGCCCTTAAGGAACGGTGGCCTACCGAGCCGAGTGATGGCTTCCGATTCGACGGCTGCGCGTTCGAGTCACGAGTCCCGGACACGACGTTACGTTTTACCCTCCAGATGGTCGTCCATCTTGCCGTTGTGAGGGGACTCAGTAGCTGAAAGCTAAGAGGCGCATGAGGTGGGAAACCGGGCTTGCCTGGCTTCTAAGCCGTAATCCCGCGTCAGCGGGGTCGGTGGTCCTTTCCGCAAGAAAGGGCCTGCGTGGTAGACAACCACTATAAAAATCACCTCAGCCTCTGGTGGTGAATTGGGGGGGGGGGAGGTTATCACCGGCTTTGGGGACCTCGAGACGGTGGCGTGACCGTGCTGAGGGAGGGGAGACGGAGAGGGGTTGTCTATCGGGCAGATGCAGAGATGAGGCTTGGAAAGGCCGTCGTTGTCGGGATGTAGTCCATGAGGAATTTCCACTGTCTTTGACACTTGTGGAGCGAGGGACACCATGGGGGTTTACATTATAAGCCTATGGTAGGGAGCCAAACGAGATTGGCCTGACGGTGACGGACATTAGCCACGTAAAAAAAAAGATATCATGTTAGTTAAGCCGACTTCAGCTTACATAACAGATAAGTCGGTTGCACTGTATTTAGGAGAGCTCAATATTATTGTTTTGTCCTATTGTTCGAAGTCGGGTTTCGATTTTTTTTATTTTTTCGATAAAGGCTACTTCTTATAAGCATGCAACACGTTACCTACCGCTGCGCTGTGCTAAATCTACAATTAAATATAATCTGCCATGATTATCTTCTGCTCAGCAACATACTTCCCTGGTCGTCCGTTCAAGCACAGCGATGGGTAGGTAGTCCGAAAAACGCTGACGAAGTCGCGGGCACAGCTAGTTCTGAATATATGTCCTGTTCCTGTGGTCTTTGCGTGAAGAAGTAACAAACATCTTACACACAAAATTTTGCATTTACTATAAACTAGCTGCGCCCCGCGGTTTCACCCGCGTAAGTCCCCGCGAGAATATCGGGATAAAATGTAGCCTATGTAATAATCCAGATGTCCAGCTATCTGCAAACCAAATTTCATCGCAATCGGTTCAGTAGTTTTTACGTAAAAGATTAACAAAGTAACATACATATAGACAAACTTTCGTGTTTATAATATTAGTAGGATAGGATAGGAAGTAGGATTATTTAAGTTTACAAAACAGACTAGACTCAACTAAGTGTAAGTTATGATGACGTAGGAACGTGACTTTCTGACGTCGAATGATCACGTCAGGTAGTGACATGACGTGAGGACATGGCGCGGGCGCGGCGGGTTGATGTTGCATCAGCTGTGCTCGAATTTTGGGCCCAGCTGATGCAATATCAACCAGCCTGTGACGTTGGCCACGTGGCCGGTAGCTTCGAACCTCGAAGCCACCGGCCACGTGGCCAGCCACCGCCCTTGTTGCGACGCCGGTGTTTTACAATCACTTGACAACTTTGATTGCTAAATAATATTTTTAGATGTTTCTTCTGTTTTCGCAATGTTGGTTTGAAATTGAACTCGTTTTCCGGTTATTAAATTATCACGTTGCTTCCATTTTTATCTAAGGTTTCGAAATCTTTACAGGCCTCTTCCTCAGGGTAGAGCCGAAATTATTATTAGAATTAGCAGATTTCCGCGGTTTCACCCGCGTATGTCCCGATTCCGTGTGAATATCGTGATCAAAAGTATGTTACTCAGGGTGAATGTAGCTTTCTAATGTTGAAAGAATTTTTGAAATCGGTCCATGTTGAGAACAGGACGACCTTAGTATATAGTTTTTTATGTACATAGCTTTAAGATGTCTTTTATGTGTTAAATTATAAGTTTTCGTGTAATAAATCTGACCGGGCGCGTTTGACTATATCAAGTGCGACAGGGTCAGAGCTATAATAAAGTGAGATGCAAGGTGGGACCCTCAGTCGAATGTAACGCGTAATAGATGTTGCGCAATCATTTCTAATATAAGGCAGGGGTATTTTTGTAAAAGTCAGAAGCTGTTTGCACTGCGCTGAAGACACCTGACTGGAACTAGGAACTAAGAACTCAAATAGAACTAAGAACATTTATGAATAAAGAAGTATACAGTAGTACATCAGGCGTTTTTATTTGGGAGCGCGCAGACAAGCAGGGACGAGCGAACATACAGTCCACTAAGCCGAGGAGAGAGAGAGAGAAGAGAGAAGAGTAGAGACAGAAGACTACGAGTCGTAACCCGGTAGACTTACGAGTCGTAACATTACGAGTCGTAACAATACGAGTCGTAACAAGGTAGACTTACGAGTCGTAACGTTACGAGTCGTAACTAGGTAGACTTAGTCGTAACGTATCGTTGTTTCGAAAACTACTCCGAGGCGTCGAGGAGGCAACCACCCTGTCCGACGGATCCAGGACAATTTGGACCTTCGAGAACCGGATCTTTGAACTTTGGACCTACGGAACAAGGCTTCGCACTCCACTCCTACCTCGTCGGAACGGATCGTGTGCCGTCCATCTTCGATCAAGATGGGGCTCGAACGGAGTCAGGGCGATCCAAAGGAGGTCGAGGAGCAGCGCCAAGCGGAGCAGCTACGGGAGGAGCGAAGACTACACCGGGAAGAAGTTCGTCGCATCCAAGAGGAACGGGAGCGAAGGAGATCGCTTCAACCACCAGAGTCACCGTCAACACTACCAGCACATACGTCGGGACTGCAACGTACGCAGTCGCAAACCAACAAGTCTGTACGAAGTCAACGTTCCACCAGCTCCACTTTGCGTCACCGTGTCGTCGAGCTTGAGGCTGCTGAGAATCTCGCAGACCTCAGGCGAAGGGGACTCGAAATGGAAGCTGACCTAGCAAAAAAGCAAATGGAAGCTGAGCTAGTTAAAAAGGGAATCGAACTGGAAGCTGACCTAATACAAAAGCGACTCGCTGTCCAACAGGCCGAAATCGAAGACGAGGGCAGTGTGCGGAGGGGCAGTGTGCGGAGGGGCAGTGTGCGGGGAGATGACGACGAGGTCAGCGCTCATGCCAAAGTCGGAAACTGGCTGCGGAACACACCAGTTGTGCGCGTCGATCGGCAGCCCGAACCACGTCCACAGAGGGACGAAGAACAAAGACCGTCGTGGGAACGGAGAGACCGTTCCAGAACACCGGGCAGGAGAAACGGCATCGAGGAGCTCGCTGATGCTTTGAAGCAGATGGCACGCCCGCAGCGTAGATACAACAGCGACCTACCTACCTTCAGCGGAGCAGCGAGCGAGTGGCTCGCCTTCAAAGCAGCGGTACGAGATTCGACGAAATACTACAACGTCGACCCGACCGAGAACCTCCTGCGGCTAAGAACGTGCTTGAAGGGCGAGGCGCGCGAAACCGTCGCGGCGCTACTCTTCACAGCGACTCATCCAGACGAAATCCTGCAAACTCTCGAACAGAGTTTCGGCCGTCCAGAAATCATCATCGACAAAGTGCTGGACGACCTACGGAGGTTGCCAAAACCCGGACCTACGGCAACGGAACTGAACATATTCGCGGTGAAGGTGCAGAACGTCGTGTGCACCCTGAGGAGCGTCGACAGCATGCAATACCTGCATAATCCGATGCTTACCAGGGACATTTTGGGTAAGTTAAGCCCGAACCTCAGGACAAAATGGTGTGACCACGCCGCGAACTACCCCGAATCATCGGAGCCGAAGGTGGTGCTACTCTCTCGCTTCCTGATGAAGGAGGCAGACAAGGCGCTGCGCTTTGACTACACTCCAGTCTCCATTACAACGAAGACTCCTACCTCCAGCAACACGAACGCAAAAGGCAAGAGGACTGCAGTCTACGCTACGGACGAGCAAGAGGAAGCACCGACCTGCGTGCAGTGCAAGCAAGCACACACCCTCCCGAAGTGCCGGCAGTACCTCGCTCTACCAATCAACAAGCGATGGGAGCTGGCCAAGGGGAAGGGACTCTGCTTCAAGTGCCTGGTAAGTAAACACAGGCGTTTTCACTGCAAGGCCAAGGCGTGCGGCGTACGACAGTGCCGCAGCCCCCACCACGCAACTCTACACGAAGACAGCGAGGGCGCGAGATCCGCGCCCACGGACGGACAGGGCGCGCGATCCGCGCCAGCACCGGTGGCGAGAGCACCCGCACCCGCGCGGCGCTCCGCCACACCGCCGTCAAAAAGTGAAAGTGATAACGCGTTAGTGCTAGCAATCGCAGCGACCTCTGTGACCAGTGAAGTGTTGTTAAAAGTGTGTCCCGTGACAGTATCAGGGCCGCGTGGAAACGTCGATACCTACGCGCTACTCGACGAAGGAGCTACGATCACACTCATCGACAAGGAACTTGCCACGAGCGTCGGGGCGAGCGGGCCTACACGGCCTTTGAACGTCTGCGGTCTCAACACATCGAAGAAAGAAAAGGACAGCCAAGAGGTGGAGATCTTCGTGAGGGGGAAGGGCGAGAACGCGCCTTTCAAAGTGAAGTGTCGCACGATCTGCGACCTCACACTACGAAGCCAAACCGTGCCTCGAAGACTACTCGAACTTCGACATCTGAAGAATCTGCGCGACGAGGAACTGTGCTACGAACGAGCACACCCACGCATCCTGATAGGAACTGATCACTGGGGCCTCATCGTGTCGAGAGAACTTCGTGTTGGCGGACCCGACGAGCCGGCCGCGTCAAGAACCGAACTGGGATGGGTGGTGCACGGAACAGCACCACGCAACACCATCTACCGAGACAACGGTGATGTGCTCCACGTGTACGCACCCGATATACGCGTACGAGACGGCGAGGAACACGACCGACGTCTCAACGATCTAGTCGAGCGCCACTTCGCGATCGACTCCCTCGGTGTCGCCCCGAAACCGCGGATCAGCGACGCCGACAAACGAGCAAGCGAGATCTTCAACGAGACCGTGAAGAAGAAAAACGTGGGATACGAGGTCGGACTTCCATGGCGACACGATCACGTCGTCATGCCGCCGAGCTACGGAGCAGCTACGAACCGGCTGCGCGGCATCGAAAGGAAGATGGACGCCGACCCCGCATTCGCCCGCGAGTACACAGCGCAAGTGGACAACCTGCTGACAAAAGGCTACGCCGTGCCATGCGATGGCGCCGAGATTGCGAGCAAAGTCAGCTGGTTTTTACCGCACTTTGCCGTGGAGAATCCGAACAAGCCGGGGAAAAAGAGGCTTGTCTTCGACGCTGCACACCAGAACCGCGGCGTGTCGCTCAACGACATGCTGCTGGAGGGGCCAGACTTACTTCTCTCTCTTACAGGAATCATTTTCCGCTTCCGCGAACGAGCCATCGCGGTGACAGCCGACGTTCAAGAAATGTTCCTGCAAGTGAAAATCAGAGGAGAGGACCAGCCAGCCCAGCAGTTCCTGTGGCGAGGAGCAGACCGATCCTGCTCACCCCGCTCGTACAAAATGACGAGTATGATCTTCGGCGCGGCGAGCTCACCGTTCCTCGCGCACAGTGTGCGCGACCACAACGCTCGCACGCGCGCCGACACGCACCCGCGGGCTCTGGCCGCGATCACGCGGAGCCACTACATGGACGATTACGTGGACAGTTATAACAGTGAATCGGACGCGCGAAGTACCATCGCCGAGGTACGTGAAGTGCACGCGGTGGCCGGGTTCACCTTACGCGGATGGTGTTCTAATCGCGACAATGTGTTAAACAATGTGCCTAGTGAATTGCGCGCAACGGGACTCTCCCAACTGGGGGGAGACGGCTCGGACAGTAAAATCCTCGGACTGTATTGGCACGCTAAAAATGACGAACTCGCCTTCAACACGGCAATGCATCGGGTGTCGACCGATGTACGCGACGCGAAACGTGCTCCCACCAAACGCGAAGCGCTAAGTGTCGTCATGTCTATTTACGATCCTCTCGGGCTACTAAGTCAATACACAGTGCGTGCGAAAATCATACTACAGTCTCTCTGGAAACTGCAAGTGCCGTGGGACGAATCCCTCCCCGCGATAGAAGCTGCGCTTTTCGCGGAATGGCTACGACAGCTAAGCGATATCACCCAATTACGCATACCGCGATGCTACGGACTCGATAGTGCGCGAGAAATTCACCTTCACGTAATGTGTGACGCGAGCGAACGTGCGTACGCCACCGTGGCGTACTTTCGCGCCACACACTCCGACGGCAGTGTTTCGGTCGCCCTGGTCGCCGCGAAAGCCAAGGTGGCACCGAAACGCACCATCAGCATTCCGCGCCTGGAGCTACAGGCGGCGGTGATCGGCGCGAGACTCGCCGATGCTATCAAGAAGGAGCATCGGTTCGAGATCGCGCGCACCGTCTACTGGACCGACGCCGCGACTGTCGTCCACTGGGTGAAGAACGACACGCGGCGTTACACCCCGTTCGTCGCCCACCGGTTGGGCGAGATCGCCGAACACACGAACCGAGACGAGTGGCGCTGGTTGCCAACCGAGCTGAACGTGGCCGACGACGCCACCCGTCTACAAGGATCAGGTACGATTACAGCACACGATCGTTGGTTCACGGGGCCGAGCTTCCTACGGAACCCGGAGGCTGAGTGGCCCACCCAACGATTGCCCACCGAAGACGACGACTCACCAGAGGTCCTGCACACGAGCGAGCGGGACGAGACGTCGAACCAGTGGACACCAGACCCGTCTCGTTTTTCTACCTACGAGAGGCTGGTACGTGCAACGGCGCAAGTATTGACCTTTATTGATCTGTGCCGACACCGAACGACGCGCCTAGAACATCGTCACATCGAACGTGCCGAACGAGCGCTCATCCAGCGAGCTCAAGAGGACAGCTTCGCCGATGAACTGAGACGACTGCGGGCCGGGCGACCGATCGCTCGGACGAGTCGACTCTACACACTCGATCCTGTACTAGAAGGTGAGGTACTGCGGGTGCGAGGTCGTATTGGCGCATCGAGCGCGCCGATCGAGACGCAGAGGCCGGTCATCCTAGACGGCCGCCACGCTTTCACCAAACTGCTAGTGCTGAGGGAGCACTGTCGCGCCGGTCACGCCAACAGGGAGCGCGTGACGAACGACCTACGGCAGCGCTATTGGATCGTACACCTACGACCCACTGTGCGCGCCGTAGAACACCAATGTGCGCTTTGTAAAGTGCGCAAGGCGCGCCCTCGCGCGCCCACGACAGGCGACCTACCTAGGGCGCGGTTGGACCCATTCCACCGCCCCTTTACCAACTGCGGGCTCGACTACTTTGGCCCAATGGTAGTCAAAATCGGACGGCGCCGGGAGAAGCGCTGGGGAGCGCTGTTTACCTGCCTAACCACACGGGCGGTGCACCTCGAGTTGGTCGAATCCTTACCGACTCAGCGATCATGGCACTGCGACGGATGGCGGCGCGGCGCGGATGGCCCTCGCAGATGTACTCCGACAACGCGACCAACTTCAGGGGCGCCGATGCCGAGCTCGGGCGTGCCTACGCCGAGTGGGCGTCGGCTCTACGTACTGAAGGCTTCGCTCATCGCATGAAGTGGACGTACATCCCCCCCGGGGCGCCGAATCAAGGAGGAGCGTGGGAGCGACTCGTACGCTCCGTGAAAACTGCACTCGCCGCGACACTACGGGAGAAAGTCACGACACCAGAGGTGCTACGAACACTGCTCGTCGAGGCCGAGTACTCTATAAATGCCCGGCCCTTGACCCACGTAAGTGTTAACCCTCACGATCCCGAGGCGTTGACACCCAACCACTTCCTTTTGGGGACATCAATGGGACTGCCTACTACCGGCCCATGTGAAGACGCGGATCGCAGAGCCTGGCGAGCAAGTCAAGGACTCGCAGACTCCTTCTGGCAGCGTTGGGTACGCGAATACCTACCTACGCTCGTGCCACGGGGGGAGCCCGCCAACCTCACGGCTGGGCTCAAAGTCGGCGATATCGTCGTGGTCGTCGATCCAGCGCTACCAAGGAACGTGTGGCCCGTCGGTCAAGTCCAATCAACCTACCCGGGACCGGATGGCGGCGTACGAGTCGTCGACGTCCGAACTAGAACAGGAGTGTTCCGGAGGCCAACCAGTAAGCTCGCCGTTCTCGTGAAAGAAGAAGATGAGGCTACGCGAGCTGCGCCGGGAGGAGGATGTTGAGAACAGGACGACCTTAGTATATAGTTTTTTATGTACATAGCTTTAAGATGTCTTTTATGTGTTAAATTATAAGTTTTCGTGTAATAAATCTGACCGGGCGCGTTTGACTATATCAAGTGCGACAGGGTCAGAGCTATAATAAAGTGAGATGCAAGGTGGGACCCTCAGTCGAATGTAACGCGTAATAGATGTTGCGCAATCATTTCTAATATAAGGCAGGGGTATTTTTGTAAAAGTCAGAAGCTGTTTGCACTGCGCTGAAGACACCTGACTGGAACTAGGAACTAAGAACTCAAATAGAACTAAGAACATTTATGAATAAAGAAGTATACAGTAGTACATCAGGCGTTTTTATTTGGGAGCGCGCAGACAAGCAGGGACGAGCGAACATACAGTCCACTAAGCCGAGGAGAGAGAGAGAGAAGAGAGAAGAGTAGAGACAGAAGACTACGAGTCGTAACCCGGTAGACTTACGAGTCGTAACAATACGAGTCGTAACAAGGTAGACTTACGAGTCGTAACGTTACGAGTCGTAACTAGGTAGACTTAGTCGTAACGTATCGTTGTTTCGAAAACTACTCCGAGGCGTCGAGGAGGCAACCACCCTGTCCGACGGATCCAGGACAGTCCAGTAGTTTCGGAGTTACCTCTTTATAATATTAGTATAGAAGTATAGATATAGATTACAGGTCCAGATCACTTTGTAGAGATAATTTTAGATTGAAATTACCTCGATGTTTCGGCAACGGGTTACACCGGCCGTGGTCACAAGCCCGTTCGCAGACCTGTAGTTCTATCTAATAATAATGGACAGAAATCGTGTAAGTTTAAAAAGTATGTGTTATTGTTATTGCCTTTGAATACCGGTTTATTATGCATAAATTAATTAAAACGTAGGTATATGACGGGTGTCAATGAAAGTTCACAATATAATTAACATTTTAAACGTACCTGTACTATTTTTGTAAAAAAGACAATAATATAGATTTCCTTAATAATTACTATAGGCAGGTGTTTTTTTTTCTTTGCAAAAAATGTAGAATTGTTTAACTTTAGGTCCCTGTCATTCAGTTACCAATAATACAATTATTTTCATACCTACCTACACAAATAACACGATCTCAATGACAATAAAAATCAACTCGATACCTCCACGCGTTCCAGAGATACAGGGCCTTGACAGACGGACAAACGGACGGACGGACAGACGGACAGACGGACAACAAAGTAAATAAGTGATAATTAGGAGTTCCTTTTTTTACCTTTTGAGGAACAAGTACGGAACTATATAAAAACAGCAAGTTATTTATTTTCTCTCTCGAGTTGTTTGTAGAAAAAAAGGTACATAGGTTTTATCTCGAAATTAAACTTGGGTTTAATCTCGTGGTGTTCATTACTTTTAGCATTATTTCAATGCCCAACGTTTCGAGACCTTTACTGGTCTCGTCTTCAGGATTGATTGTCAATCCAATATCGCGAAAATGGAAAGAAAAAGTCTAAGTAATCTCTCTATAAAAAATGTTCCATAAAATAAACCGATCTGTCTTAAAAATGTCCATATTATCTATACATATAATAAAATCGTAACTCAGCGGTGTCTGTTTTTGGAAGATATAAAAAAAATATAAATTGTATGGGTATCTATTGACGCAGCAGAACCTATTTTTCTGTTTTTCTGGTTGTCTGTTTGTCTGTTTGTCTGTTTGTCTGTTTGTCTGTTTGTCTGTTTGTCTGTTTATCTGTTTGTCTGTTTGTGTGTGCCTTTGTGCCCGCTAATCTCAGAAACGGCTTATCCGATTTGAACCAAATTTGGTATGCAGATAGCTTTAGACCCCGATTAACATATAGGCTATTTTTTATCCGGATATTTAATCCGGTTATCCGGATAAAGTGTTTTTTCTGCTTTTACTTAATTAGTTTGAATGTTGTATTGAAGAAGAATGTTGTGTGGAATCAACACATGATTAACCGGATATCCGGTCGAAAATAAAAAAAACCGGATAACCATTTTTTTTCAGGAAATTCCTAAAATACCGTATACCTATGTCTCTCCATATATCCGGATCCTTCGGACATACGGAAATTCTTTAAAATGGTTGTTTTTAACCGACTTTAAAAAAAAGAGGATCTGCTCAATTCTACCCGCATATTGTTTGTATGTGAATATGTTCAAACCGTACTCCGTAACCGTACGTATATAAATAAAAATTTATCCGATTTAGATCATTCTTTTTTATTTGGAAAGTGAGAGTCACGAGTTGGTCCAATAAATAATTGTAAAATAATAAAAGAACCTTCGGAATGATGAGCAGAATAGCATCCCACAATGCTGTAAGTTACTAATTTTTGGACTCCCATCAACAGAATCGGCTTATAAAGAACTATGTACAAATTGATGGACCACCTGACCCCCTTTCATAAATTCCTCAGTGGTTAAAGTTACGGTTACAATTTTGAAAATTTTTAGTGGCAGTCGAAAATTCAATAATACCTAAAGATTAAAAAAATATAGCTGTAATCGGGCAGTTTTACTGGGTAGATGCAGATTGCATGTAGTTTACGTGGCACGATTGCAGCTGTGGATTCCGAGTCGAGGGTTCCGCGTTCGAATCACAGACCTGCGCGGCGCATTCCCTTTTTAAAAAACGGTGGCATAGCGAGCCGAGTAATGGCTTCCGATTCGACGGCTGCGCGTTCGAGTCCCGAGTCCCGGACACGACGTTACGTTTTACCCTCCAGATAGTCGTCCACCTTGCCGTTGTGAGGGGACTCAGTAGCTGAAAGCTAAGAGGTGGGAAACCGGGCTTGCCTGGTTTCTCATCCGTAATCCCGCGTCAGCGGGCTCGGGGGTCCTTTCCGCAAAAAGGGGCCGCATGGAAGACAACCACTATAAAAAATCATCTCAGCCTCTGGTGGTGAACTCGGTGTGGGGGGGGGGGGCTTTATCACCGGCTTTGGGGACCTCGAGACGGTGGCGTGACCGTGCTGAGGGAGTTAAGGACGGAGAGGTTTGTCCGGTTTGTCTATCGGGCAGAGGCCGCCGTTGTCGGGTAAGCCTATGGTAGGGAGCCCAATGAGAGTGGCCTGACAGTGCATAAGGTGCATTACCCACGTAAAAAAAAGATATCATGTAGTCAAGCTACCCGACTTCAGCTTACATAACAGAAAGTCGGTTGCGCTGTATGTAGGAGACCTTATATTTATTGTTTTGTCCTTAATTCGAAGTCGGGTTTTGATTTTTTTTTAATTTTCGATAAAGGCTACTTCTTATAATAAGTAAAGCGAATAAGCATGCAACACGTTACCTACCGCTGCGCTGTGCAAAATCTACACTTAAATAGACTCTGCTATGATTCTCTTCTGCTCAGCAACAGACTTCCCTGGTCGTCCGTTCAAGTGTAGACTTTTGCACAGCGATGGGTAGGTAGTCCGAAAAACGCTGACGAAGTCGCGGGCACAGCTATTAATTAATAAATACCTCACATAGCCAACAATGACATACGTTGACGTATGGAAGGCACCACATCCTCGGTACCACCAAGCAACGCCACTATAATTGACCAGCCGGATGTTTTCGCCTAGCTCCATGTTATTATTAATGGAATCACCATCCCCCTTGTCTTCCATTGTTTTACAAAACAACAGATCAATCTGCTTTATTAGTACATTTTCGTGAACAAACATCTCACCATGTAAGGCCCGCGAGTGCTGATGTAATATAGATCTTAAACCGTATGAACAGAGTCTACTTTAGTTTTACTTAAGCAGCATTCAAAGTGTTTTTGGATAGTAACTAAGAAAAAAATAACAAGCGTGGAAATTAAATTAATATTGTTCTTAAAAATGATGTGCGCTAATAACATCGCTCTTACGGTGAAGGAAAACGTCATGAGGAAAACGAAATGTCCTAGGTAGGACTCACCACGGTTCGAAGGTATGGGACATTCGCCAATTCGGAGTAGGCTCCCGTGGCGTCTTACTACCGAATCCTTATCTAAGAGGAGGCCTTTTTTGCTCGTATTTTTCTACTAACTGCGCCCCGTGGTTACCCCCGCGTAAATCCCGATCTTGCGGAAATTTCGAGATAATAGGTACCAAAATTCATGAAACTTGGTTACCGTGAAACTTGTGACGAGTATGAGAGAAGTATTTGATAACGGATACGCGGCGAAAATTGTTTTGTAAACGGTATCGTGAGCGATTCCATTGTAAATATATGGAGGAAACGGTTCGTAAACATACTGTGTGGTGGATAGGTATCGCTGGAGACGGTTTTCTTCAGGGAATTCATAGTAAACCCGTACTCTAAAATCTTAGGAAAGGTCCCATGACATGGTGTGCAAATGCACAGTCAACAAGCATCAAAAGACGATGTTTAGATGAAGATTTTCAAAATCGATATAAATTCATAATTACCCACAATTATGTTATTATGTCCAAACGGGGCAGATATTCTGAAAATAAATCTCAATCTTCTCTTTTATTTTTTGAATGTCTATGCAGGTTTGACACCCCTTAATTTTATTTTGATGGTACATAGCGATTTTGAAAATCTAAATGTGGTCGTGGACTTTTGATGCTTTTGACTGTAGGTACTCATTATTACAGTCTCTCAGGGTTAGGTAGATACTACTATAATAATAAAAAGGTCTCCTTTCGTCTGTTTTCACTTTGATTCTGTTCTTGTAGGTCGTGGGCCGTCGATATGTGAATGCACCCAGCTGCCATACTAGCAACATATCTTCAAGCAGGCAGAACCTAAACTGTCCTGCTTAAAAAGTGGAATGAATAAATTAATTCTTTATTGTACATACCAAATGAATTACATCACAAAGAAAACATACACTACTTAAAACTAGGTGGCACAATAGGCGGCCTTATCGCTTATAGCGAGCTCTTCCAGGCAACCTTTGGATAGACAAGAAGTTAAGACAGGTGAAAGGTACGGGGTGGAATGTAATATTTATGAGAAAAAACGTTTTCTTTTTTCTCTCGTGTGCAAATATCTCGTGTCATAGAAACAGAAACATAACAATAATTTTAATTATTTTTAACCGACTTCATAAAAAGGAGGAGGTTCTCAATTCGACCAATATACCTATATGTATATTTTGTATTGCTGTGAGCATGACACGCCACCCCGGTAGGTTCCACGTTAGCTGTCAAACTCTTGACATTGACAGATATGAGTGCAGGTTGACAGCTGACAGTGGTGACGATTTGCAAACATTTGCGAATTCATTTGATATCCGGTTCTAACCAGTTTTATTATAATTTAATTTACATACAGAGATAAGTGAATCTATTTACATAATCCATTACTCTAATTGCCTGAGCGAATAAGTTTTTAAGGATTTAAAACATACATAAAATTAACATGTAAAAAAGCTTTAATTAAGAAGTATTTTTAATTTATCTTTTCGCTAAAATCCAGCAAAACTAGATGAGACATACATAATATCGGTTACGTACATGCACATCACTGAATCTCTTCCAAAACTCAAAGAGTTAAAAAAACAGGATGGTACATGGAACATCCTGTTTTTTTTATTTAAGCCGAAAGGGGGTTGTTCAAAACGTCTAGGCTAACAACTTAAGTTCTACGACTTTTAGAAATTTTAGCAACATTTTTTACAAGATTTGCAAGCAACGGAAAAGTAAATGTTTAGCATTGGTTTTCACTATCTCTACACTTGTAGACTTTCATAAAACAAAATTATTTATTAGGCAATCAAAAATCTAAATTTAGCAACACATTTTCTCAACAAAATCCGGCAAAAAAAAAAACTCCAAATCACTTTGACCATGAAGATCGAACCACAATCAATGTAACTTTCACAGTTGGTCGTGACGTCACAGGGGGCGTGTGACAAACAAACAAATGTCATCTACATACAATCGGTGTGGTAATGTCTGACTTGACAGCTGACCTCGCCGGTGACTCACTGAACTGAAAACTACAGGCGAGAACAAAACTGTTACTGAAAACGTGTTGTTCGTGAAGTCACAGGGGGCGTGTGAAAAACAAACGAATTGTCATCTACATATACATAAGTACAAGTAGCCTTTGTGTGAATCTAGCCGTGTAGCCCCGGCATAGAATAGGGTTACCCCATCTCTACCCGTGGGTGTCGTAAAAGGCGACTAAAGGATTTAGGGACGACTAGCAAAAATTAAGTTCCCCACTCGGTGGCGGATAAACTGCTTGGTCCCTAGAAGGGTTGGTGTCAGGCAGGCGGCCGGCCGTAAAAATATTGCCAAATCTATTAGCAGAAGGTATGGTCAATGATGACTTACCTACTGCGCCAACACCAAATATTTGGTGCTTAGCGGACCCTAGGCTCCCGAGATGGGTGCAAACAGGAACATCACTCGGATGAGAAGAGAAGAAGCCTATGTGTGAATCTAGGTCTCGTCTCGAGCTATATAATACCAAGTTTCATCACAATCCAGTAGTTTTTGCGTGAAGAAGTAGCAAACATATCCTTAATTATTTATTACATATTATACTTTCATACTTACTTACTCACACTCAAACTTTTTCATTTATAATGTTAGCAGTTATTTGAAAACAATTAACACTTTTGCCACCCAATGTACTAACAAAGTAAGTTCTCCATTGAATAACAACCTAGTAATTACCTACTTTAAGGAATAGTTATATTAAGGTAAACAGGAAAATTCGATTGTTTATACCTACGAGTATATAGGTATTTGATAGATAACAGACTTATACATATAACGAATGTTTAGTTTAGCGGGACAGCGCGAGCTTTTCATTTGAACCATTCAGTTAATTAAAACGAAAATATTGAGAAAAACATGTTTTTATAGGTACTTTGTTGACATGGAAAATATTGAGATATTATGTACCTACTGTACTAGATAGAGGTAATGTGTCAAACATAGTCCATGTTCCTTTCACGAAAAGTTAATTTAATATAAAAACATACGGTTGAATTGAGAACCTCCTTCTTATTTTGAAGTCGGTTAAAAAGTTATAAACAGTAAGAAGTAAAAGTAATAAACACCACTCGATTAAAACTGATAAATGAGTTTAATTTGTATTGAAATTCATCGCGAAAACAGTAGAAAATCTTTGTTACGTCTATCGTAAAAATGAAATGAGCATTGCTGCTGGCGCTAGGGTTGTCAACGACCCAAAAAATAAAGTACAAAAATTTGAGCGGTGTTTTGTAGAATATTTAAAAAAAACGTATTTTTTGCGTTTAAACTATTTTTGCAAAACTGCAAACGCAATTTTACGCATTTTTCACAATTTCAACCACTCTTTCTTTCTTAAATTAAAAAAAAATGTTTCCAGACATTCAATCACTAAATTATGAGCACTGCTTTTATGGCTTTTCTTTTTTCCCTCTACATAGAACACAGTCCTCTGTAAATGCAGAGGAGGGTGGACAGAGGAGGGTGGAGGGAAGTTTTTTACAAATTATGCCAGTTATAAAGTATTTTTGCGTACTATATGTGCTTTCAAAACTTAGATGAAAACAAAAATAGGTTTTATACAAAAAAAAAACTGTATTTTGAACACTAATTCATTTAATCAACAACTATAATACTTACTAGTTACTAAATAATTAGTTTCATAACTAGCTAATATTAAACAAACTAAACACAAAAAATAAAATAAAATAGGTTTTTGTTTTAATCTAAGTTTCAAAAGTATATAGTACCTACGCTGAGCTGAAATATAGTACAATACAATACTGTACGGATGGAAACCCTAGCTGGCGCTAACATTAAGTCGATGAAAGATAGATGATTAAATGCCCAAAGTACCTATATCATAGAATTTGAGGTAGAATTACTTCAGTGGTTTGTTACAACCGTCTTCCTTTCAATACCTAGTACCTAAAGTGAACGATTTCTCAAGTAAAGGCATCTACAGTAATAAATCAGTTTGATTGCTAAATGCGTTGGATTGTTTCAATTATGTTATTATTAAATATCGTTGTATTAGAGCAGGTAATTGTTGCCTCTTTTCCGTTACACCACGGTCACACCGGAACGAACGAGATAGGTAGATGAAAAATACATTTTAACTATCGGTCAATCAATATCTAATGATGACATTACTTTTTATAGAATAAACTTTAATGAAAGACATGGTTAAAAAATATAAAACAATATAGTATTATGATTTATTAAAGGGGGATAAAGAACAACAATAATTTGAAAATACTCATGTAAAGTCACGCTTCTAAGTAACAAGCGTCTCTGAGCTAAGCCGCGGACAGGCAGACAGACAGACAGACGAACAAGACGAAACTATAATAACCTTATTAATAAACATGGAGTAAGGTCCTGAGTAACTTTACCATTTTTCGATTCTGTCTGTCAACTTTGAAAGTTTTTGTCACGGAAAAATACAAATCATGTTTTCATAACTCCGACCTTACTCCACGTTTATTAATAAAGCCATAAGGGATTATTTCTTACTACGTAATCCGAGAGAGCACGGAGAGCAGATGGTCGTTGGGGCCGAAAAGTTCTCGAATGGAGACCGCGGATCGGAAAGCGCAGCGTTGGACGTCCACCAACGAGATGGACGGACGACTTAGTTAAGGCCGCGGGTTCACGATGGATGCAGGCCACTTATGACCGAAGCATCTGGAAATCTATGAGGGAGGCTTATGTCCAGCAGTGGACTTCTTACAGCTGAAATGATGACGTAATCCGAAACCCAAAACCTGGAATAAATAATGTAAGTAAACTTCTGTCATCAATGCAAGACGCAGCGTGTGTTTTTATACGCGCCTGTGTGACCGTGTTCCTCATTTCCTCAGATTCGATGAGCAGTTCCGATAGTTCCGGTGGTTCGTTCCGTAATGATGCAAAAAGCTGGTTTACTGGAAACATTAGTGGAGCAGCTCGGCTGGGCCGACGCGGAGTGAGCCGGTTGATCGTATCATGGCATTGGTTATGGACACGTGGAGAAAACGGCAAGATAGCATTAGTCGTAAATAGTTTATTGATATTGTAAAATAACTGTACTTAGGTATTGTTATAGGCTCTTTTTACAAACGCGGAAGGTTGTATTTGAAAAAATGAAAAATAAGTAATCAATTAGGCATAACCCGTTTGCCGAAACGTCGAGGTAATTAAAAGCAATGATTATATTTAACGCGATCTAGATCCGTCTCTAATTATAATGATGGAAGGAAATCGTGTGTGTTTAAAAAGTGAATTAGGTAGGTACTTTCCTAAGGAATCACCGAGCCAATAATAAAATTGTTTCTAATCTCACACATTATAGGAGATGAAGCCAATAAAATAAATACAACAGAAGGTAGCCTTTCGTCAAAAATTGCGGTGCAAATCTAACCCCACGAACCCTGACCCGATGCCTTCCGAATGAAACCCCAAAAGTCTCAAAAGGACAAAAAGGTAACGACTTCATTAAGTAAGACAAATATCCACCTACTCTTAAAGAAACAACCTATGTATGTACTATCAGCAACAAAAGTGGCTACCCAGTTAGCCGAAAGATTCGTTTAAACCGAGCGCCGAGCGTGGAATAAGCATACACACATTGATTTAGGTATATCCATAAATATCAAATGTGTGACAATTATTGTGTGTCTAAATTTTAACTCCATGCGTAAGTTTCTGGTTAGCACAGCGGTCTTATTGCATTGATTTTGATATAAAAAGCAATCCGTATCTAAATTTACCTTGCAAGCGAAATTAGACTTTACAGTGGGTAGCCACTTTTGTTGTTGATAGTACCTACTCGTAATTTGTTGGCAATCTTGAAAATGGCAAAGATGTGTGATCTTCTGCACAACATTTGCTCGCGCAATTATCACCTTGGTGATGGACCATCTCTTCGGCGTTGGCGAGTGGTCGCTAACTCACGCTGTTTGCTTGCGCACCAACTATACCAACTATCCGCTAATATTAGCAACTCTTGTAATTGGCTTGGAGTAGGTGCAACTTGATTTCTTGGGGTAGACTGACTTACTGCTCGGAAATTAAGTACGGCTGCCAAAATCGAAGCTCATCGAGGATCGAGTTTTTAAGTATCAGATTGTCGGAACCAAAGAAGAATTATTATTTGCAACTTAAGAAAACCTAAATGACATGGCCCCATCAGTTTCTTGTGATTCCGATGGGGCTCTTTAGATTTCGCGTTCCAAATACAAACAAAATGTTTAGTATTCCTTATTGCATAAAATTATTTTGACTATGTAACTATCGGTAGATATAATAGTTTGATCGGGTAAAAGTCTAGTCTGCGACGGTTCAAAAACACTTTTTTCTATTTAAATTTTATAGTTATTAAAGGCATTATTTTGATCTAAAACCTTAAATAGGTAAGTACGAATCTACTGAGACACTTTTATAATCCTACATAATAATGAAACACGTAGAGGCGTTAATCCGCGAAACAAACGCTCCTAGCAACAACAAAAAAAGTTCTATAAAATAATTACATTCACATATTATTCGAATTTCAACAATAACTCTGCGTAGCAACAAAAACTGGTTATGAAGTGGCAACCCTCAGACACAATGGGTCGCACACCAACAATAGCCTGGCAACACCGATCGATGTAATCATATTTAATTATAAGGTTGCCAACAAAGAAACTGTATTCAATGAGACTGGGGTTTAGTCGTTGATTGAAAAGAGTTGTGAAGTTTACCTATAGGTACCTACCTACCTACATAACATGTATGTAGGTACATACTTCGATCAAGTAATTACTCTTAAATAAAAGTACTATTATTATTTTAAAACACTGGCCAAGTGCATGTCAGACTCGTGTACGAAGGGTTCTGTACAAATTATCGCAAAAAAAAAAAGTGGCTGTGACATACGGACGGACAGACGGACAGACAGGCATGACGAATGTATAAGGGAACCCTAAAAATGACGTTTCTTGTATGCATGGGAACTCCACTTTAGTAAACATTTATTTTATTCTGTTTTAAGTAAGTGTTTGTTGTTATTAGCGGCAACTGAAAAACATCATCTGTGAAAATTTTGACTTGCTAGCTATCACTAGTCATTAGATACAGCCTGGTGATAGACAGACAATCGGACAGTGGAGTCTTAGTAATAGGCTCCCGTTTTTTTTGGGTACGAAACCATAAAAATTAGCTTCGTTTCCAATTTCCGGGCAAAAGTTACCTTCTGTTATGCAAATGTAAAGAGCGATAGGTAGTGCAAAGTCATACATTAATTTGAGAAGTGAAATCCGAGATGGAAAATTCCACCACCTATTACTACCACACCATGGTAGATTCAGATTATAAACTATGTCACAGGTTGGTGAAAGCTACTGGATATATGATAAGTGGAAAACTCAGATGCACTTCAATTATTTCAAGAAGAGCTTATTGCACCCGATCTTGAATGGTAGGTTCGGCCGATGTATCACGGAGTCCGTCATTTTTCATTGTAATTGGCGTAGCACAGTGACCATATGCAGTACCCTTACCATGAGTTCTGTTGATACGTAAATACGTGCACTGTAACGTAAACAGAGCCGACATTTTGCGTTACAGCTTATTGGCTCGCGCGACCGATAGATAGATTTAGAGCGGTGTTGGTCTAGTGGTAGATACCCCGGCTTTCATTCTGAGAGTCGTGGGTTCGAATCCAGACCGACCGCGCACCAATGTCTTTTTCTTTAAGAAAAAGGTATGTGCGCTAATAACATCGCTCTTACGGTGAAGGAAAAACATCGTGAGGAAACCAACATGTCCTAGGACTCACCACGGTCCGAAGACATGGGATATTAAGTGTTTTCTATGTATCATATGTATGTATTTACAAAAAAAAGTATAATATGTAGTATATCCGTTGTCTAGTACCCATAGTACAAGCCTAGTGCTTAGTTTGGGGCTAGATTGCGCTGTGTGTAACGTCGTGCAATATTTATTTATTTTTATTTATTTTATTAGATAGATTAATACTTTATTGGCACACCAAAACAAATAGGTACACTTAGATACATCTACATTTGATGTATCTAAGTGTACCTATTTGTTTAGACACACGGAAAGCTAGACAGACAGATACACGGAAAGCTGAGCAAGCGATAAGTGGCGACCTGTGCGGCAGGGAACAGGCGCAGGCGGAGCGGGCACGCTGTGCACAAGGTCAAACTGTAAACATTACAGCATATACGCATACTGTCGCATACCTATAAACTCACGGTAGGGGTACAGCTCTACTGACCAAACTGTTAACATGGTGTTGAGCCGTGTTACATACATGTGTATAGTTCCCTGTACCTAGGTGGGTAGGTGGGTACATGTGTCCCCTAGCTCCCTAGCTACCTAGGTAGGTGGTGTGGCGTGTGGAGGCTAACGCTCGCCTGCGCCGAGTGCTGACTGGCGATACTCGAGTAATGCAAGAGCTCATCCAATTAGCCAGACAAGTCTGCGACGGGATCAGGACGGTACGGCAGCGGCTTACAGGGCTTCCTTGCAGTTATCATGCACTATATATAGGTACCTTACTTAGACGTACATTTTGATGGCTTAGGGTTTTTTAAACCGATACCTTGTAGCAGACTGATTATGATGTGTTAGGTAAATCGGGCTTTACTTATATTGTTTTTCGTTTTATACGATTATTTGATCGGTTGACCACTAAGCAACCTGATGGTACATCTTAGCTTAGACCATATCTAAGATGAAGCACGCTCATGTAGAAGACGGAATACGGCAGTAGAAGAAGATTTCGCCCAACGAGAACAACTCGTTGGGAAGACGGGCCAAAAATGCTGTGTCAATGTACCAGTAATTAATAGGTACTTCTTTGTGTATTCAATTATATATTTACTAGTTGCCTGGAAGAGATTGCCCATAGGCGATAAGGCCGCTCATTGTACCAGTTTAGTTTTAAGTTTTTCTCTGTATTATTTCTTGTAATTTGTTGGTACAATAACGCGTTAATTTATCTATCTTTATGTATCGAAAGCACATTTGAATAAATCAAAGTACTACAATAAAGTGACTGAAAATGAACAATAAACTAAACAATTTATTAACAAACAAAATCACTTCAATGGCAATAAAGTTTATGAAGAAACTTCCACCGCAGTAATACTAGCCGTATTTCTCTGTTTAGTATAAAGTCGTATTTACGCAAAGGAAGCAGTAAATCAATAGCAGGTCGTCAGTATCACAGTGAAGTAAACAGAACGACGAGGTTTATTCGATCCCGGGCCGTTCCCTCTTTATACCCGGCTCGGTATTAACAAACAAAGCTAAAGAAAAAAGCTTAATTCGTACCATTGCCTTATTATACGGGGTGGCTCGTAAAACCGAGTCCCACCTATTTTGCAATCGTAAAAACGTCTCGTAAATTTTACGTCACAAATGCTCGTCATTGTCGGTAGCAGATAGGGCCCCGGCCCCCCGACCTCGGCCCTCGTTGGACCCCTCGGATAATCTCGCTGTAAGACCCCTGCACGGTGATACGAAGGGTCCTATGATCGCCAATAGTTTCTGATGCCGACACTTTCACCAGATACCGATGGTGATCACAACTTATTGCCTATTTCAATAGATTATGCTTTGATTGATGGATGGATTGGATTTTTATAGTTGCATTGAGGAGACAGATGTTTGATATAAATAGGAAGAAATGAAATTTCCATTTAATATCTTATACATAGGAGAAGAAGTAGGGTAGACTGGGTACAGTTGAGCCAATTTTCATTTGACCGACCATAATTCTGAAAATATGATACTTAGCTAAAAGAAGTAACGTTTATATATCAATATAAACATTTGGCTACATCTGAATACTAAAATTATGTTCCTAAGTTCAACGGTAAACACACAGAAGCCAGTTGAAAAAAAAAAAAGAAAATGACACAAACGACCTGACCCCAAGGACATTTGTGACAATGCCTGGGGATGATTGTGACAGGTACAAAAATACACCAAAATTATTGCAAAGTGGTTATAATGTAAGATACTCTGCCTTTAATCTAATATATCTAATGATCGCGCCAGCTTCATTGCATTTTCGAATGTACCTCGATAAGGACATTTGATTATCTTGGTGGCGTCACTGCGCAATGAAGTGCTGCTTTTTAAATGTATGTATGAGTCCTGATGCTGGCTTATTATTAAGCTATTCGAGCACTGATAAGTTGTGGTCGAGGTGCGTCATCGTAACGTCACGAATTTCTTTGTGATTTACCTATTTTATTGTTATGTCGGCGGAATTCGGGATGAGACGACAACACGCCTTCGCCACGACTGATAAGTGCGTATATAGCCTTAGTTTTGCCTCAATAGGTTGTGCTCGTGCTCTTTCTGGGCACCAAAATGCAAAAATAATACGCTTGGCTTAGTCACAACCGCACCCAGCAACAATGGCACAACTATCCCCAAAATACTCATTCGTAAAAAAACAATCGTCAAAAAAATACAAAACTATTTACGTAGATAGCATAGACTGATATTTAGTCTCTAATGTTTAACTTATAAATAGGTAAAACACTCATAATTGTACCTAGTTTCATAAAGACACAATCACAAAAATAAGTCGACCAAAAAAAGTTGGTTTTGACTACCAAAATATGTTTTGTCTTCTACACTCGTCAAAGTCGCACAATGCATGACGCAATACTGTGACACGTAATCAAACGCTCTTACCGCTCCTCTTTTCCCTTGCACCCCACACGCTATCTCTTATAGTTTCGATAATATAGCGACTGTCACTTTCGTCCTGAGGCACAATCGTACCCAGTCTACCCTACAGTATAGGGTGGCAATAGGGCCAGTAACAGTGCAGTATATAAGCCGAAAGCGAAGAGAGTATTCACCGAAAGTAATCAAGTCACGAAAGTCAAAACACAACGGACATAATAAAAATAAACGCACCGTCCGTATATATTCGAAATAACAACTTTCAGGTCCAAAGCAGAGCAATAACAGTCGACCGGTTTTACATCACAAAACGAAGCGAAATCCTTCCCACAAAAACAACCTTAAAAATAAAACACTTTTATACGTCTTTTCAACAAAGCCCTGTTTTTAATAACAACTGGCGACAAATAAAATTCATCTTAAAAAGTAATAAAACCTAACCTCATTGTGTATTTTATAGAATGCGTACCTAATCTGGGAGCGTAGGGCGGTCATATTGTTTTAAAGTTACGAGTGAGTGGTAAGGAAATCCGCGGATGTTACGACTTCCAGCCTCGTTCACTCGCCTTCACTCGTGTTGACTTCACTCGTCACACCGTTCACATTTCTATCTATAGCCACAGAATCAACCCCTAGGTGGCTTCAACGCTTCGGGGACACCCTTGCGTACTTATATTGCTCTTTGTTACGCGACTACGTAGATATATTTTATCTATTTTCCGGGTCATTTCTATGAAATATAATATCTGCTACGTAAGCTATTTATTATGGAAGAGTCAACTTGAATGAATCAAACACGGACTTTGTAAACAAAGGGGATAGGTCGGCTGAGTGGTCGTGGTTGCCTGCATATAATACGCTCGTACAAACGTAAGCTCCATAGTTAGGATATTCTTCTAAGCGCTAAATTGTTTTTAGAAACTCATTGCTTTTTGAGTATAGACAAATCAGCAACCCAACTGTATTGCAGGCAATGTTAGTGAACTAAGAAGGCGGCGCGGTGGCGACATTAAATCAGTGAACATCATTTCAAATGCGACATCTCTGAGAAAGCAAATATCCATTATGATACTATAATATAAGGTATGTTCCTTCCTGCTGAGGATAGGTAGGTAGGTAAGTGATAAATTCATAGTTCCTCCTACCATCAAAGTCAGTAGGGTTGTTAAACAAATACTTGCCGATACATTTAACGATCGAGATGCAATTAAAGGGATCAAAGCCTTAGCGTTTAATCATCGTCTAGTTACTACCGCACCATAGTCTATCTTAATTAAATACATTACGACAACTATAAAATTAACAACGGCCTATACAAGGAATTAATTTAATCTGGGCTCCCTCTCGACATCGGCCTCTGAGGGAAGGATCGTTCAAACCCTCTTTCTGAATGGAAGGGTGGCACCACTTCACTCGACCTCTCTCCTCCTTCAACTTCTATGTTGAGCCTACACAGCTGGGGGACCAAGTTACGCTAGTCAATAAAACGTCGGAATGACCAGCACAAATGGAACTGCCACTCAGAACGTCTCTCGGTTGTATAAGGGTCAAGATAATTGGTCGGTTATTTATACGCAAGATTCTTTGTCCCAAAATGTACGAGGTTTTACTTACAAACTGTGTTCGGGAGAGTATATCAAAGTTATCAGGACACCTACGTGATGTGATTATTGATTTTATGTTCGAGCTCTGTTTACTGGCTTCAACTTCACGTCAACAACACTCTGATTCACGTGCCACGATACGTATCAAACATTTAGGTATACAGTGACATGGCATGTAAAACAATGAATTCTGTCTGCAGAACTAAAGATCTAGTTGGCTTTGGTGAACTGAGTCAAGTGCAGTCAAAAACGAGTTCAAGTACAACTAACTTAGACTACTTTTTGAAATGACAACAACATAGTTCTCAGAATACGCCTGGCCTCTCGGTGAGTGGCCTGCCGCCGCCGCGCCGCTTAGCAACGCGATGTCACGATCCACCCGACCGTGTAACGCAAGCTAGCCCCGAGCGGCGCGGCCTCCGCGAACAAGCGCGAGCGAGACCGACATTCGTCCACCGCTACTCTTTGTTCGTCTGTCCCGTTCGCTCGCTCGGGCCGCGTCGCCAGCCAGTTGACGTAAGACGCGCACGCGAACGAACGTCCGCGTTCGTTCGGGATATATTTTTAAACAAAAACGCGACGCTTATCGTCTCAAATTAATTAAGGACCTAGTGTTTGTGTAAAAATGGAGTGGACAACAGACAGAGCAATCCGCCTAGTCAAAGAATACCGTAAACGACCCCAACTGTGGGACCACGAGCATGAGGCGTACCGCGTACAATCGGCGAAGTATGAAGCATGGTCGGAGTTGGCCGAAATGTTTTCGTGCGACATCGTCGACGTTCGGAAGAAGTTCAACTCGCTGCTGGCGTCGCGAAGGAGGGAGAAGGCGAGAGTGCGAGAGGGAGGGAGAAGCACTTGGTTCCTGTATCCTCACCTCAGTTTCCTGACGGGGCATATCGACTCACCTGAGACTGAGGTTAGCATTGAAAATTGCGCTTTTTCGAGTTGCGATGGCAATAATAAGTAGGAGATATACCTACTTAGCTATAAAGTCAGTTAAATTGGCACAGAACTTCATTAAAAAAAAAGGGCGATTTTAATGCGATTCCGTGCCAAATAATCTGGCACATTATATCACCTACTTAACTACTTGTAAAGAAAGAGTCCACGTCAGAGGTAGGTAAATACCTACATAATACCTACGTGTAGGTATATGAAACAAACAAGTTTATCGTCGATCGCGCGACTTGTTTTCTCTTCGACATTGAAGTATAACTGATACCTGATTGTTTTGAAGATAATGGTAATCTATAGACGTAACTTTATATCCCTCACGTAAACACGGTGTATCGCGCGACTTACCTATATCACAGTAGGATAATAAACGGAGAGCGGGCGGGAAGCTCTCATAATAACAACAAACTAAATATACCTACCTACGAGAGTTTGGTTTTTGTTCCTTGTTAAGAAACTGCTTGACCGATTGAGGTGAAAATCGGCATAATGGAGAAGGTCATAGAACACTTAGTTCCAAGACATAAGAGTAGGTACTGAAACCGCATGATCCATATAACAGTTTTTAGTTGAAAATTTTCAGCAGCAAGTTGTTTATCAGCGGATAGCTGGATGACATCACCTCTTCCGTTGTTTACTTACATTATGGATACCTACAGCGACAGCTATAATACGTAGGTACTTAGTAACACAGTTCGATAGCGTATGACCTTGTTTATGTTTCAAATAGGATATATTTTCTACTTGTAGGTACCTTCTCAAGTAGTTTTGATAGTTTATAAGTACCTAAGAAACTCTTGATCCCTGAGAATTGTATGTGTAAAGCTGAGCAAGTGGTATATCTATACTATTAGCGGTATGATCCCTAAAAGGGTTGGTGTCAGGCAGGCGGCCGGCCGTAAAAATATTGTCAAATCTAATTGCAGGAGGTATGGTCAATGATGGATGACTAACCGACTGTGTCGACACCAAAAAAAAAAAAATTTGGGGTTTAGCGGACCCCGGGTTCCCGAATAGGATGCAACTGGGAACATCGCTCGGATGAGAGGGCAAGTGGTATATCCGTCTTTCTCCGCAGTTTGGATGATCTTTGTAGGTACAAATAAATCATCCAAATCGGTTCATCCATCTGACTGGGAAATGTCAAAAAATCTTGCTTAAAAATAATAATAGTTAGGTACCTACTTACCTATATAAATTTTAAAGGTGTTACTAGGCAGGCTTAGATAAAAAAGTTTCTTCTTTATAATTGAAACTCTTAACTTTTTAAAATTAAATTCTTATAAACTTGAAATATTCACCTAAGTACTCACAAGACAGACAGTCCGACATGGTGTCGCGACACCATTCATATCTCTCCTTTATGATATGAATTATATTAAAGAGGCACTTATTTAACTTATTGTTGACCTACCACCTGTACACCAAACCTATATAACGAATAAATGATTGAATTGTATTGAATTGAAGTCATGGCGTAAATATAAAGTCTAATAAACATTTAAAATTGTTCTAGAACACCCAAACCCAAAACACAGAAGAACCAGAAATTGAATACCAAATAGAACAAGAAGACGCAGAAGAATCAGAAGATGCCACAGACGCGGAAGAAGAACAGACTGTCGTCGTCAAACACGAACCTCAAGCATCATACCAGTACATCGTCCCTGAACCAGAGCGAAAGAAGATCAAAGCTAAAGAGTTAAAAACGATGACCATACGCCCTTTGAAAAGAAAAGCTGCCAAACGAAACATCCAATCGGAAGAAATAGAACAAGAAATCTTTGTAACTAATCCAGACTTAAGTAACTTAACAAATTTCAATACTGTTGGAGGTAGTTTAGACCTTAAAATTGCAGAAATGATGAAGTTATTAAGAAAAACTGAAAATTGTAAGAAGAAAGATGAGTGTGACACGTTTGGTGAATACATAGCGTCGTCGTTGCGGAAGCACGATGATAGAACGCAGTCGATGATAAAACAAGCTATTAATAATATATTATTTGAGCAGGAAATGAAGAAGTACAATTCAAATGGGACATATGCGGTCGTTATATCCGATCCTATCGAGAATCCTTTAGGTTCAGTGCATTTGACTGATGATAAATAACGTAAAATAAATAGTTTTAAGGAAATAAATAGCATTTGGAAAGGCTGACCCTGAATATTTAGCTAAAATGCTCACGGAATATTGTAAATAATACAGGTATTATAAAAATAAATGTTTGACTGATTCCAGCGGGCTTCGAACCCATGACCTAACAACACAAGCCGGGTAGTCGATTATTCAGCTAAGTAATTGCTGGATTGAATTACTACCTACATATATGGAAATGAATATCTTTATTTTCGAATGAGGCTAATATTATTTAAGAATAGCTGCGCCCTGCGGTTTCACCCGCATATGTCCCGCAGGAATATCGGGAGGATCTCCAGCTTTTGGGTTTTTGCGTAAAGGAGTAGCAAACATACTTGTTTGCTCACTTACACATATAATATACTTTCACATTCATAATATTAGTAGGTTCGATGTTAGAATAGTTATGGATAGCATAAATATTTTAAGTTACCTTACTTACCTATATCTACCTATAGAGGTAGGTATTACTATTTCTACCTCTATAGGTAGATATAGGTATGAACATAGAACAGTAGAAGATGTCACATTTGAATTGACTATAATGTCGCCAAGCTGCGCCTACTACTTCAATTATTTACTTAAGTATACTGAAAAACCTAAGTTTTTTAAAAGAATAAATTAACATTTAGGAGTAAGATATGATAAGATGTATGTTGTCGACCACGACCACGGCCACATGAGACGCCCCCTTCTGTTTGTCAAGTCCGTGGTAGGTAGTAGGTACGCTACGCATAATGTTGTGCTAATTAACTCCAAAATGTACTATATTTAATTTTTGTTACAATTTAAATTAATTAAAGCCTATTTTCATTAAAACTCTTTGTTTTAAATTAATTGATTTATGGGCCTTTTTAGAGTACACCTAGTTGTAATTTATGTGCAATAAAAAGCGCCATAAAATTAATTAACCTCCCAGTTAAGGCGAGTTTTGCTGAAACTCTTTTGGAAAATTATGACATAACTAGGTAGGTAAGGTACTGCTTTATCTGTAGGTATTCAAATAATATAAGAAAAAAATACATTTTTTTTGTTTTTAATAACACTATTTTTTTTTTTCGGTTTTAATCACGTTGCGTGTGTACAGCATACTATCGATAGCATATAGGCGCTACATTAAAAACATCTCATCGAAAGGTTACTGTACGCCATGTCTTAATGGTACGCTACATCGAAATAACGTCATATCGACGGTACGCTACATCGAATGTTTACTATTCAAAAGCTTTCAATGTAGCGTAATTTCGACACTCGCGCTACCTTTCGATGGGACGTTTTCAAATTAGCAACTATCGATGTAGTGACTTTCGATATTATGCTCTACTCCCGCCACAACAGTCATTCTGCAATCAGTTAGTAGTTAGTGCAATCTGGTGAAAATGACTGGAAAATGATAGTGATATATAGGTATAACCCACGGAATATCAGAATTATTATTTCTGAACCATATTCGAGAATAATTTAACAATGCTGAAGCATTTTTAAGACATTTTAGTTTAGACTAACGAAAATTACATTATTTAAAGTGTAAAGTTGCACTAATAACCACAACTTTTTGAACATACTTTAATTTCCTAAAAGTAAAGATATATAAAGTCTCGATACAGTTTAGTTTAAATTCAGTATCGATAAGATGACATGAATCAATAGTCAACCAACATCAGACTTATTCGTACGAATTAATACCATTACTGCTTTTCTCCAACTCTCCTATAATTCTAACAATCTAAAACCGTAATGTGTAAAACCTTCTGTGCAATTATGCACTTTATTCTCGCTCTCCTACCACTAACTAAAATTTCTCTATTGACTCGCATTAATTACTAACCATCGCTGCATTTGTTTAAAGCGTTGCAAATAAGACGTTTTAAAAACAAGCAATGTATGATGAACGCGTACAGTTATGTGCATCGTTGGGTACCTTAGTATGTATATCACGCCACACTGGACGTCACTCAGTCTGCTTGTTCATTTGTCTCTCAACTAATTCAAAGTCGCGATTCCAACGAAACAAACAAGGCATGTTCTCTGTCGCTCTAACACGAACAACTGAGTGAGACAGATATAAGCAACAGTGCTGAAGTTAAGAAACTAGTGGCCTTTATATTCGTTCGCTTTGTTTATGAAAAGGGGTGAAATTATTTTAATTTTTGGTTAGTTCCCTGCATGCAACGCTTACCGTTTGAAGTATAATTATTACCAGCCTGCATTGTTGTTTATTTATAACCTGATTTTGCTTTGTCAGATGTTCGTAAGTTCAAGTTACAGGAAAACAACGTAGGATTATAGGCATAGGATTGATTTCAAACTTACTAAGTCAAGTGTTTGGCTTAGATAAAACTTTATTTTGTTATTGATGCTCTTTTCAAGATTATGATAAATTCAATTTATTTATAGAATTAAATACTTGCCTACCTACCTACAGGTAATTTCCAACATTGAACTATTGTCAAATTCGAAAATAAGAGCATTTTGTTGATAATACAAAATAAAATTTTATTCACCGTGTAACGGTAATGTATGGAAATGAGTACAATGGGAATAGCAGCAAAGGGAACAACCATATTATTCTTGCAGTTAATTTTTTAATGACTTACTTACAAAAAAGGAGGTTATAGATTCGGATGTATGTTTTTAGCTTTGTTGTTTCCTGTACTTTTAACATTTGTTTGTACCAAGCTTAGATAGAGGTCTAACAGTATTCTTAAGATTAATTCCAGCCGACCTTACACCAATAGGTAATATATTTTCCTTTAAGAAAACAAAACTTATGTGCACTATTAACATCGAGAGGAAACCGACAGTTTAAAGTCACGCGAAACGGCCCAGTTATAGGGCAAGTTGCGGAAACACAAATAGTAAAAACGTAAATAAAGTGGCTTAGATATACAGACGGGCAGACGGAGAGACAGACATAACGAATCCCTATAAAGGTTTCGGTTTTTGCCATTTGGCTACGGAACCCTAAAAATGGATATTTTCTGTAAAACCCAGGTGGTAACTGGTGTAATGATGGTGTCAGACCGTCTAGTGATTGCATCAGGCGAAACTGACCTTGTCTCGCGCATGTCATATCTATCATTTAAAGGGAACTGCAGACTGTACACTGAAAAATGGCCTGATATTTCCTAGACAAAGACAAACAAAAAGCGAGCGTTCGGCAAACTGTAGGTATATGTTGCAATCACAAAAAAATCACATTTGTTGTATGGGAGCCCCACTTAAATATTTATTTCATTCAGCTTTTAGTACTTGTTGTTATAGCAGCAACAAAATACATATTCTGTCAAAATTTCAACTCCCTACCTATCAATGTTCATGAGATTATATACAGTCAGGTGACAACAGACAGATTGACGACGGACAGTGGAGTCTTGGTAAAAAGGGTCCCGTTTTTACCCTTTAGTACGGTACCTTAAAAACCTTGTTTTAACTACGAAACGACCGATTTCATGGAGAGCACTATCGTGTAATTCTTCAAATTTTCTTATAGGTATTCGGTCGTCGTTTGTCGTCTGGCAACGAGGCGTCGCGTCGGCGTCGCTGTTACGTTCATGACGATACAATAATAAAATACTGCCAGCTAACCAACTCACATTCAATTGCCCGACTTAAAGTCTGCGGTCTCCGCGTGCGCCCTTTAGTCTAGTATTAGGAAAAATACCTAGCTTAGTCAGACATGTTGGCGGCAGTTTGTTGTGTTGTAGGTGCTTGTGATAATTATATCTGTGACTAGCACCGCTCTGCGGTTTTACCCGCATACGACTCAATACGGTGGAAAATCGGAATTGAAATGCACCTCCTTTTTCATTTCAGGGCTTCAGCCAATTTTAGTTTCATCGCATTCGATTCATTTAATTTTTTGGTTTGCGATTGTAGTAGAACCACATAATATATAATAGTAGGTACGTAGAAAATATAATTTTTTACTTTAGGTACCCATTGTTACGTAACATAACACACACATCTTATTATACACATACATTACCTATACATGACCACGTACATAACATGTAATTTGATTTTTTTATTTATCTTGTTTTTATTTCCTGCACTTTGAAAATATACTTTGTAATGCAATGAAATAAATGTTCTAATAATTTATTGTTTCCGATACGCGATAATGACAAATAAGGCAATATTTTTAACAGTAGGTAGAGTATGGTCAATGATGTTGATGACTCATTGACAGTGCCGACTCCAAATCATTTGTGGTTTTAGCGGATCCTGGGGTCCCGAGAAGGATGCAACCGGGACCATAGCTCAGATGAGTAGGTATAAAATAATGACTTTTTAATAAAAAAAAAACGTGCAATGGAAAATACATCTGACTCTTCTGAGACGACTTTGAAGTGCCAAAGTGAGGACTCGTGATGATTTTTCAGTGACAACAACATGACAGAAAGATGAATTAAATGTCAAAATAAAGAAATGCATTTTTTGCTTGTAGAGCATGCATTTATTCTAACAGCTGTCAGAAGTCAGAGTCAGAAAATATTTAAAGACAGTGATTAATTATATTGATCAAAGAGTGGCATTGATATTGATTAAAAGAAAATATTGTTTTGGCAATGAATCCCTCGACTTTACCTGAGTAACTACTTTGCGTTACTTTTATTATTTTATGAATGCCCTATGTTTTCAGATCCTTACCACTGAGATAGAATAAAAGCAACACGATTAAAACCGGAAAAATGAGTTTAATTCTAATGCAACATCAAGATAACAAAAAAAACTAAGTCCCGACTAAATGACTTAGGTAACTAGTATCATTGAAATGGTCATAATATACTGAACTAGTATCATAGATACGCAGCGCCCAAACCGCTGGTCGTAGACAGATGACATATGGAGAGTGTGTCTTTGTCACGTGTGCGTGTCAACTAAGAAATAATTTTCCAAAAACATCTACAGGATCGGGACTTACGCCGGCGAAACCGCGAGACACTGCTTAGGATATTATAAAATACTTGTCTCTGGCTAATTTCCAAATGGACATAATCGCTTTCAGACAGAGAAGAAAATAAATAATATTAATTAAAGAAAAGCATTTTAGTTGAGCTTTGGTGTTTGATTGACACTTGACATTTTTATAAAACACACGACATCACCACGTTGGCATCAGGTGTAGAGCATAATATTTTCTAAAGTCATTACATCGAAATGACATCAAAGCGATAGTATACATTGCTTCGAAAGTTCGAACTATACCGAAGAAAAGCCTAACTGAAAGCACATCATATCGACGTTACACAGCACCGAAAGTTCAGTACACCGAAGGTACGCTACCTCTAAAAGACATCATATCAATGGTACACTGCATCAAAAGTTCACGAAAGTACCGCTATATAGCGATATATTATTTATATTCAATTTAGCTTTCGATGTAGCGTACTTTCCGTATCGTGAACTGTCGATGCAGTGTCCCATTATAACATTGCGTACTTTCGCTACAGTAACCTTTCTTTCTTCTTTTCGTCACTACACGCCTACTGGACGTTTTCGATGTAGTGACTTTCGACATTATGCTCCACACTCGTTGGCAAGGTGGATTTGCCGCTGCCGCGAAGCCGGAACGATCTCATCATCAGATTTGTTTCATTCGGCAGCCATTTTTACTAAAATAAAACGGTTTACGTAAATACGTTATCTCGTGTCAGTTTGTTTGTCACATCACATATCGCGGGCAACATTTGAAGAATGTAAACATGTTTTGCCCGAAGCGATGTATTTCTGTCCATTGGACGTCACTACATGCCTACTAGGTACTAATCTTACTAATATTATAGATGTGAAAGAACTGTATCTACTGTGTAAGTATGTTTGTTAGATACTCCTTTAGGCATAAAACTTCTGAACCGATTGCAATGAAACTTGGTATGTAGATAGCTGGAGACCCTGGTTTTAACACATAGCTTCACAATACTTACGAGGGTGTATTTTAGATACCAACTAACCCCGACACGCGGTTTCGCTCGGACAGGGTCCTATCCCGCAGGAATTTCTCGAGATGTATTTAAATGAAAAGACTTGCCTATTTGAAACGAAGATGAAGAAAGTTGTTACAAATTGTATAATTGAGGACGACGAGCTATTTCCGGATTTAACTTCGTTACAACAACGATCTAATTAGGGCAGACGCAGATTGCAAACTATTCCATCGAGCGATTGCTCAAGAATAATCAATGTATATTGGGTGCTTGTCCAGTTTGTCTTAATGTTTGTTGTACGTACATTACAACTTAAATCATACTTGTACCTAGTCTTTAAAAAAATGATAAATCGTCTAAAATTCATCGTGTGCTAAATGAAATACGCCACAACGTCACATGAAAACTTTACCTTACATCTATTAATTAATGACGAGCATTTCGATTGTCCTTTGTTTCTGCTTTGATCGTCCTTTGTTTCTGCTTCGGTTGTCCTTTGTTTCTGCTTTGATCGTCCTTTGTTTCTGCTTCGATCGTCCTTTGTTTCTGTACTCTGATCGTCTTTTGTTTCTGTACTTTGATTACTCGTCTTTTATTTATACTTCGTAGTCTTCTGTTTTTATTTCGATCGTCTGGTGCTTCTCCTTCGATCGTTTTTTTTTGTTTCTGTTTCGATCATCTTTTGTTTCAGTTTGAAATTAAAATGATCAATTATTAAGTCTCAGATAAGTTTAAGTATCCAGTAGACCTTTTACAATTATTGGAAATCGTGGCAAAAGTATCAACCTATGTTTATCCAACCAACTCGATGTCTGCCGATGGAAACAATCGCTGGTCTGCTACTACTGGTACCGTCTGTTAGAGTAAGTAGGTGCCTTAGATAATAGAATTTAGGTAGGTAACGATGATGATGTTAAAAATGGTAATTTTTAATCGAATATAAAAATATTGAGTGACGGAAGTTTCAGACAATGGCGGCAGGCGGCAGGTACCTAATTGGCTTATTAAATGAACTCAAGTTGGATGCTGGGCACTTAATTAGGTAGGTAGGTATATTAAATTATTTGTCAAAATTAAATTACCTACCGAAAGGACGAAAGGAAAGCTTAGGAAAACGAAGCTATTACAGATGACTGATTTTTTCCTGTTTTATCATTACAGACTACAAGGCGGTTTCACCTGCGTACTTCCTAAATAGCCTATATTCTTGATTCTTTTGGAACAAGCCCTAAAAATAACCACAACCGAATGGAGAACCTCCTTCTTTTTTTAAGTCGGTTAAATAATACCTACAATTGTCAATAAATTAAATAATCCAAGTAAATACTTAGCTACAGAGTTAAGTATAGATATCTATAAAACAAGTGTCATCATCATACATAATCGACGAGCTGTGTCAAAACAGGTTTCAAATAATATAAATAAAGATAACTTCAACTTAATGCAATATAAGATCAACTTACATCATACACTTAGTTAAAAAAACTTGTTCCCCAATGTTTCCAACGGGACTCGAACCCGCAACCTTTCCGATCACAAGCCGGTTATGGGTACAAGTTACAACCTACTTCTATACTAATATTATAAAGAGGAAAGATTTGTATTTTTGTGTGTGTGTCAAAAACTACTGGACCGATTTCAAATATTCTTTCACCATTAGAAAGCTACATTCACCCTGAGTAACATAGGCTTTTTGGCGTTTGATCCCGATATTCCCACGGCATCGGGACTTACGCTAGTGAAACCGCGGGACGCAGCTAGTAAGTTTCAAATGTAAAAGTTGTGTGTAAGTGGTGTAACTTAGTAATGTTTGGTACACTTTTACGCAAAAACTACTGAACCGATTGCGATGAAACTTGGTACGCTGATAGCTAGAGATATGGATTAGTACATATTTATTTTGCATCCCGATATTCCTGCGGGATCGGGACTTATGCAGGTGAAACCGCGGAGCGCTGCTATTAGTCATCTATGAATCTTTTAACTAAACTATTCTAACTTCTTAAATACCGATTTTTTTGTTCTAATTTTATTTAATAGGTAAATATTATTATATGGAAAAGCATCTTATTTAATTTTCTGTAATAAATGATTTATTATCTACACTAATATTATAAAGAGGAATGATTTATATTTTTGTGTGTATGTGTGTAATGAATAAACTCAAAAACTACTGGACCGATTTCAAAAATTCTTTCATCAAAAGAAAGCTACATTATCGAGGAGTAATATAGGCTTCTTTTGATCCCGATATTCCCACGAGATGTACGCGGGTGAAACCGAGGGACGCCGCTAGTTATTATTAAAAAACTTGCTTTACTCAACACCCAGTCTTAAAACACCAACAATAACAGCTTAAATAAATACTTTGTCAAAAATAAGTTTTCTGAAAACTAAAATAACCTAAAACTCAAGTATAAGATTAGGTCTTTCACCCCTGATGTTGCGTCCCTCTCTAACCTAAAGCCGGTAGTATCGCCGGCTCCCTCACTCGTAGGTGGACCGAGTCACGTAGGCAGCTCTTGGCAACGTTAGATTTGTATTGAGACCTAGATTTTGAATGGCTATTTAATGTGCTGCTAGGCAGGTAGGCATTGGATATCATAAACTACTCATTCTCCATACAAACGTAGTCCACAGCCTCCTCCATGAGAGCAAATAAATAAGTTTATCTGATAAAACCTATATCTGCCACGACCATGACCATTGTCAATGCCCCTACGTTTTTTTAAAATCAGAATAGAAATTAAATTTAAAAAAAATACTAAATTTTCATGGTCATGGCATAACCCTTTACCCAGGATGGAAACAGTCTACGTTTGTAAAGTTTGCATATGGACAAAAGAGAAGTATCGTTTCCCCTTAATATCTACCAAAAAAAAGAAAGTCGTCTTACACTATTTATAACTCAAGAACGGCTGAACCGATTTGCTAAATATAAAAAATATAAAAATATAAATATTGCACGACGTTACACACTGCGCAATCTAGCCCCAAACTAAGCTCTAGGCTTGTACTATGGGTGCTAGACAACGGATATACTACATATTATACTTTTTTTTTTTTGTAAATACATACATAATTATATATTGGCGGGAAGAAAGCGTTGAACCAGCAGAAGGACGTAGGATACTTTTGATCCCGTAAATTCCACGGGATCGGGACTTACACGAGAGAAACCGCGGGGCGCAGCTAGTTGCATATAAATAGCCAACACTTTCTAGTGCTATACCAAAGCTAAGAGACAGAACCTACACGCAAACCAATAATCATGTACTTACATCTCCTGTTGTTTCTACATTATAACACCTACAAATACTTATTTCACGGCGGGAGTCAAACCCAGAACTATCGGAACCGCGGGGCACCTACTTATTCAATTTAATTTAGGTAAGTTAGATCTGATTGTTAAATTAAAACACGATATTACCAGAATATCAATTTATTTTAAAATGGAATGCTTGACGTACAATTAGTTAACGTACCTAACTTTAGAAAGGCCAAACCGATTTTCATGGAATACAACGTGGTCAATTGGTCCTAACTACTTAATTAAAAATACACAGAGTTAAAAAAAAAAACCTGCACAAAATCGGTTTATTCTTTTTAAAGTAGCCACTGCATACAGTTTCACAAATATTTTTATAAGACAATCAGTCATTATTGTTTTTTGGTACAAAAACATTTCTTAAAATCTTAACAATATGTAATCACAACAGCTGAAATCATTTCAAAACATGGGTTAAAATAAACCCTACCTGCACCCGTATCTAGTTGCTAACTCAGTTGTATGCAGTACATTGCTGCTATGAGGTAAACACTGGTAATTACAAAATTACCATGTTTCGTCAAATTAAGCAATGTACTGCAAGTGTCTATAATAAGTTATCAACTAGATGGATAATATGGGTCCGTGGTTAAAACATTAGTTTCCTTACTTATATTATAAACGATGACTAAGTTTATGTAACTTTTGTCTCTGTCTATCAACTTTGAAACTTCATGTTACAGTAAAAGACAAACGTTACATAAAGTTAGTCATCGTTTGGAGGTAAAAAGTAGAAATCTATCTAATCTTCATTATTCAACATCGATTCAGTTATTAAATTAACGATTTTAGGTTGCAAAGACAGCGACTGCTGAGGAGGCAAACTTCGCAGAAGCGCTGCGACATACTTCCCGAAGCTATCATAGAAGTCATCCTGGGCAACGAGCTGTAACTGCGAAGCTGGGTTGAAAGACTGCCCAACACTCCCGGTGGAGAGAGGATCTCTGGACTCTCTCGCGCGTTTTCCGCCATGCTTTCCGCTTCGCTTGCGTTTCTTGGAGTCGCAGGAGTCCTCGTCATCCGTCTGGTCCGCCAGGCTCGTGTCCGGGAGGATCATGTCCTCGGTGTACGTTGTGAAGCTCTCTTCTAACGCTTCTTGAGGATATACCTGGAACAAACAAGTTTGTCAGTCGTGAGTCGTGGAGTAGGCGCGTCGCCGTAGCGTCATGATTTCATTCTTGACTTTCATCTATTTAGTAGTAAAAGAACATTTTTGGTCGGTCGATAAGCTATCATTGAATAATAGCTATCGACCGATTGCCGATTTGCACATCACTAGGAGCGATTCGAAGACCTTAAATCGGCCCGCTCCCAGTAGGTATCTATCGTCCGATCAAAAAGTTTTACTTACCAGCGACTCATACGCACACCCCCTCGCAGGCTGCAAGTGTGGCCTGATGAAAGAATCCATGTTCGAAAACCAGAACACCTTCGGTCTATACTCGTCTTCTCCCACCGATATGCTCTGCGCAATCTTCTTCAACTCCTGGCTGTAGGAGTTCCGCAGATTTTTGAACTTGATCAGCACATGCCTCGGTTGGAAGTTGGGTATGTTAAGAGCTGTAGCGATTCTCTCCGCGGCCTTCGCTCGCTTCTCCTTGTTCTTGTAGTCTTCGATTTTAGTGTTCCACAGGCATTCCTCGTCGTGGTACAAGTCTATGAGCTGGAGCGTTTTGTCGTCACTTATTCTGAGGATGGAGTTTTGGGGTATGTCGGAGGCCATGGTAATCGCGCGCGGTTATAAGCAAGCGTATAGAGACGCGCGTCTCGTGAGCGTGACCACGCTTGACTGGCGAGGCTGCCCCGCGCCCCACGCCACGCCCGCTGACGTCACGCACCACGCCTCGCCTCGCGCGATGCACGCACGAACGGCTCCACCGCAAAAAACAAGTAGGTACCTACGTACATAATAAGTTGGACTGTAGGCATGTAAAGTGGTATAGCTACACACCGCACGCAACGCGTTATCATTTGCCACGCGAAATGATAGCTTCGGCCCAACCAGTTTTAATTTTTAGTTATTATTTTTTTTATTATTTTACAAGATATATCTGTTACCTAAACGACTTTCAAGTTGACTAATACCTATTTTATTTATTTAATACGTTAATACGGTAGGTACCCCAAAAAATCATTTATTTAGCAAATTTTACTAAATGTGAGTTTGTGAGGAAGTAAACGAGTATGTTTGTTACTCCTTTACGCAAAAACTACTGATCCGATTGCGATGAAACTTAGTACGCAGATAGTTGGAGATCTGGATTAACAAATAGGCTACTTTCTATCCCGATATTCCTGCGGGATCGGAACGTGGCGACGCTAATCAACAATAAACCTTTGAAATCGACCTATTTTCCTACTTAAACTACATAAGTAGGTATTATTTGCTAAGTCGGTATACCAAATAAGTTTTATATCAGTAGGTATAGATAGATAGATAGAATGGGAGCGTAAAAGGCGAACGTGACTCAAGTCTCGAATCTGTAAAAATATCACAAAGGACTGATTAAGTAGACCATTTTCTGTTAACTAAAGACCCTTCGCGAACGCACGCTCGTTTTTGTCCGAATAGCAGCAGGTAGTCAACGGTCCTAACATCGGAAATTACTCTATAACTCCTACCTACCTCACTCGATACTAAAAAATTAAACAAAAAAGGTCCCACATAAATAAAAGTGTCAAATTACAATTAAAAATTGAAAAGTTTCAGATTTACCGTGGAATAATTTACGCGACGGATTATTTTTATTGCTCGTAAAATTTTAGGTTTTAATATTTAACTGTGATAAAATTGGACCCAGAAAATATAAAGCCATTAAATCTTAGCGAGGTTACAAAGTGTATGTTTAATTACAGGCAAAAACTTAACCGATTGCGATGGAAATTGTTAGAAAGAGCGTCGAGATCCAGAATAATGCTATAGGTAACCTAACAGCCGAATACAGAAACGCCACTTACTGCTTGTTTAAATAGAACTCAAATTTTGAGTTGCGTTTCTGTATTCGGCGGTAAGCATTATTGATCTATGGAAGTGGGTAAACTGTCCGACACCCTAGTCTTCGGTTTCTGCACCGGCCTAATTATCGGAACAACGGACGAGCCCGCTTAGCTGCAATATGCCTTAGTGAGAAACTGCGGTCTAAGTAAAACGCCGTACTCCGGCATATGATAATGAAGTCCGTTTTTTTTAATAATGAAATTTTACCTACATACTACTTACAAAAACCTACTCGGCCATAGTATCTCTATACCTACATACATGGTACCATACTGATAAAATATTACACGTTGATAACATGTTTTATCAAAATGAGCGTATCATTTCAGGAAAGTGCTGCAATTTTATGACTAACTTACCGGGCAGACTTTCTGTGACTCCACGTGATGTGACGTGACATGACGTGACATTTGTACCTACAGGATGTGGTGACTGACTCAATAGTGAAATGGAAAATTACAGTCGCCTTGAACTCGCCTTGGACTGAAAATGCTTTTACCGGTTGGTATCAAGAATGTCAATATTATACGTTAAGGTACTATTGAGAACTTCACATGTTTTTAAATTATCTGATTTAGATGTTTAATAGTATGGCTTGCTAGTAATAGCATAGTTGTTCTCATCGCATATAGTCGTGGAAGTTAAGCAACGCTTGGCGCGATCATTGCTCGGATGGGTAACCAATGTGCCAGCTCCTCCGTGCTTCACCGCGACACGATCCCCATTTATTAAAGAAAGCAGTTATCTCTGAAAGCAGTCGTTAGGTCAAGTTAGAGGCCGAACTACCTGAAAACTCTAACACTAGGGGGGCCACCCGGCAGTCACTATGTGAAAAGAAGAAGAACACTGGTCTAGCTTGGATATCGGTATACATTGCCTATTGCACAATCTACACTAATATTATAAAGAGAAAAAAAATATTTGTGTGTGTGTGTCGTATGTTTGTAATGATTAAACTACATTATTGATGATTAATACATAGGCTACTTTTGATCCCGATATTCCCACGGGATCGGGAGTTACGTGGGTGAAACCGCGGGATGCAGCTAGTAATAAATAATTTAACTACGTTGGTTCCTTTCCTACCTACCTACCTAATTATATTCCAAACAATCATTAGCAAATAGCAATAAGGCCGCCCATTTGTGCAACGTTTTTGTTTTCTGTGTAAGTATTGGTTTGTCTTAAGTGTGTTAATAATTAATGTGTAGCAAGTAGGTAGGTAGGTATCTATATTGTTTGTAAATGCAAATAAAGCGTACATTTATGTACCTATCTATCTTTATCTATGAATAAGAGCAGAGATACGGGAGCTAGTTTCGACTATAGTTACAGCAAAATATCCATATTTATCTAACTTAGGTACCTAATAACAATCTAAACATTGTCCTAACTGGGCTATCAAAGGATAAACAGCATCGCACGATCCAGTTCAGATCCAGTTCCATCCGGTTCGAACCGGTTCGATAAGACACGACACGGTTGTCTAAATATTGTTGTTGTGTTAGATTAATCTACCTACTCTACGGTTTAATCAACTTTTGTTTTTTTTAATATAATCTATTTTTATGTTTTTATTACTCTATCTACTTAGGTTAGGTACCTACTCTATATGCTTGTGGTCCCCAGAAATAGGTACCTAGGTACGACTCTGAATCTAGGTGTGTTTGTCAAGGGCTGCTCACGTGACCCGCATCCAACGGCTTTTCACGATCCTCAGAAAAGATACAGTAGCAGATTCTACAAGCTATTCGGTTTTGAGAGAACCACAATAACTGTGCACCTGTCATAGCTGCGCTTGCAACGACGCCAACTGCATGCGAATTATTACGAATCTACATTCAGACATGCGGACATTCAGATTGCGGGTCAGATGCACAATAAATAATTATTGTGACTGTGTCAAGAAGCAGAACTGCTTGCAGAATCCTCCAACAAAGTGCAGTGATGATCTGTAGTGTCACAGATCACCACTGCACTTTGTTGTTGGAAGTCAACCTACTGTACCTATTGTACGAATACACTGATTTATTAAACTTTAATTAATATTGAATCATTCTTCACCTATTTATTTAATTTATCACCAATCATGCCTTGACCGCAACCTTTGCAAACTGTGCCACAAATTACTTATAACTTTACCTAGTCCAGTACCTTCAGTTTACGCATAGTAGTTGCAAATTGCACAATAAAGGCGAGATATTGTGTGTCGTCGTGTCGTCATTGACACTGAGGACAGGCACCGACATGTCTGCCAGTTTATGCGGTGGCATTCTATAGCACGGTCACAATATCTGTGCACCTGGCCCGCATGTAAATACAGACTATCTTGGGGAAGATAATATAAGCTGAAAGGAGGTTGTTTCGAGGCGAGTGGCTTTTGTTCTATAGCTTTTTGAAAACTCAAACTTTTAATCAAAATTTTGAATTGAGGATAAAAGCTTTTGTTTCAAAATTCGATGCTCTCTGCTAGACTTGAACCCACGACCTCTCTTTCTCCAGTAGGGACACGGTTGAAATACTTTTTTTTTATACTACAGCTCTTTTCGTTTTAGTTTCATATAAATCAGTAAAGCTGTTTAAAATTTCTAGGAAGAGATAAAATTACTTTTGCATTTTTAATATTAATAGTAGAAATAAGAGTATAAGAACCTAGTATACAACATAGCATTTGGACTGGTCTCTATTAAAGACTAGAAGAAGGAAAGTCACCTAATAGTGGTCCACTCCAAACTTGTCTCTACGGACGAGCTTCATCAGTTTCAAAGTCAAACTGTACAGGAAATTACTCACACACCTTTAAAAAAGATGAATCAAAATTCTAGGTAATCTAAGCTTTACCACTATCGACTTCCTCAGTATATGGTTTAGGGCATTTTACCACAATCGGTCAAGCCGAGTTACATAGTAACATGAATTAAATTAGCTAAAAATAAATGTATGTAAGATAGATAATTGCGAGGTAAAGAAAAAAACCAACATTTTCCAGTAATTGGATATTATTTTTCTAAGAAACCCTTAAAGACGAGAATAAAGGAGTTGGAAAGATTTTCTCAATTCCACGAGCTTAGGTATTCTTCGTATTTATTTATTAAGTTTATTTTATGGAAAATTTTACTCGATCACGATGGAATTTCCTCTCCATCGGTACAACCAGTTTTGCTCGTTAGAATTATAGTCGTTAGGTACCTACCTATATCAGATGGTAGGTAGGTATGTACCATACCTAGGTTTTGCTCTGACTGAGTCACACATGGCATGGGTCACGTGTCCAATCTCTCACGTGGTCGGTGGTTCTAAACTGCATGGATTTTTATCGCGCGACCGTTGTAAAAAAACCCACAACCGATTTGTTATTCTCCTATTTTTGAAAGTTTTTAGAAATTTTATACACTTCCTTTATTATAAGTAGGTATAGATTTAGATAAGTTCTCAAGGAAAAATGTGTTTCCAATCTCTCTCGACATTTTTCGGGGACGCAATATTTTCTTGACACATCTCTCTAAGTTTTTTCGTTAATTTGTAGGTAGATTAGGTAATAAATATTATTAATAGAGCCAGAAAATAATGTAGCGGCTTTTAAAAGCTATTGCATAGCTTTTTTTGATTGAACAAATTTCGTAAAGAAAAAAACCTAACATCATCGCTTAAAAATAAAATTATAATTGCATACCTAAGTATTTTATATTATAATTTTATTAAATTATATAATTTTATTTTTAGAAATAAGGCGAGCTACATCGTAGGCGGAATTTTTTAAAATAATAATCGGCCGAGCGTTAGCTTGGTAGATTATTATTTTTCTTATAATTAAAATGCTATACAATAGCTTTTTTATATTTACATATTTCGCGTAGAACGAACTAATAAAATTGTACCTAATATGTTTGAGACATATATCGCGTAGAAGGAACATGTATAATTATTATGATATGTCTAAGAGATCACCTCCATAAAAGTACCTAAATAATATCTCAATGTACCTACCTACTAACTTACTAACCATGCCAAAATTCATAGTTTGTCGTTACCTGAACTAAAAGGAAAACTTTCGCGTTTGAAATATTGGTTAGAGGTTATGTAGAAGAGACATCAAGACCATGACGAGGCTGCCTAGTCTAGTCTAGTCTAGGTAGACTGGAAAGACTAGTGTTATGGCCATAATGGTACACCTACAAGTAGAAAGTGAGTTACTCATTTTAGAATCTTGTTTTGTTAGGCTTCTTTCACTCTTAGTATTTAGCTAGATTTTTAGCTAGGTATGCTAACAAAAGAACGTGATCTATGGCTATGCTAAGCTTATGTAAGCAGTAAGCTAGGTAGCTAGCTAAAATCTTAGGGAGGATTTTGGCATCATGCCGCGTGAGGTGTCGACCACTTTCTGTTACTTTGGATTAAAGTTTTATTTATTTTTGGATGGAGCAATTACATTAATTCTAACAAACGCACCCTCGCACTGCGAGTACAGCTTAGCTATCTCAACCTATTTGATGGATGTGAAAGTTTATGCGTAAGTAAACGAGTATGTTTGTTACTTCCTCACGCAAAAACTACTGAACCGATTGCGATAAAACTTGATATGCTGTTACTTGAAAAGCTGAATTAACTCATAGGCTACTTTTTATCCACATATTTCTACAGGATCGGGACTTATGAGGGTAAAACCGCGGGGCGCTGCTAACAGATACTACATAATTTAGCAAGAGAAAGTCTAAAAACTATCACGTACATAGAGACTATGTGTTGTGGATTATGTACAATGTATGCTTTAGGTAATGATATACCTACCTACTCTCTGATGCAAGTCTGTCATATCTTGGGGTTAGTTGTTGCGTCAGAAACCAGATTTGTAAGATAAAATGAAAATTATCTGTCTAGGAAAACACTGGGAAATTGGTGATGAAACATGTCTGTTTATTTACAAGATAAGCGATAAATATGTGTATGGGATAGTAGATATTTATTTATAGACCTTTTTGGATATTACATCATTTTTTTGACCGTGAAAACATTTTAAGACCGTACTAAAATATATAACACGCTACATATGAATGCAATGCAGTAAAAAGTAGGTATTCATTCCATTTAATTTTCCATTTTGGTAAACTTAGTATGAAAAATAAATAAATAAAAAATCTAATGCTCGCGTTTTAAAAAATATGAGTTAATATAATAATGGCATTCGTTGTAACCTATTGTGAAGTTTTACCAAAATCCGAGCCAAACAAATTCTTTAAAAAAACTGTTCTCTTTATAATAAAATAATAACGGATTTATTTAAATTTGTTTTTCACGTACCTACCTACGTATTATTTGAAAACCAGTTCTTAATCAATACAGAGATTTAAAACAGGTTTAGACCAAATAATAGATCCTTAGCTGTTTTAAATAAGGAATTGGCTTCGGCCTCGTTTATCAATCACTAGTTGGGTCCCGCGGTTTTACCGCTGTAACTCTCGATCCCTCGGGAATATCGAGTAATAAAAATTAGCCTTATGTATTATTCTAGGTCTCCAGCTATCGATAATAATCGATATTCCATCCATTCCAAGTTTCATAGCAATCGGTTCAGTAGTTTTTGCATGAAGGAGTATCAAAGTTACATTTACAGTTGCAAACATTCACGTTTATAATATTTTTTGAACATAGAAATAGGATAGGATAGGATTTACCATCGAAGTTGTAACCTCGACAAGCGTTGCTGAACCCACACAACCGGTACCACAAGCCTCTCTAATAAGTAATAACACATAACAAAGGAAGACACGAGAAAACAATCAGACATACAATACAACTCAATTTCAGGAACAATTTCGGTTTGCAGAAGGTTGTGGTTTTAATTACTGTAACAAGCTTACGCAGGATTTATGCCAGGTTTATACATAGCTAGTTGTACCCCGCGGGTTTACACGCGTAAGTCCTGATCCCGCCGGAATATCGGGATAAAAAGTAGCCTATGTGTTAATTCAGATCTCCAGCTATCTGTATAGCAAGTTTCATTGCAATCGGTTCAGTAGTTTTTGCGTGAAAGAGTAACAAACATACCCGTTTACTTACTTACACATAAACTGTCCCATTTATAATAGTAGGTAGTATTTTGTAGTAGGTATATTATTGTATTATTAGTCTCACTGTGTTACTTGCCTTATTCCTTCTCCTGTTAAAAAAAACTACAACGAATATTAAATCTATGCCTCCCATTTCATAGCGCAAAGATAGGTAGGTAGGTACACCAAAAACAAATAGTATTATTGTGTAACTTCGTCGCTGTCCTAATACAAAATGTCCTATATAAAAAACATTTTCTATAAAATTTCAACTAACTATCACGGTTTATGTCAAACATCCTGGTGACAGCGAAGTCTCAGTAATAGGGTCCCGTTTTTACAAAATTAGATATCGCAATAACGCATGCGATATGACTAGCCAATAATAATGCAGCTATGTGGGACAGTCGGAGTATATAGAACAAATTCGGTCTGTCTGTTTACGATAAACATACCTACATCCAATATAGTGCAAATAGATAACCTCTTCCTCGCAAGTGTTTTAAAACAAAAAAAACTCCAGTAAACAGCCACAACAGACCAACAAATCTAACAACAACACTCAATAAAAACAAATCAACAACAATTAATAATACGCGAATGAAAATTAAAACGGAATTAATTCAATAAAGGCAACATAAAACGGTTTTAATAAACACACGGTTCGTAATAAAACGTTGTAATAAGTCGGCAGCAGCTCCGTATATCCGGTACCTACGTGATATACACGGGGTGTATACGACGAGGCTATAAAACCAGCGACACCTGCGCGCAAACATAAATTACACTGAATCATTTGTGATTGTCGCCTACTGATGCTGCAGACGAGATTTTTGAAATTGTATTATATAAATATGTTGCACGCAGTGGAATCTAGCCCGTAACTAAGCAACTAGGCTTGTGCTATGGGTACTTGAAAACGTTTTATACTTTTGTTTAGTAAATACCTACATACTTAGATATTTATAGAAAAAACACAGAAATAGAAACAGTCATTTTATGGCAGAATAGATACTTGCCGTCTAAATACCAAAAAGCAGGTGGAAGTTTCCTGTATTTACAGTAGCACAGTGATCAGTTCGCATAGCTGAACTAAGTATTGCAGCTTTTTACGGGAACAGTTCAGTTATTAAAACTCACCAAATGTCCTTTAGTTTGGTTGCAGTAGTTCGGTAGTTCTGTCTGTGGTCTGCAGAACGCAACAACCCTCCCATGATGTAATACCTACCGAAACGCGTTCAGATTCTGATAGCTTACACTTACACCATGATGAGATGAACTGAAACAACTTGAGCCCGATGCTTACATCTTACATCTACATCGAGTCTCTCAAATGTTTGTCTATCGTGTAGGTAGGTATGTATGCTTTTTTAACGTCGAGTCGTACCTATAAACTTTGAGTTTGTGTCTAATTTGCAATTACTTTATCTGTCTGTGACGAATTAACACATTTTAATACATGTGACGATTTTAATTTCAATGTATGGAGTTATAAAAATTGTGCCCAATTTACAATAACCCTTCTACAGAAATTGTGACCGATTAGATTACTGAAGCAATAGTACTATAATTATATGTGGATAGTTCTGAAATACCATACTCGTATTGCATCAGATGGAAGACAGTTGTAAACCGCTTTTGACGTTTTAAACGTCATTCATCGACTTTATCTCACACTGGCAGCGGCCGACCGTAAAAATATGGCCAAATTTATTTGCCGTAGCCGTGGTTAATGATGACGTCATTGTATTGTGCTGACCCTAAATAATATGGGGTTTTCGTGGATCCTGAGTTCCGAAAGGATCTTTCTCCAATTGCTAGAGTTATTTTTTTTACCAAAAAGGAAGCACCGCGAGTCTAAATAGGAATAAAAATAAATAATGGATGCGTGAGATGGACCTCAAATTGACTTTAGTCAAAGCGTCAAGAGGGTGTTTAAAATCTCCTTCGACAGTCGAAATATAGGAATAGTATTATATTATGGACAGGAGGTCTCGCACTGAATTTAGTGCCGATTTGATCTGCGCCATGTTGCGCTGTTGTCGCGCGTTTTCTATTGAAAGTGATGGTGATCGTCTCCGGAACTATTAGTTTCATGGCCGGTCACCATCACTTTCAATAGAAAACGCGCGACAAATCGGCACAAAAATCTAACGTCATTTTGTATGGTATAGCAATTTCAGCGTACCTACTAGGTATAGTTCCATTTCAGTGATTAGTAAGTACTCCATTTGCTTTAGGTACTCTTCAATTTTCTACAAGTTTTGTGCGCCACATCACGTATTCAAATTGCATTTATTTTTCATTTCAATTTCATAAAACTGATAACTCCAATCACTTAACAACCGGTTGCACCCCTCGCGCTCGATTATTGACAACAACCAGAGATGGCGCTCAAAATGAACGTTCCATTTACAAATAAATGAACCAATGATTGAACGACGATGATTGACGGTAGATTGCGAATTCTAAATTTAAAATATGAAACAAAATGACAGCGGTTGATTGAATTTGACTTTAGTATTTGTGGAAAGGTTTGCGTGTTTAATTAAGGGGAAGAATTGATTGGATCGCAGAACATTGAACAGGTGAATCTCTTCAGTTCGGACTGAACTGATCAAAAACTCCTCTGTCTATCACCGGGCTGCTTATCTCATGCACCGTAATAGCTCGACAGTTGAAATTTTCACAGATGATGTATTTCAGTTGCCGCTATAACTAAAAACAAAATATCTAATATAGGTAGCTACATCCCGTGGTTTCACCCGCGTTAGTTTCGATCCTGTAGGAATATTGGGATCAAAAGTAGCTATGTTACTCCTCGATGATGTAGCTTTTTATTGGTATAAGAATTTTTGAAATCGGCGCAGTAGTTTTTGAGATTATTCATTACAAAAATACAAATCTTTCTTCTTTATAATATTAGTGTAGATAAATGGGGCTCTCATACAAACAAACGTGAAACAATTTTGCTACGAAAATCCTACGAAACCTTTCGTGCGCGAGTCCTTCTCGCACTTGGCCGGATTTTTTTCCACGAATTTCAATTGTTATCATTTTCTCTTAATTACATATCAAGTAGATATGTATGTAGGTATCAAATTAAAAAGAACAAAGCGCAAATGAGTCACAAAGCCGGTGTCGTGACGTGCGCACGCGGCGGCTTGACAAAAGCCGATGTGTTCTGACGTAACTGATAGTTGCCGAGCGAGGAACCTCACGTCCGACACGCGCAGTGCTCGGGCACATGCATCATGACGTCGCGAAATGATAAGTAGGTACTAGCTCGGTGGTTAAGTTATGGTTTCATAATTAAGAAAACCACATCAATATCATCATAATATGTGTGATGAAGGGGGAATTAGCGGATAGGCGAATATTCGAAAAACGATTTTCATAAACTAAAAAAAACTACTTACATCTAAATAGCTTCATATTTATGTGAGCTACGATGCTAAAGGCAGATACAAACACAAACACCTCAAACTTAAAATAAGTACCCATATTTTTACTTTGGGGGTTAAGAGGATAGTCTCCATTCCATCCACTCCATATTATTTTTTATTATTATTTTAATTAAAAAATAAAAAGGTAGATGCATTGTCATGACAGATATAGGTTTTATGGCATAAACATATTTGCTCTAATGTCTTTATCCAGGGAGGAAAATTTAAACTACGTTTGTATGGAGAAAGAGAATGGAGACTATCCTCTTAATAAATAAACAGTACTATGGGGCAACACCATTCTAAGTGTAACCAACATATTTCCGTATCCGTATTTCTACTACTAGGTATTTCCAATTCTGTGACTCTACTAGGTTACTCTATTTCGCTTTCTCATATCTTTATGCAACGAGGGTAAAAAGAAAACCCCTTTTCCACCCCTTAACATTTTCAGAATCCGGAGATTTTTAGATTAGCGTTTCCCTGTGATCTCACAATTATCTAGACATAAACGATTTATTTATTTCTATTTTGTAAAACTAGTTAAAAAAGCATTTTGTTTTGATATGGAAAAGAGTTAAGCCATAGTTTTTTGTTATTCATTCGAAACCGCCATGCTTAGCTTGCAAGAACTTAAACGACAGGCAATCAAAGTAAGACAGTAAAGAAACAACATCAAAGAACACGACAGAAATATGGTACTTTTGCGTCGGTAAGCAAGTTGTGCAACTGGTACAATTTCCCGTCGCTCACAGTGACTAATATCGGATATGAAATGAACAGTAGGTATATAATACACGCACCGCGAGGCACGTAATCTTGCCATTTCATCATCTTTATTGTCATGAAGTTCCGGATATAGCGATCGATATGAATCAATGTTACTATCGCTAATCAAATCGTTTTTGAAATAATGGTAAAGGTACATTTAAGGACATAAAAGTCGTCGAGTGGCGACCACGATGCAATGCGAAACGAAGTGTCGGAAGACCACCTACTCGGTGGACTGACTACATTGTAGAGATCGCGGGAAGTCGTTGGATGGAGGTGGATGGGGGATCACTATTTGTGTCGCATAAGATCCCTCATCTATCTTTAGCAATGGACGGATAAGGGCTGAGATGATGATGATGATATCTTGAGGTACTAATGTTAGAGTTAGATGTACATTTGAAATTAAAGATTTTTTTCGGTTTGAATCGCGTGGTGTTTATTACTTTTAGCATTGTTGCAACGCTCACGCTCAACGTAACTTTTTAATACATTAGAATGACAAATCACATCTCAGTCAATCCTGAAGAAGGGACCTGGAAAGGTCTCGAAACATTGAGCGTTGAAACAATGCTAAAAGTAATAAACACCACGCGATTCAAACCGAAAAATGTCTCTTATTTAATTTCAATACAACATCGCGAAACCTAGATGTACATTTGTTCATAATTACAAATTTGACTAGATTAGCTCAACCACTTCACAATATCCATCTAATGAACTGAACTAGCCTACAAACAGCATGCTAAGCTTGATTGATCTGCAATACCTCCACCAACTCCGGACAGTTAACGGCTTCTTACGCTGTGACTAACCGAATTGAGTCAGAATACTGACTTGCCTACTTACAGTCGCTGTTGCTATGCGCCTTGCGCACGCGCATGTCGCATCGAAATGATGAAATTATGGCCGTTTTCATGTAACGTGACGATTTTACTGTAGTCTTTTATTAATTAAACAACTAGACTGATTTTTATGAAACTTAGTTAAATTAACTAAATCGACAAAAAGATTGAGTGCGAGTAACAAACTCTTGTTTTCTTGATATTTTCAAGAAAAGCGAATGAACTGATCTGTAGGTAGGTGTAATCTAACGATTTCAGCTCAATATATTTAAGTAGGTAACAGGTTTTCAAGACAAAATGTAAAATATTCATCTAAAATCGGGAGACGAGTCCCATCGACAATATCTGTTATTGATTTTAGGCACTAAGAATACATCAATCAATACCTATATGAAGCCCTAGAGTTTGTTACTGTAATAGAAATATCCAAAATTACAATGATATTGAAAGATTATTTTGGATTTTGGTTTGGTTACTACTTATTTGGTTACCTACTTACTTATTATCTAAAACATTCTTTAGACGTGTCTTTAAAGACTAGTGCTCTAAACTTTGCATTATTTTATAACTGTCAGAGAGGCAGTCAGATGGCCTATTCTCGTATTGAAATAATCCAAAATAACATTTCAATATCATTGTAATTTTGGATATTTCTATTACAGTAACAAACTCTAGGGCTCTAGTACCTATACTAAGAACGGATTTTGGGAAATCCTATCTTATCGGGACTTTAGTGAGGGCAACCACGAGCCACAGCTAGTAGGTACGTATATAAATCTTAAGTTTTTCCATTTCTTACGCGTCCAAAGTCACGTATACAAGCTATTATCCTCAATCAACGTAATTACGAGACCAATTATCTATACAATGGCCAGTTTAACTGCACTTCCATTATTTCATTTATAGCCGTGTTATTTCTTACAAAATGGTACAACCTCCAGCAGCTAGCTAACTCTCTCTCCAACTCCTTGAACTAGAGTGAGATACACAGACTGGCTTTACTAAGGTTTAGAACGCAATGCTCAAATTGTGCGCACAAATGTAACTGGTGGACCTGAGGTCTCTTGGTAACTGTATCTGGGTATATAATTAAGTTCAGGTTTTTCTAAATGCTCAGTTAACACTCTTTTTCTACAGTTTCTAACTACCCTAGCTGTTTGTTGTTATGTGCAATTTATAGTTTTATTTTGTTGTGAATTAACCAAAGATTTTTCTTTGTTCAATTTTCCTTTCTCTAAGTACTTCGTCTTGTTACATAATATGATTTATAATAATTGATCTTTCCATTGTTTTTAAATGATTTATACGACGCTGATAACTTTATGGCAATGCAGTGCCTTGGACATAGGTACATATTAGATGTGTATGTCCCAGAGACTACCTACTCCACTTCCTCACTCAGGGAAAGAAAGGAAGAACAAACAATGACCTAGATATCGACTCTCTATGAAGATGTTAGGTTTTTGCTGTTTTGGCTGTATGACATCTTCCACACTGCCGCAGCTAAGCCCGGTAAAAAATCGGCTTAACCGTTTTTGTCATGCCATCTCTGTAGCCATCAGACTGAAGAGGCTTCTCACCTGGTAAGCTCACACGTTACTGGGTGAGTAGCTTACGATCTTGAATGGTCAGTCTTTTAACCTATCAAGTAAAAGTGTCACACATAAAAAATGTTTCAGTTTGTTGCACACAGAGCAAACTAGCCCCCAAATTAGGTTTGTACTATGGGTACTTAGACAACGCGTATACCTACCTACTACCAACATGTATAATACTTTTTTTTAGTAAATACATACATACATAATATGATATGATACATACAGAAAACACCCGGAACCAGTAACAAAATGGTCCGCATAAATGTCCTCGGCGGGAATCGCACCGCAACCTTCTGCTTTACAGCCGAGTATTCGCCCGATACGCCACAGAGGTCTAAATTAATGAGGCAGTAAACACAGCACCTCCTTTAATGTAATAAGTCGAAGCCCGCATAGCAACGGGCAACGGGTAGGTTATATCGAACCTACGTCCGAGCGAAGCGAGCTCGTCGCTCGACAGCGAACGTTTACAAAACACCATCTTCTTAGAACCGCCATGTTTTGCAACAATATCATCAATCGGTCGTTATTTCTACTCAGTACCTATCGAGTTTACATGTATGAAATTGGAATTGCTTAATGTAAAATTTATTTTTTTCTAGATATTTTATGTTTTGAGTGAAAACTTACAGCCATAATAGATACATTTTAACTAGTAATTATTAAAATGTATCTATTTTTAATCAACTATGTTACCGGATGTTTCGTCTGTCGGAGGTCCAACCTGGATGATTATTTCAAGTTGGTCTCATTTAAATTTTGTGAAAATCTGACGAGACCTTTCGACGAGTAGGTATTATCAATAAATATAATGAATATGAATGAGCATCCCAGAATGCAGAAAATTACCAACTATTTAGTTTTAATTTCTACCTAGGTATAGGATTGGCACCTATTTGATTGCGTTAAACATGATACATTGATCATGAAACTACATCACTATGGTATTAAAGATAGCGCTCTGGATCTTATTTCCTCCTATTTGAGCAATAGGGTTCAGTGTGTCGATGTCAACGGAAAACGATCCCCCGGCTCTCCTGTAACAATGGGGGTTCCTCAAGGATCCATATTAGGACCATTCCTGTTTTTAGTTTATATTAATGACCTACCTTACCTAGTAAGGGACAAACATGAGATAGTATTGTTTGCAGATGATACCTCATTGGTATTTAAAGTTAAAAGACGCCAATTAAATATAGACGACGTGAACAATGCTCTCTCTAAAATAGTATATTGGTTCAATACCAATAATCTTTTACTGAATGGATCCAAAACAAAATGTATTAAATTCACACTTCCTAATGTTAAACATGTCAAAACTGTAGTGAAAATTAATAACGAGGAAGTCGAAAAGGTTGAGAAGGCTGTCTTTCTAGGTATAACTCTAGACTCTAAGCTTCAATGGGGCCCACATGTGGAAGCTTTGTCCGCTAGACTAAGTTCTGCAGCTTACGCTGTTAAGAAAATTCGTGAATTCACAGATATTAAGACTGCCCGCCTGGTCTATTTCGGCTACTTCCACAGCATTATGTCATATGGCATCCTGCTGTGGGGGTGTGCTGCAGATATTAAGGATATCTTCATTTTACAGAAGAGAGCGGTTCGAGCTATCTACGGGTTGGGCCCTAGAGAATCACTTAGAGAAAAATTTAAAGAAATAAATATTTTAACAGTATATTCACAATATATTTACGAAAATCTTTTATACGTCCATAAAAATAAGGACAAGCTTGTTAAAAATCGGGACATACATTTATTTAATTTAAGAAATAAAGATGATCTAACTGTGCCCTGGAGTAGGCTCCAGAAAATAAACAGGTCCTTCTCTAGCTCATCTATGCTCTACTATAATAAGTTACCCAAGAATGTGTGTGACATGTCCATTAATAAATTTAAAACATATATTAAAAGCAAACTGTACAGGATGGCATACTATAATACATCGGATTATATTAACGATAAAAATCCATGGAAATGAATACTTTATTGAAAGACGGGGACAGACAGGGGCACGGTCGCGTTCGCGAATGCTTGGTTCGTTCGGCTCGGTTCGGTTCGTCCTGGGGCGTATTCATGGAGTTCTGTGGTAAAGTAGCAGGATAAGTTATGGAAAGGAGTAAATAGATGGTTCTACCTACGAATTTTATAATAAAATTCTAGAGTGTAGGAAAGGAATGCAAGGCTGGCACCACAGAACTCTGATGGTGGGTCCCGGGGCGGTTTGGGCGGTGTTGGGCGGGTTGTGTGTTTGTGGATGAGATAGTGTTTTAAGTAAATAATTTTTTTTATGTTTATTATTTTGTATATTATAACTTATTTGAACAGATAGACAGACAGACAGAGTTACTTTCGCTCTTGTAATGCTAGTAAGGATTATTATAGCAAGTATGGATTATTGCTCCAGTTCCACTGTTCTTCAATAATATTATATATGCGACAATGTAAATCACATGATTACTGCAAAAAAAAAATATACAAAAAAAAAACCCCATGAGTTTCTTGTGTCTTCTTCTCATGTCATGGAGGTCGCGATCCGAAGACATAGTAGAGTAGATTAAATAAAAAATAAAAAAATGACATGTCAAAGAGATATCTTGCTAATATCCGAATGAATAAACGTACTTTGATTTTGATTTTGATTTTGAAAGAACTAGGGTGTAAAACCTAAAGAAGAAAACTTCACAATGATAAAAGTAACGATCATAATTTTGATATTTTTATGACAAAAAATTGGAGACTAAAAAACTATATAAAGCCCTTGAAACTTCACGTAACCACTTAGCCTAACAACCTTCTAAGCCAACTGTGCTAGGTATTCGCTAATAGGCTGTTATTTTCCTAGATTTCTAGTCATTACGTGAGCTGAACTATACCTACCTAAGTATAACATAGTTGCTAATATAACCTTCAAAATATAATATTAAATTAAACAAAGAACCTTGTTCATTCATACCTTCTATTCACTTTTTGGAAAAAAATACATTAAAACTTAGCATCCGTAATACAGGTCGCCGTCTTTATTAACTAGGCAACATAAAGACGCTAATATAAAGCGAAACTAAGTCAGTTTAGTTTAGCTCCGCATAGCTAAGTCAGTTTTTAACCCCCAACGGCAAATGAGGGGTCCTACCTACTACAAGTTTAAGGTGGTGTCTGTCTGTGACATTGTAGTTCACAAATGGACGAAACGATTTTAATAAGGTTTTTTTTGTATGATAATTAAACCATGTGCATCCGTATGCGTCCAACGCAAACTATGCCACGTAATCACGTTTGCTTAAATGTCTATGCTAAGGTAAACTAACCTAGTTTAGGTTCAGCTAAGTTAGGTTTAAGAGTTACAATAGTTCTAAATAAAATATGAGGATACGGTTTGCTTGGCAAGGTAGTCTGTATCTATAATAACTAATAATAATAAATGATGGAGTAACTCTGTCTGTCAGTTGCGCTAAACCGATTTTCATTAATTTTGATATGGAGATAGATGTGACCTTGTAGACATTAGCTACTTTTGATCCCGAAATTCCCACCGGATCGAGACTTACACGCCTGAAACCGCGGGGCGCAGCTATTTCAAGATAAAAATAGTTCTGTGACAATACACTCACGGTCCATTAAACCTACAAGTAACTAACTATATAGAGAGTTAACTGTCAACTAATTTGTGTCGGTACGTGGCCGATACTATAGCACTTACTGTCGCTTTGTTATCGCTAAACCCCGTACGTGGTATAGGGGCTGGCTAAACTTTAATCTGTGTATTCTCGACGTTATCATAATTGTTGTTTGAAACGTTTTATGATATAGAGTGCTTCTTTTTTATTTTATAGACTGGGGCCCAATATCTGAGACATTTTAAGTAAACTTGTAAAAAAACATCTTGTGATTGCATACAGTCTTCTAGACTGACCAATTCACTACTTTCTACTTAGGTTGTACGTACACGCGTACTGATAAGTCGCGGTAGAGGCGCGTTGCCGTAGCGTCGAATTCCTTGGGCATAACCACAGAATAACTCAGTTTTAGATACCTCATTGCTGCTTGAGTGTAATCACTAGTGATTACCACAATTACTTCAAAGCAGCAATGCACTGCAAAGTCCCTTTGAAACTAGTTATCCACGTGATGGAGAGAATATCTGACTCGGTACTCCACTAAGCACCAGCCATTATGCCAAATTTGATTTCCAAAAATGATTTGGAAACGAGGAACTTCGCAAGAAACCTTGCAGCTACAAATGAGCGGAATCAGATCTTCAATACCTAGAAAAGTTTAAAAGAGCTGGTCTGACTGAGTTGGAGATCAAATTGTACCGAGAAAACGAAGCTGAAGCCCTTTATCGGAAGAAGATTGAGGCTAAAGTTTAAAAAGACAAATTGGATGCATATTTATGATGATATGACAAAGAAAATTGACGAACAAACTGGTGAAATAATTTTACAAGGAGAAAGGCATCATCACAAGACATCATACACCGAATCTGGCACCGAAGGCACAGGTAACAATCCTTTAAAGAGAAAATTTTTGATGATGCCTTTCTCCTTGTTAAAATATTGCCAGTAAAATACCTTGAGCAATGATGGGTAAGTTTTAACTACGATACCTACAGCCAACGTGTCCATCAGTTTTTTACATCTTTGAACACAACAGTCTAATAAAAAAAAAAGTCGTGAAATCATTTCTCGTCTCTAATTCGGTTTCAAACAGCTCAACGGGGGGCGATTCAACAGGCAGCAGTGAACCTTCGCGCCGAGCTCGTCGCACGCCCGCTCCGTCACGTACAGCTAGCCTCGCTAGATCCGGGGGGATGGGGTGAGGGCAGGGGGAGGGGGATATTGCACAATGTGCAAGGGTTATTGTGCTCTGACCTTCAGATCGATCGACACAATCCTTGTTGTTATGCAGATTTAGATGTATGTAGGTACTTTTGGGTTAATAATTTATTTTATGTTATTCGAAAAGCACACAATTGACTGCTGAAAGCACATACGCGTGTGTTTTTACGATTTTGAAACAACGGTTTACGATTTAAAGCCAGCAGTTAATTTTGGTAGGTACTAAAATACAAGCGATTAACGTTATTTGATCCTTGAACAATATCGCGTATCTCCGACCAATAAATAATGCATGATCCGAATAGGTAATATAGTTCGCGACTATAGCAGTGCAATTTTGTTTGAAAATGTAATTTAAATTCGCATATAAAAGTTTAGGGGTATACTTCTTCTCTATTTCGTTTGGTGAAGACCAAACAACCATATAATTAATGATAGAATGGGTGGGTGAAAAGCAGAGAATACCGCATAAGAAGCCGACCGTCTACAGCCCACTAAACTAACATAGCGTGCGGTGGCTGCACGTATGACAAGCTAGCTCAAATATATGCCTAACTAACTTATACAACACAAACGAACCTATGCGTGGGATCAGCTTTTGTCTCAGTTATGCTGACGTTGATTATCACTCACAAGAGCGAGACAAAGCATTATGGCACGCATAGAGTCGTTTGTGAATCCGTCTGTAAGTGTAATCGACAGTGGAAGTTATTATAATCATTGCTACTTTCGGAATCTCCCACAGAGTAAACCCAAGAACTGGACTCAGCAATCTACTAAGCACCAACCATTACGCGAAATTCGATTTCCAAAAATAATTAGGAAGGAGAACCTTTGCACGCACGACCAGTAGCTACCTACCTATAGTAGAGAACCGAAAATGCCATAACAGCCGAAATTACTAATATTTGGGGCTATTTGGAATGATTTACGAGTTATGGCTCCGAGGTTGGTGTCATTATGGGCGCAAAGGGCGAGGTAAGCGCTCCCTAATTACCCCAGGATTACGGCTAAATCAATATTGATATGTGGATTACGTACTGCTCGCTCACTCTGGCTTAGATAACTCTATACCTACCTAATATAATACCTATACGTTGTTTATGGGCGACCTGACGACCTCTGGGACGCCGAAGGTTGTTACTTCGATTTGATATACCTAAGCGAGCTACATCTTAGACCTAATCGTAAGTACCTACTTACTATCTGGTAGATTGTGTTCAAATCGCATAACCTTTCTATAATAAAAATAACTAATTGGTTACAAATTGCAAGACAAATAGAGGAAACTAGTTTTTCCCCTCACCTAATTATGTACTTAGCTAGTAGAGCACTTAGTTTAGGTACCTAGTTAGCTGAGTTGGCTATATAGCTTAGGTACCTATATAGTTAAGTACCAACGAACTGGTTAGGCCGATGAAATTGTCCCACTATAGGGCAAGGGCATCCGAGGATCCTATCCACGGGAACTAACTCAGAAGGCCTTCTTTTCTCACTTTATTATTTAAGATGTATAATAGTAGGTATAGTTATTGCCCAGGCTAAATATAGTTCTAAATATGCGACAATGTGAATCACACATGATCACTGCAAAAAAAACCTTGTGTCTTCTCTGGTCTTTTCATTGGAGAAGACCAGAGACACACTAGATTACCTACTGACGATTCAAAACGTTCATATAATTATGATCGTCTTATTGAATGAAAATAATTGTATATGATCTGATTTGATTCATTGAATAAAAAAAAAAAACATGTCCTATACTTACCTACTTATACAAAATGCTTTTATTCATCAGAATTCCATACTTTCCACGCTTCATAGATGTTGATAACAACCATACCTACCTAGTTACCCTTCAGTTGTCCGTGAGCCCTCGGTTACCGGGGCCTACTCGAAGCTGCGACCCTCGGCTGCTGTTGCTACGTGGTGTGTGGTTATCAACGCAGCTGGCCACCACTCCTTAGTTGGCAGGACATCTGTCCATGGTCTGTTGGCTCTTTTCTAATAATATATCTACCTAGGTAAACTTTTTAAATTTAAACGATTTGTTCAAAATAACAATACGCGAATAAGACTCGGAAAAAATGTAAATAGGTTTAGGCTTTAAGCACCTATTTTCATTTTAATAAATATAATGTACCCACCTAGGTATATTTACTTAGGTAGGTATATTATATAACCCACGAAGTGATACTTTTTAGGGTTCCGTACCTTAAGGTAAAAACGGGACCCTATTACTGAGACTTCGCTGTCTGTCTGTCTGTCTGTCTGTCCGTCCGTCCGTCCGTCCGTCCGTCTGTCACTAGGCTGTATCTCATGAACCGTAATAGCTAGAAGGTTGAAATTTTCACAGAAGATGTATTTCGGTTGCCGCTACAACAACAAATACTAAAAACAAAATAAAACAATTATTTAAGAGGGGCTCCCATACAACAAACGTGTTTCAAAAATAACAAGGAGTTTAGTTCAATGTGAGGTCGCTTCTGATTGGTCAGGACAAATCGAGTTGGTCATGGAATTCAAAATGGCTGCCCTATCTGTCAAATATACCAGTCTGCCTTACTTACCAAAGAGTTTCTTATAAGTTTCAGATTTTCTTTGTGCCAAGGTTTTTTTTTTTTCAGTGATTCGGTCGTTTGATGGGAGTAGAATCGAAGATAAATATTTCATATTTTCCTATAAAATTTAAAAATTGGTTGTTGTAAACCATTTTAGGGTTCCGTATCTAATTGTGATAGTGGTACGGAACCCTTTGTGCGCGAGTGTCGCACTTGCCCCGTTTTTCTTTACCTACTATAAGTACCTACCTACTATCTACTATGGCAGGGGTCTTACCATGGGTTACTGTTTTAAAACGAGAGAATCTTTGGGAATCCTTTAAATAACTATTATAGGGTAAAATAGTGAGGAGCCCACTCTCTACTATTTAAGTCTGCTAAGTCTTTGGAAAACAGATTTTCTGTAGGTACTTGCAGATATACTGTTTACTGATTTTATAGACTTTCTTTTTTGGATCAAATTTTAGAACAAGAAAATGCTTATTTTGCATAATCGAGCTTTGCAAAAAATAGTGATGTGCCTTTGTCTGAAAATTATTTTATTGATATATATTTTTTATCTTTTAACGAATATAAAAAATAGAATATAGTTACGTTTATAACTTGTAATATTGTATAATTAAAATAAGTATAACTTACGAAGTTAGGTTACTTAATTTATTGCTACTTAAATTATTATCAGCCTATATCTAATGAACGTAAATGTTCTGAGTAACATTATGACCTTAGTTATCTGAATTTAAATACTAAATTATTTAGATAACCTAGTTATTCACGTTTGTGGCTTGTTCGTTAACTAATTTAAAAATAAATTATGAGATAAAATTGTGTACCTACTGACATTACAGTTTTTTGTCTTAATGGACCTACTCGTTTAAGGGATCTAACGGTTTTGTTATGCCATAATACTTGATAACGATTAAACCCTAGTAGGTAGGTAGGTTAGGTACCTATAGGAATAGCTTTACTTTTAAAGTAACACACTACACTGGTTACTTTTTATCTAGATCCAGGCCTGATATGGGATTTTTAGTATAAAATAAATACAATACACAGAAGTTTGATTCGTTTATTTTAAAATGATTTCATTTACATAATACAACCTTAAAAGCAATAGCACATTCTTTAAGTAAAATAATTAATATTTTTTTAACTTAGGCTAAGTTATTTTACAAGGCATGTGTGAAAAAGTGCAAGTACAATATGTATAAGTAAATAATTTATTTCCATTTTTTTAAATACTTAATAGTAGATAAGTATTTCCAAATATGAAAACCATTGTTCAATTTGTTATAAGTAGGTAATATTAAACATTATGTAAGTAGGCAGGAACATCAAAGTTCAAATGCTAATTTTAGTACCAGAAAGATACTTATAGCTCGTTTACACCGTGCAAGCTAGCGTATAAGTTAAGCTGAGAGGTAGTTGCTCGGCAGTTACTCGTACTGTTTGAACGTTATGTACGAATAACTCGTACGTGCGAGTGGGTACTATGCTGTATTGTGTGGGCAGCTAAGGGAAACCGAGCTCCTGGCGTTCCAGTAACTTGCTTCTCGCTAGCCAACAACTCGCACTGTATAAACGAGCTATTACAATGCCACACTTACACCAACAATACAAGTAGGTAATCATAATAATTATATTCTATAATAACAATAATACACGTTCCCTAACACATTGAAGATATAAACAAAGCTTTAGAATGCAAATTAGCCGTTGACTAAACTCGGCATGCTAAACACAAGGCTAGAATACTGATTAACTATGTACAATACATTAAACGTTGGCAAAACAAAACGTATATAACGCTACCCAATTTTAAAAGTCTTCAAAGCTTACAAAGATAAATTGGTAGTCTAGACATTTGAAACTGTCCGGGTAATGCCAGTATAAACATGGTTTAAATAGGCAAATGACAGAGCATGAGGCAATCTAATGCATTATGAATTATGGCGGAATAATATTATGGTTTCGATGTGTTTTCTGATTGAGTATTTGAAATAGGAGTGCCTTGATTACCTGTTTGGCTTGTTTATGTAAGAATTGAAGGTGGAATTCCTGGAAATTAAATATATGACTGTGTTGGTGAATATTATGTAGGAAATGATAGTCTTCTTTCAAGAAAGTTGATGAAAGTTTGTAGGTATAGATAATTATCGGAACAGGTAGAGTCAGTCACGTTCCAACACGTCTCTACGCGACTTGATTCGACCCACTCCAATCGTTGTTGTTATGTGAGTTTCTTGTACTCATACAAAAGGGACGCCCGGGGACGCATTGAAAAAAATATAAGGGATCCCGTTTGTTAAAAACTTTTAGGACAGGTTGAATCTTGCAAGATTTCGAAATCGGTAGAAGTTTTATTGGGATAACAAGATTTTACTTTCACAGAATCAGGCAGAGCTTCTGGGCATATACATTTTCCGGAATAAAAGAATTTCTTTATGTTAATGATTCATGGTCTAAGATTTTAATTATAGTTTACACAAGTTTATCAAAACTCGTTACGTACGGGTCATAAATTTATCATAAAAAGAATAATAAAACAAACCGAGTGTTTAAATAATTATATCATAAGGAAAAACATGATAAAACGTTATCAAATTGAGAATACTTTTGAACACCTACAAAATATCTTTGCATTTACGCATATGTCCGATTTATTAAATACAGGAAGAGATAACACATTACTGTACTTTTATATGATTTATGAATTAAATCTTCATTACATAACTCCCTAGGATGCGAATAATTGAAATGATGCTCCCGATAAACAGTGGAAACTAAACGTTAATTAAGGTTATTTCACTATCGACTCTATAAACGCTATAAAATTAGATTAGCGATACAGCGAATGCAACAAATAAATAAAGAGCAATAACAGTAAATATTGAATTGGCAATAAAAGCTGTTAACGTATTTATAAGTTAGCAGTAGCTCAGTGGAACTTTGTTTGGCTAAAATACCATTTTATCGACACTAAGATCACGATATTATAAAGCCGTGTTTTTCGATTCTCCTCGGTGAGCGCATGAGTCACGCCAGTCCAAGGCCAGCTTGCCGGCCGGCAACTAACATTTTTTTTTCTATTTCTCTTTTTGTACAATTGTTTTTGCGGTTTGCGGTTATTACCGGTTGGAAATTGACTACTGTTTCCAAATCGGTTGCTATGCGGCGATAATGATTTGCACGTTTACCATTACGATGGTTCTGGTTAATTTACTTTCTAGATGGATCGTTGATATCTCGTCATTGTTTACTTTATAGTCTTGTTGCCTAAAATTCATTTTGAAACTATCTTTTGTAAAGTTTGTAACTTTGACCTTTTTTTACTAATATATTCTATGTGGTGATGAAATCAATTATTTGGTGTTTCGTCATTCTACCTGATCTGTCAGACAAAGACATTGGTCTGTTTTTTTCGAAGGACAACAATGGGTTCTACTACAAAAGAAAAGGGAGTTTTGGATTAATTTTGATTGACGATTTGACTCTACATAGTGGGTTTATAATAAAATTATTTATTATCGAAAACCATAAAATGAAGAATCACTAAAACTTTTTATCTCCATTATAGGTAGTTATACTAATCGCTCAACATTATGAATCACACAAATTTTAATCACATTAAATGTAAATTGTTTCTCTTTCGATTCTGATGCAACACTGAAATAAATTTTATTAACTTTACAATCTCGAGATTTGACGAAATTTGTTTCTCTTCTAAATTCTTTCAAAACATTTTCGAAGTGATCGATGGTTAAATCGTCTGTAACTTTGCCAAATGTTGGTACTTCTCGAAATTGAGGAAGACTTCGAATTTTATATTAATCTTTGTTTATGTTTGTAATCTCTTTATTAGATTTTTAACCTACTTCGAAAATAGTTTTTTTTTTCTGAAAAATCGTTGGTAATTTTCCAATAGGAATCTAGTTTTAGATGTTTTATTGATATCTTGTGCGAATGTTGATTTATTTTTAGATTTAGATGTTGATAAATATTGAAAATTTTAGCACAATGAAAAACAAAAATAGTCGAAAATATTGTACCTAATTCAATTAGTTACGAGAAGATGCACCTAGTGTTAATGCTCTGTTATTTGCCCAAGTAAATATATCTACTTACCATGTAAAACTGGACTTAAAAAAATCATAATATGAACATTTTTTTAAAAATCATTACAAGACAAACAAAAATAAAGCCCTTATCTTAAGCCTAAATCCAAAATGGTCTGACTAGCCGCCTTGTCGCCAGATAGCCGTAATCTACTTTACCGATACGGTTACAACACGAATATGGAGACAAGGGCTCTAGTAGATTCTAAACTGAACAAACAAAGAATCTTACACAAACGCGGATGTTCTTCTAATCTAGGATTACACTGTCTTGTGGAAGATTCAATTAAAGCACTTTGATGAGGGATTTCAGAGTTTCGATCGGTTGCCGGCTGGAACAAAGAAAGCCGGCCGGCTTGTCGGTCGATCGCGAAACAGACGTGCGCGGAGGCGACCGGCGCGCACCGTGGCCCGGCGGAACTGGCGCGCGGGGTCCCCGCAACCCTCCGCGCGCCCGTCCCTCGCTTCCCCTCGCCCGCTCTCTATATAAACGGCGAACAGTTCCCGGTGTCGTCAGTCCGTGACAGAGAACGACAGGGTCGGGTGGGTCCACAAGCCGGGGGCGAGAAACGAAGCCCTGTGGTTACGAGATCAGATCTGATGCGGTCGTGAGCTTCGGACGTTTTCAGTTTCCCATCGATCTCTTCACGATAGCTAGTCGCCGGTATCGGAAGCCGGCAAGTTGCGAGTGCGTTAAGCAGTACAAAAGAGACTTGTGATATTTTTCAACTAGTAAAGTTCCGCAACGGAACGCTTTCTTTTTGGTAATAAAAAGTGTACAATATAAGTAAAAATTTGGAAAACATGGAAATCCTGCCGGTCACGAATCAGTTTAACGTCGGATTCAGCAGTGAAAAAGGTGAGTCTACTTTCTATCGTGCGACTACAGAACGGAGTGAGGGAAGCGGCTTTCTAACCGGCCTCGGTTGTTGCCAGGCGGCGCGCGCACTGCCTGCCCTCGTTCACCTAGATCACAGCTAGACCAGATCCGACAATGTCGGATCGGATGCGGGTGTAGGAGCCCGGGGTAGCCGGCACAAACGTCAACTACAGCTGACGTGTCAGCTGTTCCGCTCAGATGGGCTCCCTCGCCCTTGGATGCGTGCTCGCCCAACCTTATAGATTCACTCTCATTTATTTCAATTAGCAAAATAATTCTACATTGAGTTTGAAACAATTTTGCCATTGTTCGGTAATCTTTGTAATGTGAAAATTTAATTTGGTAACCGAACGAAATTTTGAACATATTTCTCCTATTGTTTTAGCTT